>CAMGYJ010000008.1:46544887-47104841 GCA_946122785.1 Linum tenue | reverse complement strand
TTAAATAATTATATGTGCTATGAAGTCCCCGAACAAATATTGTCGTTATGTTTTCTCGTATGATACCGTAGTTTGTAAACTTCTTTAATTGAACACCCAAAACTCTATAATTGATAAAAAAAGAGGTACAATAAAATTTGCTCTAATCTATACAATAAACAAAAGCCAAATAAAAAAAACTATCCCACCATTCAAAAATTTCTGCACGGAGAGTAACTTTCGGAAACCCATTTTGGGAATTTCCTTCCCTCCATTTTTTTAACTTGGCCCAACCGCACTTGTCGTTTTTCTTTTTCTATTTGGGCCCAACCTCCTTTTTTATGGTCTCCCAACCGTCATTTGGTGAAGCTATAAACTTAATTTATAGCTTTTTTTATGGAATCTTAATTTATAGCTTTGGTAGTGAATATCTCTATATTATTATACAAAGTGGGCATTTTAAAATATCAATGTTAATTAGGCTTTGCCTCTTTTTCATTTTTATTAACCTAAGACCAAGATTTCAATCTGTGGGTTGATCCCGCTTTGATTCTGACCCGGTGAGAAAAATGGGTCGCACATTTCCGTCGGGTCGACCTTTGTAAGATATTGGGTTGGAAGTCAAATTGTTTCGTTTTTTCCTTTGATTTACAAAATGCGTCTATTTTCCTGTTTCCCTTTTTTGCTTAACCCAATCTTTGGAATTCTAAGTTGCACATTTGAATATTCATGTTATATAAGTGTGTTTGAATTATAAATTGACGATTGTTTTTTAGTTGAAAAATGTATCAGGTTAGTGAGAGAAAAATATGATTAACATATCTAGGGATGTCAAACGGAAGGGTTTACCTAAACCATCTACATCTCCATTTCCAAATATTTAAACTCATACCTATGTGGGGAATGACTTACAAGCCCATCCCCGTACCTGCGGGTTTCAGATACACATGGGTTATACACGCCCATAAATCCATAAGCTACTCACCATTAATAGTAATAAAAAATATGCGAGAAGGACTACCTTTTATTGATTGAATTCGAAGCATAATAGGATAGAAATAAATTATGCAGATTGAAATCGAATTGAAGAAGAAGCGTGAAATAACATTGAGAAAGAAATATGAGATATGACAATGGAAGGAAAGAAAGAAAACTAGAAAGGGAAAAGGAGAAAAAGAAAGAGGAAAGTGATTGAGAATTAAATTTTCAATTTCGAGAGGAAAGATGTAAAAGTACTAATAACGACAATTCAATCCCAGTGATTGAATAAATATTAATTCATCATTGGACAAAAATTTACCATAACAATTTTGTAAATCATGTAGAATCAATAAAATCTTTCATATATCCGGGCGAAGTCTGGCTAAACTGAGTTTATCCAATTTGACCATTAACCATTAATCCATTTGCTTCAATGAGTCAACAATTTAAATTTTGTTGACAACCTTGGTAATAAATTACAGTACATAAATTTGTTGCATATATTTATATCTAGAAAACATATAAGAGTGAAGTTGGCACTCTTGCTTTAGAGTACTAAAATGCGAACTTGGAAGAATTCAAAAATCATTACTGAACTATTATATTGTGAAGGGTGATTATGCAGGAAAAATTGCAAATTAATATATTCAGCCGAAAGGAAACGAGTGGTTGTTTTACTAGAAATAGCGTGCATATGCTAGGTGAGAGTAACAATGGAAAATAATTGACGACAACAGAAGGTCACTGTTGGGTTCAAAATCAACATGCAGATGACATGCTAATCGCGAGCGATATACTACTATACAGTAGAATCCGGGCTTTTTATAAGCATTGTGAACTCAACCGGAGTAATAAGAGAGATAAATTCGAAGAGATTACTATGGTGACCACTTATCTACAAATTGTTTCGACGAATACGAGAAATATATGTATTAGAATATTGAAACTTTGGAGATGATAGGCTTTTTGAATGAAGTGAATGAACGGTTGACGAACGAAGACTATAAAAAATTAGAAGATGATGAGAAACATCAATATCATGGGGTGTAGTACCGGGGTGCCATTTAGGAAAAAATTGCGATTGGAGTAGGAGGGGATACATGTACCTTTTTTATATAAATAAAATTAAAAACACAAAACAAATTTAGATAATTTTATACATAAAATCGATAACAAATTGTTTCAATATGTTAATAAAATTGTTATTTTCTTCTTGGCCTGGATATATTTTTAATTTAAAATATAAAGAGATGTTTGAGTATTTTGCATGAAAATATGTATTTAATTATTATTTAATAAAGATAATAAAAATAAATAATTTATTAACATTTTAAATATATAATTATATGAGAATAGACGTTCTCTCACTCTCGCTCTACGTGTCGACAGATCTAAAATAATTCGGCCAACGGGCCGAGTCAACAACTAGTTAATAGATAGTCATCATCCGGAAGTCCAATTGAACATCCATCGTCATCATCTGTTCATCATAACTTCCGCAATAGCTAACCGCACTTCATCATCAAAACCAAACAACAATCAAAACCTAAACCCTCAAGGTGATCTAAATTTAATCCGTAAAATTCATGTTTTAGGTTTTCTGATTATGCAGAATTGTGCTTGCTCCCCTCGTCCAACCCAAGACTCGACCTCATCATCGGCTGTAGACCGGTCATCAACTCCAGCGCATCTTCGTCCCTGTTTCCGACCTGCATCGACGAGTTGCTCGGTTGAAGTTTCTGGGAAACCTGGTGGATTTGGGGTCTACGCATCTGCTCGACTTGCCCGGCGGCGAAGGGGTGGTCGTTTCCCTATTCTTCTTTCTTCCCCTGGGTTGTGTTAGGCGAAGATGCTTTACCCGGAAGATACAGTGTTAGTCAAATATCGCTTTTCCTTCTCCGAATTTTGGGTTTCTGTTTTCGGTTCTCTGATTTCCTTTTTGTTTTTGCAGTATACTGAAATTCTTGTTATTCCTTGTTCAATCTGTCTGCAGTTTATGCAGTGGTTGGAGGGATTGAGGACCCTTCTAATTCTTGTATGTTTTCCGGTTTTGGTGGTTGTTGTATGACTGCTAGTGCTTTTTCCGTTGACGGGAGACCATCAGCCAGAGAACTAAGTTTACAGGGGAGGGATTTTAAGAAGGAAAAGAGGAGACACCATAGCTAGAAGAGGGATTAGGTGTAGGGCTGGTATTCGGTAAACCGGTATTCGGTAAACCGGTATTCGGTATACCGGGTATCGAACCGATTATAATCGGTATTCGGTATACCGAATACCGTCGGTATCGGTATTCGGCTGCACTTCTTGACCAAACGGTATACCGAATACCGACCAGTCATATACCGACGGTAAATCGGTATACCGAATACCGAATAACAAAAATAAAAAAAGGAAACGACAGCATTTGAAATTGGGAGGGGGGGGGGGCGTGTAAACCCTAAAATTAAATCAACATCTGCGCAACCCAGCACATCGGCCCCTCCACCTTTCCTCTGTTCGACTTCAACTCTTCTTCTCCAGCCCGCCGAGGCGAATTCCAGCGCCAACACAGCACGCCCCGGCGGTCTTCCCCCAGGACATTCATCCCGCCCTTTCTTTATTGGCCGCAAATCCCTTTCCACCAACCGCCGCCACCACTACTATCTAATCCTTTGCCTAAACTCAAATTCTCCTTATCACCAAGGGGATGCTTTGAGCGTCAGTCAGTTCCAATGCTTCAAGTTCCAAGTATTCACAATAAACTTCAATTGGATTCCAATTAGTTAATCTCCAATGCTATCGTCAGTTTCTTTATCTCGAATTCTAATGGTATAATCTCAATGCATTAATCGGTATTCGGTATACCGGTATTAATACCGGATACCGAGTATTCGGTATCCGGTATACCGGATAACATTCGGTATCGGTATTCGGTGGGTACACAATGTTATCCGGTATACCGGATACCGACTATTCGGTATCCGGTATACCGGATACCGACCGATTACCAGCCCTAATTAGGTGGGTACGGGGGATTCCTTTGACAACTCTTACTAGCAAAGCTCACTCCCGAGCCTTTTTACCTCAATTCCCAGAAACCAGGAAGAAGGGGGTAACTATTTTGAATTCACTTAATTATTCATTGAAAAATGGAGCTAAGATTTTGAGTTGGCACTACAATTTCCCATAATCCTAACAGTAAGCTCGACTCTGTTCTGAATTTTCAGGGCATTCAACTTTGTGAGAGATTTTGAGTTGCTTTAGTTAGCATCAGCAGCATTCGCCATGCTTACTCTCTTTTCAGCTTAAGCTATCCATCTTGAACTTGTAAAGGCTAAGCAATGTATATACCAAAGACAATCTCCAAATACCAGAAGAACCACTCCACTTTTTAGCTCCCTCGCTTACTAGATATTGTTACAGCACGCAGAAATATGGGTAAGGTTCTCTCTCACTCTCAGTCATTTATGCTACATAGCTGCTTATGTTGGTAAAGTAATCCAAATTATAATGTTTGTAATTACATTTTTTTGAAACTTGGGTATTTGCAGGTTGATGGTCTGTTCAGGACAAATATACCAGGAACATTTGCAATTGGAGATGTTGTAGCATTCCCTTTGAAGCTAGGTCTCCTATATTCTTACCATGCAGAAAAATACGACTTAGTCTTGAACGTTCATTTGTATCTTTCCAAACAACATTCTCTTGTTTTGTCAGAAAGTTGCATGTACTTCCATGTTTCACGAGTTTCAGTTGCTTCCCGAGCTTGCTAGGATGCAGCCGGCGGTGGACAAATCCAAGCTTGAGAAGGCATCTTCAGTTGAAGAAGCACTAGGAATCGCCAGGTCTTCCCTGTGTGTTTAATAAGTTAATTTTAGTGCTGGACCTAGTTCTCTCTTCGAACCAACATACTGTGGTTTGGATTCAAACTTCTCCTTTGCCCCTTGAAACCTTTTGATAGTAAGATATGAAGCCTTCCTTCACTTGGAATACTCTTACAGGAAATTATGCAGCTTTCACTGAATATGGAAAGGTTTAGATGGCTATTGATGACTTGATTATCAAAGGTTCAGACTGGATTACTCAGCTGGTGTAGCTTCCGTCACAAGAAGTACAAGTATCTGAAGGTGAGGTTTCAACACTTCTCAAACACTATTGGATTCGATGCTGGGTTAGAGAAGCAACTGATTCTAGTTTTCTGCTCCTGCTGAAAGGTGATGTCATATTTTCCGTGTTAATGTGTTGTTAAGAGTATCACACTGACAAATTAGCAGTTCACAGGTTCCTCAAAGTGATGGCCAGGGTATGGGCTGGAAGCTAAAGTTGTTCAAACAGGAGGGTGAGTTGCAAAACTTACTTCCTTCTAATCCAGCTATCATTCATTATTGTGTTGTTTCTCAGTCAACTCATATATGAGGAGCTGAGCAAGGACAAGTTTCCGGGATGGCAGACTTCCCTTTCAAAACAACATGGCAGCAGCAAATTCCCTCCAAGGTTTGCTTGTTCATGTGGACGGTATACTAAAAAAGGATCCTAACACAGGATGCATTGAAGAGGCGTGGATGGGAGCTACCGAGTCTATGTGCTTTGTGTTTGGCAGCTGAGGAAGACATTGATCATATCTGTATCAGCTGTAGCTTTGCAAAGTTTTGGGAACTCATTAGTAAGTTCAGAGTGGTATATCAACAACAATTGCAGAATGGTCTCAGCAAAAACCAAAGAATCCAAGCGAGTGGTGTACAAAAAAATTACTAAGTGCACTCTGCTGGAGGTTTTGGAAGGAGATAAACGCTAGAATTTTCAAGGACGTTTCAGCCATGCTGCAGGTTGTTTGCTACATAATTGGCTGTCAACTAACAAGTTGGCTAATTAGTACAAAGAAAGTAGAGCGGGGGCTGAATGATGGTTTGCTTTACTAAAGAGAAGGTTCCTTCCGTCACAAAGCCTGGAACCAGATAGGCTTAATTAGTAGAGAGATGGATGGGAGCAAATGAATTGAATCTGGAGACCAACTACTGTTGTCTATTTGTGTAGAGCCAAGAATTGAGAGCTAGTTGTTGTGATCTATTACGGTGGTGCAGGGGGCAATGCCTTCTCTTTTGTATGCTATTAGTGGTTTTGGATTTGTTTTGGGATGTTGCTGGTGACAATGGGCCCCTGCCAGTGTTTCTTCTTTAGTTATTGATATTTGATAATATGGCTCATCATAGTTTACTTGATTAGCTGGCAAGTGCATTGAACTCAATCCAGTTTACCCACTTCCGAAATTCTCCTTTCTTTTCTACCTTGTGCGGTGAAGTAGTCAGGTTCCCAGATTTGAAGTTTTCCATCAAATCCAGAAGGGTTTTGGATAGGGATCCATAGTTCATCTTCTCTTCCTTGACAACACTAGACGTGCTCATCACTGAATGTTTCCTCTTCCACTTTCAACTTGAATATATATTGGTAAACATAACTTGTCGAAGAAATTTTAGTAACCCGTCGTCATCTTGTTTCTCAAACTTCATAAAATGAAGATCTTTAGCGGACATTCCCATAAGCTCCTCACCTGATTCCTGGAAAGCAGTTAACCATGTTAAGCCCGTGTGATCTTCTATCTGAAGCGAGAGTATGTACCTATGATCACATTCATCAACAGATTGATCACACAATTCACACCGCCACCTCCTACCTCCTTTGTTAGTAACGTTTTTGTTGCATTGTCCATCCCCAATCATTAGAGGGCAAGATTTATAGTAAAAATTATCCGCTTTTATGTATATCACAGCTCCATTGACACAAATCCAATCTGTTTTTTCACAAGTCCCAAGCTTCTCATCTTTGATTTGAGAGATAGTCTTCACAACATTAGTCCATCCTGCACTAGACCATTCCCTGGAAATGGAAATTGAAGTTGTACTTTTACCATCCTTAGCAAACCATTGTTTCATCTTATTAGCCTCTAAATACGAGAAATTTCTTCTGGAATTCAGAAAAGAGAGGGGAAAGATTGGGAAAAATCAAACCTTTCGGGCCAGGCGGCAGCAGCGGAGCTTAGCAATCGACTCCATTGTCGCCAAATACACCTCTGATTGCAATCCCGACCACTGTTCCGGTCGATATCGGCGAGTTGGAGGGAGGAGAGGAAGAGTTTGGCGTCGAACCCCAGGAAGGTGGCGGCGGTGGAGGAGCGTAGCAACCGACTCCATTGTCGCCAAATACACCTCCAATTGCAATCCCGACCACCGTTTCGGTCGATGTCGACGAATTGGAGGGAGGAGAGGAAGAGTTCGGCGTCAAACGGCCGGAAGATGATGGCGGCGAGCGGGAGGACGGAGGTGTGCGGATAAGGGGTAGACGACGTAATTAGCATCGGCGTGGAAGGGGTGACCGGGACAGGGGTAGACGGCGGGTTCGACGATGGTGAACATGAGAGGAGAGGGTTCGACAATGGGTGCTGAATTTGTTTTTTTATGGGTATGGGCGTATGGCGTATGGGTGGGGAAGTTCATGTTGAAATGCTAAAGGTGTTTTTATTTTCTTATTCGAGCATGTTATAGATGTTGAAGTGACGATATCAAGTTTTGGGATGGTTTTTGTTTTTGATGGAAATGTTTTGGATGTTTAAGTTATGATTAAAAGAAATTAGGTATTGTACAATGAAAATAAATGAAATAATTTGTTGGGGGATTAAAGTAAACGTATGAAAATGTAAAAGAATCAAATAAACAATTTTAATTTGTAAATTATAAATAAATTTATTATATTTAATACAGGTCATCAGATTAAATCAACGGTGCAGATAATCTGGCGCATGCTATGCGTCTGGACAATACGAGTGTGATTTCCCGTCCACTAATTCCCCTCATCATCATCTTTTTCCAATTTCTGGACCGAGAACAGAGCAAGCAGAGCGTGCACAGGGACGCGAAGGAAAATTTTCCAAAGCTCAATTCTTGAGCCCTAGTGATCCAAAAATCCCGTAAGTAATTCCTAATCCATCCATACATCGTAGTTTATCGATTTAAAGCTTTAAAATTGAGTTTTTGGATCATGAATTTCTTGAGTTTCCGATCGATGGAATTAGGGTATCGGAGTATCTGGAAGTCGGATTGAGCACAGATTTCATATACAAGCTTTCTATAGCGAGGTAATTAATCCTCTGGTTCTAATCCATGAATTTCGGAAATTATTTAGGTCGGGGTCCAATTCGCTAAATTTAGCTCCGGCCAGGGTTTGATGTGTTTTTATCGAGAATTTGATCCGGAGCCTAGAACTAACATTGACGGGGACACTGCAGGGGATATTAGGACGATCTCAGATTTTGATTCCGGGTTTGTTTGAGAAAGTGAAGTTGGGGTATGGGAGGCTAGAACCGGTGTTTGAACGACCAGAACTGGTGAGGGATTAGCACGGCATACCGGGTTTGTCGTATCACGATAATTATATTGATGCTTAGAATTGACCTAGGTGAAATAGAATGGCATGATTAGGAGTGTATGAAATTTTGTGCTATATGTTGAACCCTGGACTGCTGTATGATATTATTGACTTGCCCTAATCGATATGGACCTTGTTTATGCTGATGATTGCATACATGTTGCCATTTGTGGCTTAACTGTTGACATGACTTCATGGTTGTTCGATCAAGTGTTTTGACATGATGTGATATTGTGGTTATATTTGGATTCACAACTGGGGGAAATAAACTTCCCAAGGTGATATTATGATGTTTTAAGGAGGATGACTTGCACGAGGGTTTATCCCGAGGAAGTGCAACTATACGACTCTTGGTTTACCTATGTTGAGCCAATTATGGTCAGGTCAAGTACATGTGCAAGTGACGAATTATGATTAAGCAAGATGAGATATGAATCATGTATAAGGATACCAAATATGAGTGTTGTGGTCTCACGGTCAACTACATAGTAATTAGGGCTCTCTATGCTATTACTCTATTATGATATGTATGATAGTCACACCTCTCATGTGGTGGTGACTGAAGATTTCTTATGAGATATGAACACACCCAGAGCGGTGTCGGGGTATGACTACACCCATAGTGGTGTGGGGTATGTATGACTACATCCGACGGGATGTGGGGTATGTTTCCCGGGAGAGTTATTAGCATGGGTCTTTTGCCCATTGGGATATGAGGATGGCTGAGGTCCGATCCTAGTGTTTTGGCTTTATTGCTAGATGTATGGTAGGGGTATGCTCTGTTATGAACTCACGATGCTATGATTATCTCACTCAGCTATGAGCTGACCCTCTTTTATTCTGCTTATGCTATGTGTAAGCAGATCATCAGCAGCAGCAGTAGATAAGTGTTAGGTGGGAGAGGAGATAGAGTTGAAGGCAATATGAGGTATGGTCTTCAACTATTCTGTGCTTGGACTACTACTTGGGATTTTGGCCAGTGATCCACACCTTTTTGTAAAAATATTTTGAGAACGTTTTTCATGTGCATACTAGCTTCTGATGTAGAGTGAGATATCCACAGGTGTGGCAAGTTGATTATATGTGTATATTTGTGTAATTGTGTAAGTTTTGATGATTATGGCATGTATAAGTATGGTATGCAGTTGTGGAGTATGAAAACTGTGACTATGGCTATGAAAGCCAATGTATATGTTGTGAGTATATATGTATGTCTATGAATGCATATATTCGTATAAATATTTTGCAGGTCTAGTTGCAAGAACTGTTAGCCCATTACGCGAGTATTTCATGTCAAAAATTTTATTTGGGTAAATTTTGGTAATTAATGTAACACCCGAGATTATTTCCGCTGCAAATGCATGAACAATATGATTAGTTAATACGTACAGCGTAGGGTGTTACAGTTTGGTATCAGAGCCCGGTTCCCTCTTTTTGTTGTTATGATGTACTATGCCCAATGGGAAGTTAAATACTTCTAAGGAGGGGAGTACCTCATAACGACTTAAACTGGGAATTGAGTTTTACATGATTATTTGTATTGGTAGGTTGGATGAAATTACCTGCATTATGGTTTTCAAAATTGAGTTTGAACTTATTTGTTTTCAAGTAATTATTTTTGGAATTTTTTTGTTTTAACCAAGTGAGAGATTTGGTGAAGAATGAATTTTGTGTGGATCAATCTAAGACCAATATTTCCTTTTAGCTCGCACGGAGGTTGTCATAATATTCCTACTGACCAGTCGAGAGGAGTGGGGGCGGTTGATGCAAGACCGCCAGTATTAGACTATGCAAAGATGAAGAGTTCGGGTGGTAGGGACTTTAAGGGAGATGTGAGTCCAGATGCTGTAGTAGAGTGGTTGATAGAGATGGAAGATGTGTTTGAGTATCTTTATGCAACCCCAGAGGAAAAAGTGCAATATGTTGTTTTTCTCCTAAAGGGGTACGCGAGGAGCTGGTGGTCCTCAGTCTCTACAGTTAATGGTGAACGAGTTCAGTTCACCTGGGAGGAGTTCCTGAAGGACTTTAAGATATAGTTTCTTCCCGAAGCTTTTATCAGGGCAAAGAATAATGAATTCGCCAACCTTATGCAGGAGAACATGACAGTTACTGAGTACACCATCAAGTTTGTTCAACTGCTCTACTTTGAAGATGGGTTGGCGGATACTGAGCATAAGAAGAAGATGAGATACTTACATGGTCTGCGCCTAGGGCTTAAAGAAAAGATCCACAGGGTGGATGAAGAGAGCATGGCCACTATAAAAGAAGCAGCACTCAAGTATGAAGCCTATGAAGTTGAGGGTCGAGAGGAACGCAAGGCGAAGGAGGAAGAAAAGAAAAGGAAGCCAAGAGTAAATTATTGCACCTCATTATCCATCAAGGAAGGGTCCTAGCGCTTATGGGAGAACACCAAGTCAGTCTATGCCAGGAACATCATACAGGGCACCAGTTTCCTCAGCCACACAATTTCCATTTTGTCAAGTTTGTCAGAACTCAGAAGAGACATCTTGGAGAGTGTAGGAGATTTTCTGGCGTATGCTTTCACTGTGGCCAACCTGGGCACATCATGAGGGATTGTCCGCGTTCGAGAGAAGTAAGAGCTACACAGTCCGACCCTTCAGTGCAATTTAGTAGAGCCCCATTCAGGGGTGGTTACCAGGGAGGCCGTAGTGGATTTCAGAGTGGCCGTGGTGGTTCACAGGGTGGTAGAGGTGGTGGTCGAAATCAACCATCAGGAAGTGGTACCCAGGGTATCAAAGCGCAAGAAGCACCGAGGGTTTATGCAATGACTCGAGGTGAGGCAGAAGTGGCACCAGAAGTTGTGACTGGTATGTTTTCTATCCTTGGCAAGCAAATTTATGCTTTGATCGATACTGGTTCCTCTCACTCATTCATGTCATATATGTTTGCACATATGCTACACTTAGTCCCAAATAAGCTAGGTTATACCTTATGTGTTAAAACACCTGTGGGAGATACCTTGAAGGTAGACTCAGTTATTAGAAGTTCCTTCATTTGTGTGGAAGGAGCTTTCCTAGCAGCAGATTTAATTCTGCTACCTTTTGATGAATTTGATGTCATCCTGGGAATGGACTTTCTGGCAACACATGGAGCTGTTGTGGATTGTCAAAAGAAAGAAGTGTTCTTCAACACACCAGATAAAGGTCATGTTGTATTCCGAGGCATTAAGAAAAAGGAGTCTCATGGGTTTCTTTCTGCCTTGGAAGCTTTTCGATTAGTGAAGGAAGGTTGTGAAGCCTTTCTTGCTCAAGTTGCTGTTGTAAATGAGAAGAAGGTTGAGGATGTAGAGGTGGTAAGGGAGTTTCTTGATGTATTCCCCAAAAAACATCGATGCCTTCCACCAGAAAGGGAAGTAGAGTTTGATATTGAATTGGTACCTGGCACAACACCAATTTCAATGGCACCATATAGAATGGCACCAATTGAGCTGAAGGAGCTTAAAGAACAATTGCAAGAATTGCTAGACAAGGGGTTTATTCGACCTAGCATCTCACCTTGGGGTGCACCGGTTTTGTTTGTTAAGAAGAAAGATGGCTCCATGAGAATGTGCATTGACTACCGGAGGTTGAATAAAGCAACAGTGAAGAATCGTTATCCCCTCCCAAGAATAGATGACTTGTTGCAGGGTGCACCAGTCTTTTCTAAGATTGATTTGAGGTCTGGATACCATCAACGGAAAGTGGCAGATGGAGCGACCTCAAAGACAGCTTTTAGAACAAGATATGGGCATTATGAGTTCCTGATAATGCCTTTTGGACTCACTAATGCACCAGCGGTATTTATGGCTCTTATGAACAGAGTTTTCCATGAATATCTTGATAAGTTTGTGATTGTGTTCATAGATGATATTCTCATCTATTCTAAAAGCGAAGAGGAGCACAAAACTCACCGTAGAATTGTGTTGCAAATTCTACGGGAGAAACAATTATATGCAAAATTCTCAAAATGTGAGTTTTGGCTGAATGAGGTAATATTTTTGGGACATGTAATTTCTGGAAGAGGAGTGGAGGTGGATCCGAAAAAGGTGGAAGTAGTGGTAAGTTGGACTCCACCAAAAGATGTGTCTGAGTTGAGAAGTTTTCTTGGCATGGCTGGTTATTATCGGCGGTTTGTCGAAGGATTTTCCAAAATTGCTGCACCATTTACTAAACTGTTGAGGAAGAATACCAAGTATGTTTGGGATGAATCATGTCAAAAGAGTTTTGACGAACTGAAGAAGAAATTGAACACAGCACCAGTACTGGCTTTACCTTCAAACCATGGAGAGTTCGTGTTGTATAGTGATGCCTCGTATCAAGGATTGGGCTGTGTGTTAATGCAAGATGGAAGAGTTATCGCATATGCCTCTAGGCAATTGCGTCCTCATGAAGTAAATTATCCCACTCATGATTTGGAGTTGGCAGCGGTGGTATTTGCTCTCAAGATTTGGCGACATTATTTGTATGGTGAGACTTTTAAAATCCTAACTGATCACAAAAGCCTGAAGTATATTATGGATCAGAAGGATTTGAATAGTCGCTAGAGGAGATGGATTGAACTTCTAAAAGATTATGATTGTACAATTGATTACCATCCAGTTAAAGCTAATGTAGTTGTTGATGCCCTAAGTAGAAAGGGGAAGAAGAACATAAATGATCTGGTTGATTTGAGGGCAATGAATGTTGATTTGGAAGTGGATGGTGTAACACGGTTACTAGCTCGATTGAACATTCGAACTTTGTTGCACGACAAAATTCGTGAGAAGCAGAAGGAGGAACCAGAGTTGGCAAAAATCATTCAAGACATTGAGGAAGGAAAAGAAAGCCCATATGAAATGGTAGATGACATGTTGAAGATTAATGGAAAGGCATGCGTTCCTAATGTTGATAATTTGAGGAAAGAGATCCTAGATGAAGCTCATTCTTCTACTTATGCTATGCACCCAGGAGCAACTAAAATGTATCACACGATCAAACCATATTTTTGGTGGCGTGGGATGAAAAAGGAAGCCGGTGAACATGTTTTCACATGTCTAGTATGTCAGAAAGTTAAGGCAGAACACCAAGCTCCTGTGGGAAAACTGCAACCATTTCCAATTCCAGAATGGAAGTGGGAAAGAATCACAATGGATTTTGTATATGGTCTCTGATAGACCGATAATTATACATGTTTTCACCCCTATTCTGAAGCCGTTTGTGATGAGGAATCTCGTGTTTTAAGCCGATTTCACGCTAGGTTGTGTGTTTATGTCATATTTCAGGACCCGGCGTTGGAATCGAGGCAGAGAAACGAGTTCTGGGTCGAAAGGAGCGAAGTTGGGACGAAGGAGGCTGTTGGACCAAAATACCCGGCCAAAGGAAGGAATACCCGACCAGGTATTCTCTGGCCTTGGTCGGGTATTTTTCACTTCGGGCGTCCGTGAGAAACAGAAGGGGGCCCGGGAAAATGGCTTAAATCCCCGGTCGGGGATTATGAAGTCAGACCGGGGATTTTCCTCTTAAAAGAAATGGTGCATTTTGCAAATACCCGGTCGAAACCCAAAATACCCGACCGGGTATTTCGACCGGGTATCGCGACCAGGCAGCTGATAAAAGGAAGAAGAAGGCCAACATTGAAGGGTCCGAGTTTTTGAGAGAGAAAGCGATCCCTAGAGAGAGAAAGCGATGAACCAGAGTTCCCAAGTGCCATAGCTTGATCTTCATCACCATTGGAGCCCGGCTTGAGCTTGGAGAAGTGCCGATTAAACGTCCAGGAGCAGAAATCCTTCTTCACACTATGATTTCCGCGTCTGAATCTGCTTTTGCTTCCTTCTCTATGGAGTAGTTCCCCCATTCATCTGGGTATGGGGAACCCTAGATTTGTATGCTAGGTCTGATTGTATGAACCCAAGGACAGAGTTTGTGAATTGATTATATTCGATTGAGGTTTGAATGATTGAATGACTTGAATCCTGATCAAATTCCTGTTGTTTCTGCTTTGACCTAGAATGAGAATATCTGCCTAGGTTGATAGAGTATCCTTAATCGAAGGTGGCGAATTGGTGACTTTAGTCGAGGAGCCCATTCGCTATTCTGTACCGAATTCAATTCGGTAGTGGAGGTTTGGTTCGTTAGGGCCTCAATCTGTTTACTCCGGTGGAGGTTAGTCGCCCGCTAGAGACTCAGATTGAGAGGGTCTGGAGACCTTTAGTCGAGACTTCAGGCTAATTAAGAACCTTCCGCAGTATAACTTTCGTGAAAACTGAACTTGGTAAATTGCAATCGGACTTAACTGCAGTCTAGGGGGAACCATATCCGGGTGACCTCTCTTGACTTGAACAACCGTTTACTTGCTTTGTGTTTTTGTTTGCTTGAATTTGCACTAAAAGTTCACCGCTAGATAACGAGAATTCACCGAGTAGTCATCACATCTAGGACCCGGGTTGACAATAAAACCCAAACCCGCTATACTACGCTTTAGGAAGTGGTTACACTTGGCCATTTTCTAGAGTGACAGTAGGAGTGAGTCAGTCTCCCATCGTCAAGGGGAAAAGATGCAGTATGGGTTATTGTGGACCGACTGACCAAATCGGCTCACTTTTTACCCATTAGGTGGAAACCATCACTGGAGACTTTGTCTCAACTATATATTAAGGAGATCGTCATATTGCATGGTGTGCCAATTTCTATTGTCTCTAATCGAGACCCGAGCTTCACATCTCGGTTTTGGCAAAGTTTACATGATGCCTTGGGAACTAAACTGCATTTTACTTCAGCTTATCATCCTCAAACAGATGGGCAGAGTGAACGAAACGTCCTTGACCATTTGCCCTTAATTGAGTTTGCTTACAACAACCAGTACCATAGTAGCTTGGGTGTTCCACCATATGAAGCACTTTATGGGAGGAAGTGTAGAACACCATTATGTTGGGATGTAGAAGGAGCAAGGCAAATCTCAGGGCCAGAAATAGTTCAGATCACAATTGACAATGTCAAGGAAATCTGGGAGCGTTTGAGGGTGGCTCAAGATCGACAGAAAGTTTATGTTGACACAAATAGGCGTGAAGTTAATTTCGAAGTGGGTGAGAAAGTATTTCTAAAAGTTTCACCCTAGAAAGGCGTAATGAGATTTGGTAAGAAAGGGAAACTTGCACCTCGGTATATTGGATCCTATGAAATCATAGAGAAGATTGGACCAGTGGCATATAAACTGGCATTGCCTCCAGAACTATTTCAAATCCACAATGTATTTTATGTGAGCATGCTGAAAAGGTACAAAGTGGATCCTTCACATGTTATACAACCAGAAGAGATCGAGTTGGGTACAGATTTAACATTTGAAGAAGTCCCAGTGCAGATTGTTGACCATCAGGTTAAGACTCTTCGTATGAAGGAAATTCCAATGTTGAAAGTGGTGTGGAGAAATCAAGATAGTGAGAGTGCTACACGGGAAACTGAAGCAAGTATGCGAGAGAAGTACCTTGAGTTAGTAGCGACCTACTTTACAGGTTAACAATCTTGCTTAATAAGTTATGTTTTGAACTTGCTAATATGTTTTGTTATGATAGCCCAGTATAGGTTTTTGAAACCTAAACATGGGAACTTGAAGTGTTATGTGTTACCTTCAAGGTTATGAATCACCTAACCTGAGAGTTAGGTAATGACTTTATGTATCATAGATCATGGCAAGGCTAAGTAAGCGGACTTAGGGTACAACTCAAGAATAGATTTCGGGGACGAAATCTTTTAAGGAAGGGAGAATTGTAACATCCCATTTCGGCTAAACTCGTATTTCGATCGCTAGAAAACTTCACGATTTAAAATCGGGTATTTTGATAGTATTTCGACGAAAATCGGATTATCGATCGATCGGATAAGTATACATATTAATTATATTTATAATATATATATATATTATATATATATATTATATTTATAATATATATATATTATATATATATTATATCATTAATATAAAAAAATAAGCGGCCGAGCCGCGTTTATGGCTCCAGTTCACGACCATAGGAGACCATGAACTCCAATGGGAAACCGTGAACATTATCTAAATCACCCTCTTTGCCCGCTCTTTCCTCCTTTTCTTCCAACTTTCGACTCCGAGACTGGTTTCACCTGTTAGATCCTGAAACACACTGAAACACACAAAACCTAACATAAAACCGCCATTTTAGAAGTTCAAATGTCATAAACGTCAAGTGGAAGCGGGGGTAAAAAGTGTACAATTCGGCCTGAATCACTCCTGTAACACCCCACCCTAAAATCGTGAGTCGAACCGATGGTTCAACCGCGCAGCGGAAATCACTCGGGGTTTACGTTTTCAAAATCTCGACTCAACTCACATTCACATCATTCTCATATGTTTAAAATTCAACTCATCATAACAATGTACTAAAATCATATTCTCAATTCATTAATCCATCTTCGTCAAATTCAGGATTCACCAAACCCAGACTATCAATCTTGTCTACTCCGTTCATGCTCAACTCAAGTTAATGATCATATTTGACTAACGCAAACTATCATGCATGCTCAAAACCCGAATCGTAAAAATAATGATTTCGGAGGAAATCAATATGTGAAAAACCCTTTTAAACCAAAATCCTCCATCGATCATTGTGCAATGCCAAAGTCATCCTCAGTTTACCACACTTGTCACATCTAGAAAGAAAAATGGGTCAGCTACTAAGCTGAGTGTGTGGACCTGGCCTATACGGCAAAACTATTGTTAGCATGCCATCACATCATCACATATTGTTGATTAAAAACACATCATCAACAAATTATCATGCCACACGAAAATCTCATTAATCTCTATATTTATTTCTAGGTCATCAATACAAATTCATCTTTAACCCAATTCCTCATGGTATGACTTTCATTAATCAAGTCGTATATCGACATAAAATCGTAAACTTACCTCAACTCATGAATCCATCCTATCAACCGTTCATTCAAAGTCAACTCATCATTTAATCATCAACCATGTCAATCATTCATCCATAATCAAATCACCAATTTGGCATTAACCATATCAATCATTCGTCCATAATCAAATCACCAATTTGGCATTAACCATATCAATCATTCATCCATAATCAAATCACCAATTTGGCATTAACCATATCATCCTTCAATCAATCATCAATCGAATATGACTTCACGATTTCCTTTATGGAAATCATCTCCATCGTATATATCATATGCAATGCATGAAATGCAGACTCTCCATTTATTATTAATTTGCGCGCTAAGGTCACCATACGCCCACCCCGCTCGAGCTCATCATCTTAGTGGTTATATAAAAAAAACCACAATCCCATCCAATCTAGGATTATCATAAATCCTTTCATTAGGACCGCAGCCCAATCAATCTCATAGGGGTAGGCATAGGCCCTTTTATGTCTATGTGATTTAACATGATCAAACAATATCAATTTCTCTCTTCCATCATATCTCAATCGATCCAAGAAATCAATAGCGTCCCATTGATATTCCCAGTCCATGCATATCTTACATCATCTATGCATACTTTGATGCATTGCATGATCTCAATATAATCATCATCTTCTCAATGATATAAATAATTCATTCTCTTCAATCAAACGTGACAAATCTACCAAGTACTCAATTTATCAATACCTCATTCACTCATTGTAATCATTTAACACATCAAAATACAAATCGACCATGATAATATTTCATCCGCATCATCATTAATCAAAGCATTCATCATATCAACATTGTCACAAAATATCTCAGTAATATTTATAATTACCAATCACATTTATACCAATCGATATTCTAATCACGTCATAATCATACACGTCAATCGTATCACTAGCAATCAATATCCCTATCATCGTCATCATCATCATATCATAATCATACATATCAATGAACAATATATATTTCATTCATCATAAATCATTTTATCATGCGAACCATATAATCTAAAATACATCGGTTTATCCATATCATCCATTAATTAATTATATCAAAATAGCAACGAAATATATTATGATCAAAATCTTGTTTTCATGAATTTCGATTAATAACTTAGAACCATTCTAAGGACCATACCCATATATATAATTCTCATGATTATCAAAGGTTCATTTGGAAAGGTCTCCCCTAATAACACATCTCTCAATAATTATTTCTTAAAGTACAAACTAAATCATAGTTCGTCATGATTCATTAATAAGACTATTTTCAATCTTTCAATTAAATACTCAATTAACCATTTCTCAAAATTAATCATAAAACGTAAATCAAATTAAATCCAAGATAAAATTACTCATGGTAATCACTTTGAACTCACACTCTAATTTAAATAATTTTCTCTTAATCACCACTATCCTGAAAATCATAATACATTCTCTTTAATAACGAAACCACGTAGAAACCGGTTTCATCCATCCAAAAATCCAACAAAGTTCATAAATTCTTTATTTTAATTATTCTAACCAGAATTCACTTCTCATATACTCATCCAATTTATTAATTCCCAATTTCACCCTTTTAACGTCATAACTTCAATAAATTCCGAAAAGTCAATTATTACCAATATAATCATTGTCATGGTAATATATCATGACTAATGTCGTCTAAAGATTCCTTAAATTTCCTTTCCTTATTATGATCTCAATAGACATTTTCATAAAATATTCGGAGTTCACCATATACATCACAATTCCAATATGAGATTAATAATAATTATTATCATAAAAATCAGTTAACTTCATCAACAATTTCATCCAAGATCACAATCATGAATCAATCACAAATCCATCATAATCATTAATCATCAACTCAATCATGCGTATTTAGAAATAAACACGTAATTCCGGTTCCCTTTTACCGTAAGCCCACACACCTTATTTATGACGAAATCCGATTCTGTGAAAGCTCTGGAAATTCCAGATCTTGGTTTCATAATATTCTCCTCGTTCTCACGATCCTGTAGGTGAAGACGGTTCGTCGTTTGGACGTCAAACGAACGAACTATGAACGAAATACGAATTCCGTTAGTACTCAAAGTATCAGGGACTAAATACGAAGTTTACCAGTCAACTAAAAGATGTTGACCCGTCTCTGTGGGAAAATTACTGAGAGGTCCTTTAACATTTCGATTTACCAGACATGGTACCTGGATTTGACAGATTTTTGCTCAAAGTTCGGAGGCACGGTTCTCCCTCATCCGACGTCCGAATTCGATTTCGTCGACACCGTGAAGCTCCTGAGATCGCCTTCTACGCAACCGTATTCACTTTTCGAAGGTTCGTCGAACTTCAAACATTTCCAGATTCCGGTGACACGCAGACGAAGCTCCGGCGAAGCTCCGGCGAGGCCTCTAACAACCTCCAACTTGGATTCCGACTCCGTAGAATGGTTCCTCATCTTCTTCTGAGCAAAATCCATCGCCCAGAATCATTCCTTTTCCTCTCTTTCTATTCCCTCATTTTTTTTCCTTTTCTTTAACGTGGAGGAGATCCGAGCATGGTGTGGTGTGCGGTTGTGAAAGGAGGATAGAACTTACTCTCTCTTATATATATTTTTGTGATTGCAAGGGTTCAGCAGATCAGATCATGTGATGTGGGATTAATAATAGTGGTTCTTAGATGTTTAAATAAGAAGCTGGTAGTGTACTGGTGGCAATAAAGAATGGAATGGGCAATTGGGCATTGGAGTGATGAAGATGTCGGTTGTTGTGTGGGTGGTGTGGTGTGGTGTGCAGATGGGGTGACGTGGGTTTTCCTTATTTGTTCACTCTAAAAAGTTCTCCTTGTCAATACGATCGTGTGGCCGCAAACGACTCCTTATTTCGACGTCAAACGAATCAGATACGTTCGTTTTAGTTTTAGACAAGCAAAAGTTACTCTAACGAAAGGTCCAACTTTGAACTAACTTATCTCACTCGTTTGGAATCCAAACTTAGTTCCGTAAAATTCTACGTGATCGTGGAAGAATTTTCTAACTTGTGGAAATTGAGATTTGTTCGAAATATCTGATCTATCATTCCATAATATTCGTCATTTTCATAAACCATTCGTTGAGGTCGCAATTTCTTCGAGTATGGTTGAAATTCTTGATTCCTCATCAAACCGAATTGATTTATAAATTGCCCGAGGTTTGGGATGTTACAACTCCCCCACACTTAGACGTTTGCTTGTCCCCAAGCAAACCATTTCACACAAGATAATATCTGAACCTAATAAAATGCTTTGGGGGACAAATCAAAGGGCACAAAGTGGCGAATCTCAAATGGCTATTGGCAATTAACACAAGGATCGTTGCAAGCAATACAGACATACACCACAAACGGCATTCGAGGCTACTAGAAACGGGCAAATAAAATGCTCTCACCTTGTTCATGAATCAATGCAAGTTTCAACAAGATCACTAATCAACCACAACTAACCATGCATAGATTTCGAGTCCAAGGAACAAACGGATGGGTAACAAAGGTCCTCACCGGGGTATGATATGACATGCAAAACAAGAATGAATCGCTCACTCTCTTGACCAGTGGGATCGGAACCTTTTGGTGTAAAGAATGTGCCCAATCATCAACACTCAACCCTATCATCTCAACACCACGACGGAAACCTCTAAATGCTAGAGTTTACGGAATGGTTTTCATCACTAGCTTGTCCAGAGGACTTAGACACGGGTTCAAATGACTGGCGATTGTCTTGGACATGGGAAAAAGGCTTTTTGGGTGGTGGCAAACACATCATGAGGTCCTACATCTTCACCCTAAAACAGAAGGTTCAATGGTTTTGACTAAGAACCTTCCTTACAAAAAATGGCCACTAGCATCGGCCTAAAGCCTCGCTTCTCCCTTCCAAACTATAACCCATCATGAACTTCCTTTAAGCGTTCTTCCTCAGTCTACTCCTTGTATTACATTTCACCTTGGTAGTGAAGGATTTCTAAGACAATGTGGAGGTTTCAATGGCTTTGAGTGCAAAGAAATCTCTCCTATAGCATTGATTCCTTGTGGCACTCTCTCCTTTATTTACCCCGTTTTATTACCTCTTTTTCGTTTCTCTTTTTTTTCCGTTTCTTCTTTCCTTTTCTTTTTTTTTCTTTTCTTTTGGAAGGGGGGGGGGGGGGGGGGAGGGGGTGTGACATCCCATTTCGGCTAAACTCGTATTTCGATAGCTAGAAAATTTCACGATTTAAAATCGGGTATTTTGATAGTATTTCAATGAAAATCGGATTATCGATCGATCGGATATTATATAATTAATATAAAAAATAAGCGGACGGGCCGCATATATATATCAACCTTTTCCCGTCCATTAATTCCCATCATCGTCATCTTTTTCCAATTTCAGGACCGAGAACAGAGCAAGCAGAGCGCGCACAGGGACGCGAGGGAAAATTTTCCGAAGCTCAATTCTTGAGCCCTTGTGATCCAAAAATCCCGTAAGTAATGCCTACTCCATCCATACATCGTAGTTTATCGATTTAGAGTTTTAAAACGAGTTTTTGGATCATGAATTTCTTGAGTTTCCGATCGAAGGAATTAGAGTTTCGGAGTATCCGGAAGCCGGATTGAGCCCACATTTAATATACGAGCTTCCTGCAACGAGGTAATTCATCCTCTGGTTTTAATCCATGAATTTCGACAATTATTTAGGTCGGGGTCCAATTTGCTGAATTTAGCTCCGGTCAGGGTTTGATGTGTTTTTATCGAGAATTTGATCCGGAGCGTAGAACTAACATTGATGGGGACATCGCAGGGGATATTAGGAAAATCTCGGATTTTGATTCCGGGTTTGTTTGAGAAAGTGAAGTTGGGGTACGGGAGGGTAGAACCGGTGTTTGAACGACCAGAACTAGTGAGGGTTTAGCATGGCATACCGGGCTTGTCGTATCACGATAATTATATGGATGCTTAGAATTGACCTAGGTGAACTAGAATGGCAGGATTAGGGGTGTATGAACTTTTGTGCTATATGTTGAACCCTATACTGTTGTATGATATTATTGACTTGCCCTAATCGATATGGACCTTGTTTATGCTGATGATTGCATACATGTTGCCATTTGTGGCTTAACTGTTGACATGACTTCATGGTTGTTCGATCAGGTGTTTTGACATGATGTGATATTGTGGTTGTATTTGGATTCACAAGTAGGGGAAATAAACTTCCCAAGGTGATATTACGATGTTTAAGGAGGATGACTTGGATGAGGGTTTATCCCGAGGAAGTGCAACTATACGACTCCTGGTTTACCTATGTTGAGCCAATTATGGTCAGGTTAAGTACATGTGCAAGTAACGAATTATGATTATGCAATATGAGATATGAATCATGTGTAAGGATACCAAATATGAGTGTTGTGGTCTCACGGCCAACTACATAGTAATTAGGGCTCCCTATGCTATTACTCTATTATGATATGTATGATAGTCACACCTCTCATGTGGTGGTGACTGAAGATTTCTTACGAGATATGAACACACCCAGAGCGGTGTCGGGGTATGACTACACCCATAGTGGTGTGGGGTATGTATGACCATATCCGACGGGATGTTGGGGTATGTATGACTACATCCGACGGGATGTGGGGTATGTTTCCCGGGAGAGTTATTAGCATGGGAGTAGCTAGGCGCCTATAAGTAAAACATGATAAGACGCATATGCATAAGTCAAGGTGGTTGAGTCTTTTGCCCATTTGGGATATGAGGATGGCTGAGGTCAAATCCTAGTGTTTTGGCTTGATTGCTAGATGTATGGTAGGGGTATGCTCTGTTATGAACTCACGATGCTATGATTATCTCACTCAGCTATGAGCTGACCCTCTTTTATTCTTTTTTCTGCTTATGCTATGTGTAAGCATATCATCAGCAGCAGCAGTAGATAAGTGTTAGGTGGGAGAGGAGCTAGAGTTGAAGGCAATATGAGGTATGGTCTTCAACTATTCTGTGCTTGGACTACTACTTGGGATTTTGGCCAGTGATCCACACCTTTTTGTAAGATGTTTTGAGAAAGTTTTTCATGTGCATACTAGCTTCTGATGTAGAGTGAGATATCCACAGGTGTGGAAAGTTGATGATATGTGTATATTTGTGTATTTGTGTAATTTTGATGATTATGGCATGTATAAGTATGGTATGCAGTTATGGAGTATGAAAACTGTGACTATGGCTATGAAAGCCAATGTATATGGTTGTGAGTATATATGTATGTCTATGAATGCATATATTCGTATAAATTATTTTGCATGTCTAGTTGCAAGAACTGTTAGCCCATTCGCGAGTATTTCATGTCGAAAATTTTATTTGGGTAAATTTTGGTAATTAATGTAACACCCGAGATTATTTCCGCTGCAAATGCATGAACAATATGATTAGGTAATACGTACAGGGTAGGGTGTTACAGGGGGTACTAAAGAGTTATACATTTTCCACACTAGTTTTAACAATCAATGCTCTCTTTTTAAGAACTCACTCCGACACTAGTTTTCCTTTCACTTTCGTTCCTAGCAAGAACCGTTCACAATCCTACTATGTAGAACCTCAATGGAACTCAAAAGCTAGAGCTCCGGGACACAAGGATGACACACGTATAGACACGAAAAAAGGATTGGGGGGTCGTTCTATCAAGAACCATTAAGCTCACAAGCAAAAAGCTTCTAACATGAGAACGACCCCAAAAGTCGCAAGGCTCAAAGGGGTTGACTAGTGGATAAATCATTTCAGGAGAATCAACATTTGGGCGTGGACTAATTCTATGCCTCCATCATACTCAGTAGTGAAAACTGTGATGTTACTCGTCATGGTAAGAGGGATCTAAGCACCCAAGAAAAAGACGATTGGCTCAAAACTCACATGGCTACCTAGTCACCCAATCATTCATTCCAATTCGCAAAGCAACATGCATGGCAATTGTAATCAACAAGTAATCGAGTAAAAAAATCCATTCATTTTTGCACACGTGAGAACTAAAACTTTGCACTATCCTAATGGACGTCTCAATCATCATCATAGGACATACTCGATGACCAGCAACAATTCAAGGTTAAAGCCAATAGACACGAAGTTCTCCCACAAAACGACCACTTTGATCATGCAAACATTGCTTGGAACCCTCAAATTTTTCAAATTTGGGCAAACATCAAGGCTCCAAGCATCAATCACACTCACACAAGCATAATAATAAACTACCCCCCCCCCCCACTTAAGCTCGACATTGCCCTCAATGGCGTAAGATAGGGGTAGAATGATGTTACTGCTTTGCTTGGTGAGTGAAAGTTGGAATTGTTTCCGGGGTAGGAGATTTGGAGCTTAAAGGAGAAGACAAAAACACACATACACAAACACAATACGACTTGCTCTAGGCGAGGTTATTACACAACACAACACAATACGATAGTAGTAGTAGTAGTAGTTTACTAACCTTCGTTGGGTTGCCTCCCAACAAGCTCTACTTTAACATCGTTAGCTAGACGGAGACTTCAGATTAGTCATCTTGTAGGAACACCACCTCCTTTTGAGGCATTACCTCTCCTCCAAGGTAACGTTTGAGGCGATGTCCATTCACTTTGAAAGTTCACTTCTCTGGGTGGGGGATCTCTACCACCCTTTATGGGAACACTTGCGTTACCACGTACGAGCCCGACCATTTCGATCTTAACTTCCCGGGGAACAATCACAAACGGGAGTTGTATAAGAGTACTTGGTCTCCTAGTTGGAAATCCTTCCCTCCTTTCAGTCGAGTATCATGCAAGCGCTTCGTCTTTTCCTTGTAAATTTTGGTGTTCTCATAGGCTTGGAGACGCCACTCCTTGAGTTCAAGCACCTGCAACTTGCGTTCATTTCCACACAAAATAGGGCCCATATTCAATAGCTTTGTGGCCCATAAAGCCTTATACTCTAGATCTATGGGCAAGTGGCAAGCCTTGTCATACACCAATTGGTAAGGCGAGATGCCTATTGGGGTTTTGTAGGCCATGCAGTACGTCCATAGAGCATCATCGAGTTTTGCCGACCAATCCTTGCGGGATTAATCCACGGTCTTTTCTAGTATCCTTTTCAGTTCCCTATTTGATAACTCAACTTGTCCACTAGTCTGGGGATGATAGGCCATTGACACCCGGTGGGTAACACCATAGCGACCGAGGAGTTTGTCGATTTGCCCCTGAAAATGGGTTCCTCAATCGCTAATGATGGCCCTTGGGGTCCCGAATCTTGAAAACAACTTTCAAGGAATCCACAAACTCGTCTTGCATCATTCGTGGGGAGAGCTTCAGCCTCAACCCACCTCGAGACATAGCCTACGGCCACAAGGATGTATTTGTTACCAAAAGACGAGGGGAAAGGACCTATAAAGTCGATGTCCCAAACATAAAAATCTCACAAGTAATGGAAATCGTTTAGGGCATCTCATTCTGGTTAGAAACATTACCTGTCCTTTGGCAACTGTCATATGGCTCACAAATTTGTAGGCATCCCGGAAAAGGTTCGGTCAATAGAATCCCGACTGGAGCACCTTCCTTGCAGTTCGGTTTCCTCCGTGACGGCCTCCAGCTGGTCCTGTGTGACAGTGGTCTAGGATATCCATCATTTCCTTCTCTGGTACACACCTCCGAATGACACCGTTGGCCCCAATCCAAAAGAGGTGTGGATCATCACAGAAGTAGCATCAGAGGTTGGAGAAGAACTTCTTTCTCTCATGTGTATTCATTCCCTTGGGAAGTTTCCCTCCAACCAGATAATTCGGAAAGTCGGCAAACCACGGTGTGGCACTCTCTATAGCAGCGAGGGAGAATAACCGTTCATCGTGGAAAGTGTCATTTATCTCTTTTTGGGAGATGCCCCCTCCCGGTCCTTCATGTCGCGAGAGGTGGTCAGCCGCAAGGGTTTCAGCTCCCTTTTTGTCTTTTATCTCTACATCAAACTCTTGAAGAAGTAGGATCCATCGGATTAGTCGGGGCTTGGGTCCGCCTTGCTCATCAAGAAGCGGATGGCGGAGTGGTCGGTGTAGACAATAACCTTTGAGATCACCATGTAAGATCTGAATTTATCAAAAGCGAAGATCACTGCCAAAAACTCTTTTTCGGTAGTTGTGTAGTTCTCCTGAACATCATTTAACGCCTCTGAAGCGTAGCAAATAGGTTGAAAATGTTTACCCCGCCTTTGGCTCAACACCGCTCCCACTGCATAGTCATTAGCGTCACACATGAGCTCTAAAGGAAGGCTTCAATCCAGTGAGACCATTATGGGAGCATTTGTAAGCTTCGCCTTGAGGATGTTAAAAGCCTCAAAACATTCCTTTGTGAAAAGGAGGGGGGCATCCTTCTCCAAAATTTTGGTCAGGGGTAATGCAATCTTCGAGAAGTTCTCAATGAACCGACGGTAAAACCCAGAATGTCCAAGGAAGCTCCTGATACCCGCCCTTGACTGTGGTTGGTGGAAGGAGCTTGCTTATTGTTTCAACTTTGGCTCGATCCACTTCAATTCCTCTCTTGGAGATTTTGTGACCCAACCCAATGCCCTCTCGCACCATAAAATGAGACTTCTCCCAGCTCAAGGCTAAATTGGTTTCTTCGCAGCGATCAAGGACCTTCTCCAGGTTGGCAAGACAGTGAAGGAATGAACCTCCGAATAACGAGAAGTCGTCCATGAACACCTTCATTATCTCCCCCACGAGCTTATCACAAATGGCTACCATGCATCTCTAGAATGTTGCTGAGGCATTGCACAATCCAAACGGGATGCGCCTGTAAGCAAATGTTCCGAAGGGCATAAGAATGTTGTCTTGGCTTGATCTTCCGGGGAAATTGGGATCTGGAAGTATCCTGACATCCCGTCTAAGAAGCAGTAGCAATCATGTCCAGCAAGCTTCTCCAGGATTTGATCGATGAAGGGCAAAGGGAAGTGATCTTTATGAGTAGCATCGTTCAACCTTCGATAGTCGATGCACACCCTCCATGCGGTCATTGTTCTTTGTTGGTATAAGCTCTTTCTTCTCCTTGGCCTCCACCATCATTCCTCCATTCTTAGGAACCAACTGGGTCGGGCTCACCCACTGACTATCCGAGATGGGGTAGATAATCCCAGCATCCAATAGCTTAATCGCTTCTGCCTTCACCACTTCCTCCGGATTAGGATTCACACGTCTTTGCGGTTGTTGAACCAGTTTTGCACCCTCATCCAAGTGGATTTTGTGCAAGCAAAAGGTCGGTCCGATCCCTCGAATATCTGTGATTTTCCATGCTATTGCCCTCTCGTGACGCCTCAGGACCTCAATCAGTTCAGCCTTCTACTCCAGTGTAAGATTTGAGTTCATGATGACTGGGAGTTTTCCATCATCCCTCAGAAAAGCGTACTCAAGATGTGGAGGCAGAGGCTTTAGCTCCAACTAGGGAGGTTCCTCCAACGAGGTAGGGATTTTAGGCATCAAGAGCAAGGCCTTCACTTTTTTATCTTGAGGAAGTTGGCTTTCCTCTTCCGGAGAGTTCGAGCTGTTCTTCCCTACCAAACAACACTCTTCAAAAGGGTCAGAGATATGGGCACCCGAGGATGCGAGTGCCTCCATGAAGTTAAAGACCTCTTCACAATAATCAAAATCATCATGATGATGAGACAACGTCATGCTATCATCAATGGAGAATGTGACTTCTTCCTTCCCTACCCTAAGCACCAACTTTCTCCCATGCACATCAATCAAGGCCTTGGCGGTAGCTAAGAAAGATCTACTCAAGATGAGAGGGACATCTACGTTTTCATCAATGTCTAAAATGACGAAATCGATCGGATAAATGAGAGGCCCTACCTTAATGAGCAAGTCCTCCACAACACCCTTAGGCCGTACAATAGACCTATCCGCCAACTGAATGTCCAGCATAGTAGTTCCAGGTTCACCTAGGTATAGCTTTTGAAACAACTTATAAGGCATCACATTTATACTGGCTCATAGATCCGCCAAGGATTTTCCTATGCACATGTTGCCAAGGAGGTCTTTCAAGTACCTTGCGTACTTTGCGTACCATAAGCAAGCTTCCCCCTCCGACATCAGTTAAGGGCATTAAGAGATTCCTTGGGCATGCGGGATTCTATCGTCGATTTATAGAAAAAAATTCAAAGATCACCCTACCCCTAACAAATATTCTGGAGAAGGATGCACCTTTTCTCTTCACGAAGGAGTGTTTTGAAGCTTTCAATATCCTCAATGTCAGGCTCACAAATGCTCTGATCATGGTTTCTTCATATTGGACCCTCCCTTTTCGAGCTTATGTGTGATGCTAGCGATTACGCAGTGGGAGCGGTGTTGGGTCAAAGGTGGGGTAGACATTTCCAACCCATATACTACGCCTCAAAGACATTGAACGAGGCTTGGGAGAACTACATAACTACTGAAAAGGAATTGTTGGCGGTCATCTTTACCTACGACAAGTTCCGGTCCTATCTTGTGATGTCGAAGGTCATTGTATAAACTGATCATTTTGCCATCTGTTTCTTGTGAGCAAGAACGATACCAAACCCCGCTTGATCAGATGGATCCTGCTTCTCCAGGAATTCAATGTGGAGATCAAAGACAAGAAAGGAGCAGAGAATCTTGCGATGGATCACCTTTCCCAACTTGAAGGTCCCAGGGGGAGCACTTTCCAAGGCGAGATAAATGACACTTTCCCCAACGAGGGGTTATTTGTGCTTGCCGTGATTGAGAGTGTCACCCTGTGGTTCGCCGACTTCACCAATTATTTGGTCGGACGACAGCTACCGAAGGGGATGAATACAAATGAAAAAAGGAAGTTTATTTCCGACCTCGGATACTACTTTTGTGATGATCCTCACCTTTTTCGGATTGGGGCCGATGGGATCATTTGAAGGTGTGTACCGGAAAGGGAACTTATGGCTATTCTAAGCCAATGTCACGAGGGACCAACTAGAGGACATCATGGTGGAAACCTCACCGCAATGAAGGTTCTTCAATCAAGATTCTACTGGTTGTCTCTGTTCCGGGATGCTCATTCATTTGTCCGGTACTATGATAGCTGCCAAAGAACAGGTAATGTCTCTAACCGAAATGAGATGCTCCAAATGGTTTCCATCATGTGTGAGATTTTTTATGTGTGGGGCATCAATTTCATGGGCCCTTTTCCCTCCTCTTTTGGAAATGAGTACATTCTAGTAGTCGTGGACTACGTCTTGAGGTGGGTGGAGGCACAAGCCCTCCCTAACAATGGTGCAAGACGAGTCTGTGGATTCCTGAATAAATTGTTTTCACATTTTGGGACCCTGAAGGTCATCATTAGTGACCGAGGAACCCATTTCCAAGAGCAATTTGACAAACTCCTCGATCGCTATGGTGTCACCCATCGGGTTGAATTGTCAAATAGGGAACTGAAAAGGATAATGGTAAAGATCGTGGACCAATCCCGCAAGGATTGGTCTACAAAACTCGATGATGCTCTATGCGCGTACCGCACGTCCTACAAAACACCAATAGGTGTCTCGCCTTACCAATTGGTGTAGGTCAAAACATGTCATTTTCCCATAGAGCTAGAGCAAAGGGCTTTCTGGGCCACCAAACTGCTGAATATGGACCCAACTTTGTGTGAAAATGAAAGAAAGTTGCAGGTGCTAGAACTCGAGGAGTGGCGTCTTCATGCCTATAAGAACACCTAGATCTACAAGGAGAAGACAAAGCATCTGCGTGACGCAAGACTCAAAGGGGGGAAGACTTTCAACCGGGGGAACATGTTCTTTTGTACAACTCTAGGTTATGTCTATTCCCCAGGAAGTTGAGATCAAAATGGTCAGGACCGTACTTGGTTAGCCGAGTGTTTCCATACGGGGTGGTGGAGATTTCCCACCTGGAGCAAGGGATCTTCAAAGTAAACGGACACCCACTCAAAAGTTACATCGGCGGAGAGGTAATGCCCCAAAAGGAGGTGGTGCTCCTGCAAAATGTTTAGTCTGAAGTCTCCGTCTAGCTGAAGAAGTTAAACTAGCGCTAGTTGGGAGGCAACCCAACGGTGGTTAGTCTTTTGAATCGTGATGTGAAACTTTGTTATCTGTAATAACCTCGCCTCTAACGAGAATGTGCGTGAGTTTGTGTTTTGTTTTGTTTTCCCTTAGAAGCTCAAACATCCTATCCCGGGAAATTCTCCAACTTTCAATCACCAAGCCATGCGGTAACATCGTTCTACCCCTTATTATACGCCATTGAGGGCAATGTCGAGCTTAAGAGTGGGGCGGTAGTTTATTATTATGCTTGTGTGTGTGATTGAATGCTTGGAGCCTTGGTGTATGCCCAAATTTGAAAATTTGAGGGCTCCAAGCAATGCATGATCAAAATGGCCGGTTGTGGGCGAATCTCGTGCTTAATTGGCAATATCTTGAATTGTTACATGTGATCGAGTGCATCCTATTATAATGACTGAGATTGCATTAGGTTTTTTCAAAAGTTAGTTCTCATGTGTGCTTAAATGAATGGATGTCTTGACTTGGTTACTCCTTGATTACAATTGCCATGCATTGAAATTTTTGAATTGGAATAGATGATTCGGTGGCTAGGTAGCCATGTGAGATTTGTGCCGATCGTCTTTTTCATGTGTGATAGATCCCTCTCGCCATGATGTGTAACATTCACCGTTGTCACTAGTGAGTATGATGGAGGCATAGTATTAGTCCACCCCAAAAAGTTGATTGTCCCGAAACATTTTATCCCTTAGTCAATGTAATACCCTACCTTGTACGTTTTACCTAATCATATTTTTCATACAATTGCAGCGGAATTTAAAACTGGTGTTACATTAATTACCAAAATTGACCCAAATAAAATTTCGACATGAATTTCTCGCGTAATGGGCTAACAGTTCTTGCAACTAATCTTGCAAAATAATTTATTTGAATCCCTGCATTCATAGACATACATATATACTCACAACCATATACACTGGCTTTTCATAGCCATAGTCGTAGTTTCATACTCTGCAACTATATACCATACTTACACATGCTACAATTGTCACAACTTAATCAACCACACACATATACACATATCATCAACTTTTCACATCCGTGAATATCTCACACTACATCAGAAGCTAGTATGCACATGAAAAACGTTCTCAAAACATTTTAACAAAAAGGCGTGGATCACTAGCCAAAATCCCGAGTAGTTATCCATGCACAGAATAGTTGAAGATCATACCTCATCTTGCCTTCAATTCTTGCTCAGATCCCACCTATACACCTATCTACTACTGATGATGATGATCTGCTTACACATGAGATAAGCAGAGGAAAAGGATAAAAGAGGGTAAGCTCATAGCTGAGTGAGACAATCATCGTATAGTGAGTTCATAATAGAGCATACCCCTATCATACATCTACCAATCAAGCCAAAAAACTAGGATCAGACCTCAGCTATTCAACATCCCAATAGGCAAAAGATTCAACCACCTTGACTTATGCATATGCGCCTTATCATATTTTACTTATAGGCGCCTGGCTACTCTCATGCTAATAACTCTCATGGGTCACCATACACACCCAGCATCACGTAGGATGTGATCATACATACATACCCATATACCACCATAGGTGAATCCATACCCGACGCGGCTCTAGGTGTGGTCATATCTTATAAGTAATCTTCACTCATCACCACAGGAGAGGTGTGACTATCATGCATATCATAATATTCAGTCAGCACCACAAGAGGTGTGACTATCATGTCATAACAGAGTAATAGCATGGGGAGCCCTAATTACTATGTAATTGACCATGAGAACTGATTTGCACGAAACTACACAACAATTAAACCCCAATTAGAGCCCAAGTTTTTAAACTCTAATCGGGTGTAGTATAGGGAAATTATCTATATATCGACCCGGGCCGGTCCGTCTACCCCTACTTTGGTTGTTGAAATCATTATCTAGCGATAAAACTTTGGTTTAAAGGTTTGCCCATTGAAATGAAAGAAAGCAAAAGTAATTTGGTTTGAAAACTCTTTTGTGGGAAAGTCACTTGGGTTTCGCTTCCCCCTTAACCGCCACCATGATACGTGGGTTGGAACGATTGCCTTGGGCATGCTAATTGTGAACCACAGAGGAAAGCGTATGTGGTCGGAGACCACAATCTCGATTGCTAAACCGAGATGAGGACGAAAGGTCGTGTCACTCGACCCTCTCGGTTTAGACAATCGGTAATCGGCTTACTTCCTCACTCAACTCTAAGGTCGGATGGTTTAATAATGATTAATCGACTTGTTCAATTCAATATTGAGGATTGCCCTAAATCAACCTAGTTTAGGTGGCTTGGAAAGAGGAAGGAAAACCAGCTCGATTGAGTTTCCCTTAAAAAGGGGGATTTTCCTCTCTAAACTAGGCTAAGTTGGCAAATTAGATTACTAGTACCTAAATTACAAACTTAGGGGTGCAAAGCACAATTATGCACAATCACTAGGATGCTAAGCACAAAATATGCACAACCCCTAAGTTTCTAAGCACAAACATGCAAAATTATGGTGAAAAATATCTCAAACATTAAATTGAACAATACCCAATATCAATCATCCAAACCACATAAAAGAAAACTACATGGTACGGTTTAGGGTTTCACTACACCCAAGTGGGAGGAGGACTACTCCATGGAAGAAGTGGGAAGAGCAAAGGAGAAAAAGGTGGAAACCATCTTTTGAGGATGCCTCCTCTCTTCTTCAACCTTGAGCTGGGATTTCCTTGGGGAAATCTTCCCAAAACCTCCTTTGAAACCAAGCCCTAACCTCTTCTTCACTTTTGGTTCTGTTTCTCTCACTAAAATGCAGAAGAAGTGTTTCTCTCACAAAAGTGGCTCTCCCCCTTCTCCTTCCTTGCAGCTCAGCTTTTAAACACGAGAAGAGCTGAGTTCACGGCCTGAGTTTACGGCCATGAACCATCAAATGCGTCTGTGAACTCACGCCTTGTGCCAAAACGCTCGGCATCGATCATGGCAGTTCATCGGAAACTGCTTGTGTTCACGGTCTTAGTGACCGTGAACTCACCTTGCGTCAGTAACCTTCAACTTGGCTCTGGACGCCTTGCGCTTCACTGTCAACTCTCCTTCTTCACGGTAACTCCTGCCTTTAGCCGTGAACTTTAGTTTTTTCACCTCTTCTCCCGGTTTTCGATCCTTTTCGCCAATCCTTTGACTCCGAGGTTGGTTCTGATGCGATCTCGACTAGCGCGATATTCAATTCTCGTGGTCCCAAAATGAAGGTTTGAATTCAACGATTTAAGGATCAACTGGGAGCATTTTTTATGGATAAAATGGAGAATGCATTAAGGATCCGGCCTACAACATTTCTTGGAGCCCAAAACGTCCATCCTTGCTGCCCAAGTCATCCAAATGTGAAAAGGACAAGGAAAGAGATTGCTTAACCACTAAGGAGCTTCCTTAAGCATTATAAACGTGTTTGGAGATTACTTAGCTGCTAAGGAGCTTCCTTTGGTCATAAAAACGAGTTATAGTCCTTATTTAAGTAGTATTATGTTTCCTAGTTAGTTTGGGATCTGTTTTCTTATTCCTTTTAGGTTAGTTTTATGTTTTTGAGACCTCTATAAATAGAGGGTGTAAGAGCTACGAAATTTGTACCCAACATTCAAGTTTCAGCAATCAAATGCAAGTGTTTACAAGTTCAAGTGAAAGTTTTACTTATTCGCTCCTTTGAGGATTCGGGAGGTTTGAGTGGTCTCTTATCAACTAGAGAACGCGTCTAGTTGTGGCGAGCATCGACGATATCGGTTGGCCTCTTCCACGGGTTCGAGATTGTTTGGAAGGTTTCATATACCTTCTGGCCCTTCTCACGAGTTTGGATTTGTTTGATCGATTCCGCAAGTATCTTTATTTCGTGTTATTCAAGAAAGGAGAAAACCCCTAAAAAGTTCGACGTGTGCAACTCTGGTTTTTGGTCCGATTTGGGAGGATTCTCGAATTAGGGTCATATCAAGTGGTATCAGAGCCTGGTTCAAACGCAGCGGAGAAGACAAAGATTCTTGGAGTTCTTGGTAGTTCGGGAAGCATTCTTGGAAATCTTGAACGTCAAGAAAGCAAATCTTGAACGCTCTTGAGAGTTTCTTGTGCGGTAAGGAAGGTATCTTGAAGACAAAGCATTCGTGGGGTTCTTCTTTAGCAAGAAACCATGGCGGAACAAGCACAAGACGTGGCGGCAATATTATGACACATCAGCGCGCAAATAGAAGCTTATCGTCAAGGGCAAGCACAAATAAATGCGAGCCTTACTCGATTGGCAATTTCATGGGGAATTAGTGCGTCAGCGGTAATAATCCAACCAGAAGCTCCGTTGAAGATAGGGAATCCAAATCCATATCAAGAGCATTCTTTTGAGGCTACCATAGAGACACAAGAGACAAGTCCAGAAGTCTTTGACATCAAGATTCAAGCAATTCAACATAAAGACAAGGAGAAGTATATTGAAATCTCGACTATGGAAGGTCGACTTTTGGATACTTGTTGTGAAGAGTATGAAGATTCCGATGAAGTGGAGGCGATACAAGATATTCTTGTTGAAGTTCCATATTTGAGTGCGCAAGAAGTTGAGCAACACAATGAGGAACAAGACTGTCATGGAGAAGATGAAGCCACGAAAGTTATGGAGCACTTACCAATAGTTTCCAAAGTTGCTCATATGGATTTTGTGATTGGAGATACTATTTCCAAAGAGGAAGCCCGACTAGAGAATCGACGAGAAGTTCAGAGCTACATGGATGGTTTTCATCGCAATGGTGTCTCTACAATTCGTGGACGAATTGTTCTTAAGAAGGGGGGAATAATACGATCCTCACCAAGGCAATTTTGTTGGAAGACCAAGAAGAGTGGCGCTCATCAAGGATCACGATTCTATAAAGATTCGAGGCCGAATCTTCTTGAAGAGAGAGGGAATGATGCGATCTCGACTAGCGCGATATTCAATTCTCGTGGTTCCAAAATGAAGGTTCGAATTGAACGGTTTAAGGATCAACTGGGAGCATTTTTTATGGATAAAATGGAGAATGCATTAAGGATCCGGCCTACAACATTTCTTGGAGCCCAAAACGTCCAGCCTTGCTGCCCAAGTCATCCAAATGTGAAAAGGACAAGGAAAGAGATTGCTTAACCACTAAGGAGCTTCCTTAAGCATTAAAAACGTGTTTGGAGATTACTTAGCTGCTAAGGATCTTCCTTTGGTCATAAAAACGAGTTATAGTCCTTATTTAAGTAGTATTATGTTTCCTAGTTAGTTTGGGATTTGTTTTCTTATTCCTTTTAGGTTAGTTTTATGTTTTTGAGACCTCTATAAATAGAGGGTGTAAGAGCTACGAATTTTGTACCCAACATTCAAGTTTCAGCAATCAAATACAAGTGTTTACAAGTTCAAGTGAAAGTTTTGCTTAGTCGCTCCTTTGAGGATTCGGGAGGTGTGAGTGGTCTCTTATCAAATAGAGAACGCGTCTAGTTGTGGCGAGCATCGATGATATCGGTTGGCCTCTTCCACGGGTTCGAGATTGTTTGGAAGGTTTCATATACCTTCTGGCCCTTCTCACGAGTTCGGATTTGTTTGATCGATTCCGAAAGTATCTTTATTTCGTGTTATTCAAGAAAGGAGAAAACCTCTAAAAAGTTCGACGTGTGTAACTCTAGTTTTTGGTCCGATTTGGGAGGATTCTCGAATAAGGGTCATATCAGGTTCCACCTATTAAATCCTGAAAAGCACTCAAACACGAAGAACCTCGCGTAAAACCAACCTTTAATGAGCGAATTTGGCACAAACATCTAAGCAAACCTTGGGCAAAATAAGTGCAATTAGGTTCGAATCACTCCCCTCTCATTCACATCATTTGAGACTACCCCCTTCACTTCACCACTCCTCACCCTAGGATCAATTTCAAGCTTGATTCTCTCCTTACCATCCCTCAAAATTAGGATTCCCTCATTAACATCTATCAATAGCTTGGTGGTTGCAAGAAAGGGACGACCGAGGATGAGGGGCATATCGGAGTCCTCACTTATGTCGAGAATCGCGAAATCGGTCGGATAGCAAAACTTGCCCACTCTCACCATCATGTCCTCCACTATACCTCTCGAGCTAATCACCGAACGGTCGGTTAAGGTGATGCTAAGCTTAGAGGTCTTAAGTTCACCTACTTCTAACTTTTTGAAAAGCTTGTAGGGCATCACATTCACACTAGCTCCTAGGTCTGCCAAGGCATTGTCTATATGGTGATCATCAATATCAAGAGGGATAGTAAAGCTACCTGGTTCGGACCGCTTTTTGGGCAAGCAGTCCAGGAGGAAAGCTAGCACTCCTCGCCAAGAGTCGCATTGGCGAGGCCTTCAAGCCTTGGCCTCTTGATGAGGAATCCTTTGAGGTACTTGGCATATCTTGGCTTGCGACATGGCTTCGAGGAATGGGACGCTTAGGTGAAGGTTGTGTAGCATTTTCATGAACCTTCCACACTCGTTGTCCAACCTCTCCTTGTACATCCTTGTGGGATAAGGAAGAGGTGGCACATGTCCATCCTCCCACAATGCCTTGCTTGCCGCCTTCCTCTCATTCCTTGAGGGCTTCTTCTCTCTTGTTTTTGGGGTGGTCTCTTCCTTGTTGGACTCTTCCTTCTCTATTTCTTATCTCGTGGCGACCTCCGGAGCCACCTTCACACTCCTCACTTGCAGTGCATTCACCCCGGCTTGATCCTTGGGGTTCACCACGGTTTGGGAAGGTAAAGCTCCCTTGGGTCTCTTGGTGAGGATACCGGCAAGGTTGCCGATTTGCACCTTCAAACTTTGAAGGCTCGCTAGATCGCTTCGGAGACCCACCTCAACCGAGGTAAATTTGGTAGTCGCCAAATCCATCAATTGCTCAATCTTCTCAAACTTTTGGCTACTAGTACTCACAAAGGTGTTCACTAGGTCCTCAAGCTTGGATAACTTGTCGGGTTGATGTTGTTGTTGAAACCCTAGGGCACCTTGTTGTTGGTACGGTTGTTGAAAGTTTGAGCCTTGGAGTTGTGGCCTTTGTTGGATGAAGGTTGGCCGAGGTTGGAAGTTCCCCGTGGGGCCTTGGAAACCCGGGGGCCTTGGATTTGTCGGTGATGCCCAAGCAAAGTTGGGGTGGTTCCTCCATTCAGGGTTATAAGTATTGTTATACGGGTTGTTGACCCTAGCATTTGCCACAAAGTTGACTTGTTCCTCCGGAGTGGTTGCCTCCTTAATTGCTTGGCACTCCGCTATCTCGTGGCTAGTACTCGAGCACCAGCCACACGACATTACCGCCCGTTTTCCTTGCCTTTTATCTTCAAGCATAACCTCAAGAAACTTATCCAACTTTGCCTCAAGCGGAGCACTCGCTCCCACGCTTCTCACTCCCCTTTCATTGCTTCTTCTTCCACTTCGAGTCAACCCCCAATCATACCCCCTAAGGGCCATATCTTCAAGGATCTCGGTAATTTGGGGCGGAGCCATATTCATCAACTTCCTCTGACATAAGGAGTAGATGAGGATCTTATCTTCTTGCATTAGGCCTCCGTAGAAGGTTTCAATCTGAAACTGTTCCTCAAACTCGTGGTGGGGGCACTGAAGAAAGTAGTCGGAGTACCTCTCCCAATCATCCCTCAAGGTTTCGTCCTCTTCTTGCTCGAAATGGGTAATCTTCTTTCTCCACTCCGCCGTCTTCGAAGGCGGGCAATAACAAGCCATAAACTTGTTGAGGAGGTCGTCCCATGAGGTGATAGACCGAGGGGGGCGGTTGTTTAGCCACCTAAGTGCCTTCCCCGAGAGTGAGTATGGGAAAAGCCTTAGTTGTAGAGCCTCGGCCGGCACACTATTAATCTTCAAGCTCCCCGCGAGCTCCAAGAATCTTTGCACATGCTCTCTTGGTGACTCGCTCTCATGGTCGTGGAAGAGAGCATTGTTTTGTATCATAGTCACCAGAGCCGGCTTGATCTCGAAATTGTTTGCCGCCACCGGAGGATGTAGGATCGGCGATTGAATGTCCGCCAGCCTTGGGGCCATGTAGTACCCCATCATCCTCGGCTCCTTCTTCTCCTGCCTCCTCATTCATATGACGGGCTTGAGCGGCTCCATGTTGCCTTTGGTCCCCGCCATTTCCTCTTCAATGACGGGCTCAACTTCCACTTATTCACCTACTTATCTGCTAACACTGGGACCCAATTGTTGTCCCCTCTTTCACTCCTTCTCCTTGCCTCGGCTAGCTCTTTCTCCCTTGCTACGAGTAAGAGAGTTCAGTTTATGTCCTTGTCAATTGGTAGCAAGGGTGTTGGGTTGCTCCGGGTCATGCACCTCCTACACACAATCGGAAAACACCAAGTCTAGCACAAGCCAAGAACACACACACTTGCAAAACTTGAAATTAAAAGCTAGATTAACAACCAACAACTTTTTTAGAATAACATACAGTTGTCCCCGACAACGGCGCCAAAAACTTGACTTGCACGAAACTACACCACAATTAAACCCCAATTAGAGCCCAAGTTTTTAAACTCTAATCGGGTGTAATATAGGGCCGGTATCTATATATCGACCCGGGTCGGTCCGTCTACCCCTACTTCGGTTGTTGATATCATTATCTAGCGATAAAACTTTGGTTTAAAGGTTTGCCAATTGAAATGAAAGAAAGCAAAAGTAATTTGGTTTGAAAACTCTTTTGTGGGAAAGTCACTTGGGTTTCGCTTCCCCCTTAACCGCCACCATGATACGTGGGTTGGAACGATTTCCTTGGGCACGCTAATCGTGAACCACAGAGGAAAGCGTATATGGCCGGAGACCACAATCTCGATTGCTAAACCGAGATGAGGATGAAAGGTCGTGTTGTAACACCTTAGGCAAATCCCACATCGACAAAGCACGGGAGAGATCCATGGTTCATAAGTAGGAAACCGGCCTTAACTGACAAGACGCGTTTTGGGGTGTAATGGAAGAGTTCTTGTGAGAACTCCAAAGTTAAACATGCTCAATGCGGAGCACAACAAGGATGGGTGACCTTATGGGAAGTCACCCAGAATTGCACCCCAAGTCGAAAACCGTGCGGGTGTAGAGGCCCAAAGCGGACAGTATCTTGTCGGGAAAAGGTTCGAGATGTTACAAGTGGTATCAGAGTCTCTCCGCGTCCCTCTTGAACGATGGTGGGGCAAACCTCAACGAGGACCTTGAGTCCCAAGGGGGGGTGTATGTAACACCTTAGGCAAATCCCACATCGACAAAGCACGGGAGAGATCCATGGTTCATAAGTAGGAAACCGGCCTTAACTGGCAAGACGCGTTTTGGGGTGTAATTGAAGAGTTCTTGTGAGAACTCCGAAATTAAACGTGCTCAATGCGGAGCACAACAAGGATGGGTGACCCTATGGGAAGTCACCCAGAATTGCACCCCAAGTCGAAAACCGTGCGGGTGTAGAGGCCCAAAGCGGACAGTATCTTGTCGGGAAAAGGTTCGAGATGTTACACGTGTCACTCGACCCTCTCGGTTTAGACAATCGGTAATCGGCTTACTTCCTCACTCAACTCTAAGGTGGGATGGTTTAACCACGATTAATCGACTTGTTCAATTCAATATTGAGGATTGCCCTAAATCAACCTAGTTTAGGTGGCTTGGAAAGAGGAAGGAAAACCAGCTCGATTGAGTCTCCCTTAAAAAGGGGGATTTTCCTCTCTAAACTAGGCTAAGTTGTCAAATTAGATTACTAGCACCTAAATCACAAACTTAGGGGTGAAAAGCACAATTATGCACAATCACTAGGATGCTAAGCACAAAATATGCACAACCCCTAAGTTGCTAAGCACAAGCATGCAAAATCATGGTGAAAAATACCTCAAACATTAAATTGAACAATACCCAATATCAATCATCCAAACCACATACGAGAAAACTACATGGTAGGGTTTAGAGTTTCACTACACCCAAGTGGGAGGAGGACTACTCCAAGGAAGAAGTGGGAAGAACAAAGGAGAAAAAGGTGGAAACCATCTTTTGGGGATGCCTCCTCTCTTCTTCCACCTTGAGCTGGGATTTCCTTGGGGAAATCTTCCCAAAACCTCCTTTGAAGCCAAGCCCTAATCTCTTCTTCTCATTTGGCTCTGTTTCTCTCACTAAAATGCAGAAGAAATGTTTCTCTCACAAAAGTGGCTCTCCCTCTTCTCTTTCCTTGCAACTAAGCTTTTCAACACCAGAAGAGCTGAGTTCACGGCCATGAACCATCTAACGCGTCCGTGAACTCACGCCTTGCGCCAAAACGCTTCGCATTGATCAAGGCAGTTCACGGGCAACTGCTTGTGTTCACGGTCTTAGTGACCGTGAACTCGCCTTGCATCAGTAACCTTCAACTTAGCTCTGGACGCCTTGCGCTTCACGGTCAACTCTCCTTCTTCACGGTCTTGCACGACTGTGAACCCCTGTCTTTAGCCGTGAACTTGCATTTTTTTCACCTCTTCTCCCGGTTTTTTATCCTTTTCGCCAATCCTTCGACTCCTTATACATTATTCATATCTCATCTTACTTAATCATAATTCATTAGTTGGACATGTTCTTGACTTGGCCACAATTGCCTCAACATAGGTAAACCAGGAGTAGTATAATTGCACTTCCTCAAGATAAACCCTCGTGCAAGTCATCCTCTTTTAAACATCATAATATTACCCTGGGAAGTTTATTCCCCCACTTGTGAATCCAAATATAACCATAATACATCATGGCAAAACACTTTATCGAACAACCATGAAGTCATATCAACAGTTAAGTCACAAATGATAACATATGTGCAATTATCAACATAAACAAGGTCCATATCGGTTAGGGCAAGTCAATAATATCATACAATAGTCCATGGTTATTCATATAGCACCAAAAGTCCATACACCCCTAATCATGTCATTCTAGTTCACCTAGATCAATTCTAAGCAACATTATATTTATCGTTATACGACAAACCCGGTATGCCGTGCTAATCCCTCACCGGTCCTGGTAGTTCAAACATCGATTTTAGCTTCTCGTACTAAAACGTCAATTTCACGAACAAATCCAAAATAAAAATTTGGAACCGTCCTAATATCCCCTGCAGTGTCCCCGTCAATGTTAGTTCTAGGCTCTACGTCAAAATCTCAATAATACACATCAAGCCAGAGCTAAAAATCAGCAATTCCGACTCTGATCTAAATAATTGCTGAAATTATGGCTGGGAACGGTACGGTTAATGTGTTAACCGTTTACCGTTTTATCGGTAGCGTGTATACCGGATTACCAAATTCATGCGCCGAGTTCCGTTACCGATGCGGTTCGGTATACCGCCAACCGAACGCATCCGGTCTCGGTTAGGGAGACGAATTCCCGAATTCCCGAACAACTCTGACTTTCTGTTGTCTGCTGACTGCTGCCCCTCGGTCGGAAATCTGGAACTGGAAAGGGACAGCTGGGCGTTGCCATTTGCCATTTGCCAATACTAAGAGAAACATGCAAAACCAAATTTGTGACAGCTGGCAGGCAGGGGACGCAGCCACCCAAGGTTGTTTCTTCACTCTTGTAGTCTTGTGTGGCCATTCGGATCAGTGGAAAGTGGAAAAAATCAACAAACAAATGAAACAGTTATTCCATTAGCATGAAACAAATAAATGAATAATTACAAATTTACAATGAGACAATTAGATAAATAACTAAGTAAATAAGTAAGTAATGAATAAAGATTAAAGAGACAAATCACATCAATTCTGAATTTCAAATTGTCGGCTAATGAAAAAAAAACAGAAATCAAACAAGTGAATTCCAAAGAGCAAATACCAAAAACTGAAAATAAAAAATAGCATTATAGTAGTAAGTACTAGTAGTCTGGCCTGCTGCTTCTAAATGTTTGATTAAGTTCTAAAAAATGACGATAAAAAATAGAATCACTACATCCTCACTTGCCACCAATTCCTCCTTGTCCGCTACCACCAACATCAACAAAACCTTGTTGCTTCAAAGTGGTGCGAAGGGTATCATCACCATTATCCTCCTCATCTTGGTCCTCCTCGTCCTCGTCTGAATCTTCCTCCTCCTCCTCTTCCTCCTCCTCCTCCAGCACAACAGGTAAACCTTGTTTGTCACCTTTAGTAGCACTTTCCATCCGAGCTTGGAAGTTAGTAGTGACTAAGTATAATAAAAAATACAAATTGTTAGAATTCATCTTATAATATATTATTGGGAAATGAGTAAAGGAATACTTAAAAATAAATTAAATTATGAATTCTTATTTCTTACCACTTTCATAATCGATTTGGTCTTGATTTTCATCTTCTTTATCATCAACTTTTTCTGCTTTCTTCCCTCCTTCAAACCTTATCCAATCTTCAGCACAAATCAAAGCCTCTACAATGATGGGGCTCAACGAAGACCTAAACGGGCTGAGCACTCGACCTCCACAACTGAAAGCGGCCTCTGAGGCAACAGAGGAGACTGGAACAGCTAGGATATCCTTAACCATCTGGGAAAGAATAGGATATCTAACGCCGTTCTTAATCCACCACAGCAAGATGTCAAACTTCATATCATTATCATCCTCGTTAATAGCATCATTAGCATCTCTTTGAAAAAAGTATGAGCAGTCACATAAGATGTTCCTAATACATCAAAAAATAACAACAAATTATTCACATATTACAAGTTAATAAAAGTAAAAACCATGAATTTGAATAGGTGGAGTTCTGTTCACATACCCGATACCCGTAAGGTGAGCTCATAAAAGAACTTCAAATACTTCATTAGCCGCCGAATACTGCTCCAATCTTCCTTCTTTGAGTCCACATAATCCCGAAAAGCAGAATCATTGGGGCTCGCATGCAAGAAGTTAAAAACAAGCTCAAACCTTTCAGCAGATTCCAACATCAAATAAGTTGAGTTCCACCTAGTTGGAACATCCAAAGATACAAGTCTTCTTCCATCCATTTGTAGATATTCAATGGCATATTTGAACTTTGCACTTCTACCTGGTGATGACTTCACCCATTTCACACAATCTCGAACCCTTTCTACAGCAACTCCAACCTCCTTCAACCCATCTGACACAACCAAATTGATTATATGTGCCACACATCGAAATTGCAAATACTTCCCACCAAGCAAATCTGTTCCCCACTCTTTCATCTTTGTTCTCATACACTCTATAAGAACATCATTAGAAGAAGCATTATCCATGGTAATGGAGAACAAATGTTGTGCTTTCCAATCTTGTAGACATTCTGCCAATTTTTCTGCAATATCCTTCCCACTATGACTAGTGATGGGAACAAAGCTAATGATCCTCTTCTGCAGCTTCCAGTCACTCCCAATGAAATGAGCAGTTACACACATGAAGTTCTGGTTGTTATCCGAAGTCCATGTATCTGTGGTGATAGAAATTCTTCCTTTGCACTTGGATTTGAAGAACTCAGATAACAACTCTTTTTTCTCCAAAAAAATTATATAACAATCCTGCCTTATTGTCTGTCTTCCAGGTATCACAAACAATGGTTGGGTTACCGCCATAAATCTCTTAAACCCTTCATGCTCAACAAAACGAAATGGCAGCTCATCCAAGATGATCATTACAGCTAATGCAGTTCTAGCTTTTTGTTGATCAAACTTCCATGGAGTAAGAGAGCCTACCTCACCATCACCAGGCTGATAATTCAATAGTGATTGACCACTGGCTGCCTTCCTCTTTCTCTCGCATGACAAGTGATGGTTTTTCAAACCAGTAGTCCCGTTATTGATTGAGTGAGCTTTTATCAAAGTTACACACTGTTTGCATTTACCATATGGGTAGTCATCCACCAGAGCATCATCACAATAATCCCACCACGGGGATCTCTTCTTCCTTCCGGGTCCCTTTACATTTTTCTTGGGCTCACCAACTCCATCCGCTGGCGTAGCAACTGCAGGTGTTGCAGTAGCAGTAGCAGGTGCAGATTCAATGCCTATGGTAGGTGTAGGTGTACTAGATGACTCATTCCCTTGATTCCCTTCTGCAACTCCAACACGAGTACCCAATTTTTTGGAAGTGGTTCGAGGAGGAACTGAACCACTTTTTTTCGAACCATCTCCTTTACGAGGACGAGAAGGTTTTGTCCTATAACAAAAAGTAAAAAAACATAAAAAAATAAAAATCATTAAAATGCCATTGCCGGCATGTCAAAAAACAAAAATCACCCAACCATAAACCATTAAATAACTATCTTACATTTTTCACTTTGTTAGTTTGTTTCTCAAGTAACAAAAAACCAAAAACCACCCCTTGACTTTGTGGGATCGGCTGTACACCCCTTGTTTTTTCACTTTATTATATATTGCTTTGCTTCTGCATTCTGCTTCACGCCTTCACCTGCAAGCAAGCCTAAAAAATCAACAAAACTACAAAATAAAAATCAACAAAAGTACAAAAGTACAAATTTACAACTACATACAACTACAAGAGAAGAGACTACGAAGTAACGAAACTACAAAAGTAAAAATCAACAAAATCTGCTCGGCAAAGACACAATTCAGTGATTCACAAAGTTAAAAAAAACATGGACCCATGCTTCTCTACTTCACCTACATACAACTACAACTCTACAAGAGACTACAGTCGACAAAGTCACAATTCACAAAGCACAAATCAATGGACCATGGTAAATGGTAATGGCGAAAATCCAAATACATTAATATTATCAAACTAAAATAGTTGAATACGTAGTACCTTTCAAATCGACGGAGAGTCGGAGAGGGGGAGCTGCTGGGCTGTGCAATCGAGTGTTTAACCTCAGACGGCGACGAGGTTCGACGCAAACAGGGACAACGACGAAGGGCGAGCTGCTGGGTGCCTGGGTCGTGTACTCGTGTCTCTTGGCCGGAGCTTGCGCCAGCGACGAGGACGACGAAGATACTACCGCCTACCGGTTTCGATCGACGACGACGGGGTTCGACGGAAACAGGGCAACGGCGGAAGGACTTGCCGGAAACAGAGCCTGGCGGTGAGGTCGTGAGGATGACGGCTGCTGCGGTGCTGCCTGCTGGACTGTGTCGTGTCTGTCACTCTTGGATGAAGCTTCACAGCTTGTTGCCGGCGACGGAGACGACTAGACGATAGTGCAGTCGTTCTCGACTTCTCGTGCAGCAGGGTAGGGGCGTAGGGCAAGCACTATGCAAAGTCTTAGGTTAATTGCTTAGGTAGGGCTTCGGTTTGGCTTTGGACTTTTGATCAGTTGCTGAATGCCGACGTTTGGGTAATTGGGTTTTGGCGATTCCTTAGTCCAAATCGGTATCGGAATACCGCTCTCCCGACGGTATTTTGCCTATCCGATCTCGGTAAACCGTTCCCCCAAAAATTCCATCCGTTTACCGTTTGATTCGGTTAACGGGTTAACCGATAACCGCGGTTACCTGTATAGTTATCGGTTAACACGTTAACCGGATTACCGGTTAGCAGCCCTAGCTGAAATTCATGAATTAGAACCAGAGGATTAATTAACTCGCTGCAGGAAGCTCGTATATGAAATTTGGAATTAATCCGGCTTCTGGACCCTCTGAAACCCTAATTTCTTCGATCGGAAACTCAACAAATTCATGATAAAAAAAACTTTTTTAAAAGCTCTAAATCGATAAACTACGATATATGAATGAATAAGGCATTACTTATGGAATTTTTGGATCACCGGAGCTCATGAATAAGGCATTACTATATATATAAATGGATATAAAAGTTTGGCCGCTTTTGCCTTCTTTCCCTTTATCTTTATTATTATTATACATAATTAATAGGTATACTTATCCGATCGATCGATATTTTGATTTTCGTCGAAATACTATCAAAACATTCGACTTTAATCATGTAATTTCTAGCGATCGAAATATTGGTTTAGTCGGAACAGGAAGTTACAATCAACCCCTTTGAGCCATGTGACATTGGGTGTCGTTCTAATGTTAGGAGCTTTGTGCTTGTTGAGCTTAATGGGTGCTTGTTGAGCTTAATGGTGATTGAAAGAACGACCCCTCATCCTTTTTTCGTGTCAAAGTGGGAGTCACCCTTGTGTCTCGAAGTTCTCGCTTTTGAGCTCCAATTGAGGTTCTACATAGGTGGTTTTGCACAATTCTTGCTAGAAATGAAAATGTAGGGTTGGAGGAAAGTTATTTATGGAGACCATTGTTCGTTTAAGTATAAGTTGCATGTGTACTCTCTAGTACCCCCCCCCCCCCCCCCCCCCCCCGGAGAAAGAAAAAAAGAGAGAAAAAGAAAGAACGAAAGAAAGAGCAAAAGAAACGAAAAATGAGGTAATATAACAGGGTAAATAAAAGTAGAGAGTGGTCACAAAACTCTTCCAACAAGGATTTCTTGGCACTCAAGCCATTGAAACACCTAAATTGTTTGATAACCTCCTTCGCTACTAGGTTTGAAATGTCAATAGCAAGAAGAGACCGAGGAGTGTGCTTGAATGAAGTTCGTGATTGGTAGTGGTTTGGAAGAAGGGAAGTGTGATTTTGGGCCGATGCTAGTAGCCATTGATTGTAGGAAAGGTTCTTAGTCTAAACCATGGAAACTTTGGTTTTAGGTTGAATATGCAGGACCTCATGCTATGTTTGCCACCACCGAAAAAGCTTTTTCCCCATGTACAAGACAATTGCTAGTCATTTGAACCCGTGTCTAAGACATCCGGACAAGCTAGTGATAACAACCACCCCGTGAACTCTAGCATTTAGAGGTTGTCGTCGTGGTGGATAGACGATAGGGATGAGTTTTGATGGTTGTGCACATCTTTTGCACCAAAAAGGTCATAACCCCACTAGTCGAGAGTGAGTGATTCATTCTTGTTTTGTATTTTCACATCCTACCCCGGTGAGGACCTTTGTCGCCTTTTCGTGTGTTCCTTGGACTTGAGTTCTATGAATGGTTAGTTATGATTGGTGAGTAGTCCGGTCGAGACTTACATTCATTTGTGAATAGGGTGAGAACAATTCATTTGCCCATTCTTGATGCATGTGAATGTCGTTTGTGGTGGATGCTGGTATTGCTTGAGGTGGTTCATGCGTTGATGCCCAATAGCCATTGAGATTCACCACTTTGTGCCTTTTGATTTGTCCCCAAGTTATTTTGTTAGGTTGAGATATCACCTTGGTTGAAAATGGTTTGCTTGGGGACAAGCAGACGTCTAAGTGTGTGGGACTGATTTGGGGTCAATTGTACACTTTTTACCCCCAGTTTCCTTAGCCATTCGAGGCATTTTTTACTCCGGGGGGTTTGGTTTAATGCTGGTTTTGTCTCGATTTTGTGCATTTCAGTCTATAGCAGGTGGAACCAAGCCCGGAGTCGAAAGTTGGATGAAAAGGCGAAAATCGGGTCAAATAATAGAGGCAGTAGCATATCACGGTGGAAGCCGTTAGTTCACGGTCATGGCAACCGTGAACTGAAGCCGCAAGCCGTGAGCAACCAGGCGTCCATGGACATTTTTGCTTTCACTAGACTCAAGCCAGCTTACGGTCGTAAGACTGTGAACCCAAGTAGCAGACCGTGAACTGGATTATTAAGACGGCGCGTTTTGGCCTTAGATCATGGTCCACGCCTTGAGTTCACGGTCGTGAACTGGGACCATGATGTGAGCCCCGACCTGGGTACAAAAAGGGGGTTTGAGCTGAAAGAGAACAGGGGGAGAGACCTAGTGTGAGAAACTTCTTCTTCTTCAGATTTCTAGAGTGAGAAAGTGACGAACCAAAGAAGAGAAGAAGCTAGGGTTTCATCTTCAAGCAAGGTTTTGGAAATTCCTTCCCAAAGGAGGATCTCTTCAACACATGGAGCAAGCCTAGCATCTCCATGATGATTTCCCTTCTTCTCTCTTGTGTTTTCCCTTCTCTTAGCATGGAGTAGCCCCTTATTTCACTTGGGTGTTTGTAAACCCTAACTACAATTATGTGAATGTTTGTATGGATTGAATGATTTATGTGTGGATGTGTTTTCATATGAATTTGGAGGTATTTTCATGGAAGATTGTGTTGTGTGTTTGCCTGTCAATCTATTTGTCATTTTAACCTAGGTAGAGAGAAAATCCCCTTTCTTTGAAAGAGGCTTGCAAAGCTGGGTTTTCTTAGGCAAATCTTATCTCCTATCTAGGTTAATGTAGGGCAACCCTCTTTGTTCATATTAGCACCCAGGGTTGGTTGTAACTTGGTTGTCTAAACTTCGATTTGAGGGTGAAGTATTGGCAACCCTTAGTCAATAGATCAAGAGAGCTACTTTGGTGGCTTGAATCGAATTCCCTTGACCTAGAGACCGAGCGAGTGGCGTTTGTCCACTTGTTGCACTTCCCTGCGATTTATAACCTCCTTACCACACGTGTCCATTTGATCCGACAAGTCATAATTGCTAGCTAGGGGGAGCAACACCCGGATGAAGCCTCCTCAATTAGTGTCAAATCCATTTACTTTTCAAAAGGTTTTAACTTTAGATCATCGTTGTCACCAAAAACCAATCACTAGATAATGTTACAAACAATCGAAGTAGGGTATATGGACCGGCCTGGGTTGACATTTAAACATATTTGCCATATATTGCACCCAATTGAGGTTTATACTTGGAACTTAATTGGGAGTTTTATTGTGATATTCGGGACAAGTCATTGGCAATCCCTTTATACAAGGTGTTGCAGCAAGATAATGGTCCAAAGTCTTCGATGTGGACAACATTATTGGCCTTCGCAAGTGTAGTAAGTACTGTGGTATTAATCTTTATCTGCAAATAACCTGTCTGGTAGAGTTGAGAAATCACCTTCACCACATCATACTTGACAAGATCCCAGTGAAGAGTATAGAACTCTGATAGGAACCCGTCTGGCCCTGGAGCTTGAAAACTAGAAATGTAAAAGCGTAAAAGATTTTGGTGGACAAGAAGCATAAAAGCGCAAGTTTTTAAGATTTGAAGCGCAATATAGTCTGATTGTATATGCTAAATATTTTATATGCAAACGAAAGCGTTTTGGTGACCTACAAGCGTAAAATCGTAAGTTTTTAAGTTTTGAAGCGCGATTTTGACTGCATTACCAGCTACCGGTTAAGCCTCTGATACTAGTGTTTTGTGGTTGAAACGTCAGTACGATATGGTTTCATGAACCATGCTTAGGACCTGAAATGTGATTAACGAAGCTCAACCTAGCATAAAATAAGTCAAGGAACATAATCACCAAATCAAACGTCAAGAAATGAAGGGTCACTACAACAAATTCGGCCTATTAGGACAAATTAAATTATCATTTTTTGTTTGTCACCATAGGTACGGTGATATGACAAAAATAATATATGTCCTATTTGGTATGCCTAATGTAACAAAAAAATTGTCAGAATAAGTCGTCATATAAAGTGAGTAATGTGACAAATATTTCGTGTCACAATTAAGTTTGTCACAATATGCATCCCATATCGGAATGTAAGATACACAAAAGTGACAAATTATATCGTTAGAGTAGCTTTTGTCATATTATGTCTTCCTAAATTGTTTAAATGACAAAGTATTTCATCACAATAGATAGCAATAATCCCATGACGAGCAGACAAAAGGGCATGTTCGTCATAATATAGTGGTTTCGTTTTTCACAAAAGGCATTTTCGTTAGATTTGCTTGTGTTCAGTCCCGCCCACAAACCCAAATTTAAGGCCTGCCCAATTTTTACTCTCCACTTGTCAATCCCGCAATTTTTAGACCACAATTTCCAGTCTAACTTACACAATTTCAGTGATTTTAAATTTTTAACAAAATTTATGGCTCCAAAAATTCTTATTCTACCAAAACTTTCCCCCTAAAAATTTGAAAATTTCCCCTTCTCCCAAAAAAATCCCCTTACCCTAAATTCCAAATGAGATCCCCGCGCCTCTGGCCTCTTTTATCTCTCCTCATTCACTAATTCTTCCCCTTTTCGACTTTCCTTCTTTTCCACCCTTCTACGTTCTCTCCAAAAAAACGACACTTTACCTGCTCCTCTACTCTCAAAGAAAACAATGTCTTCATCTCTTCCTTCCTCTTCAAAAAGATCATCGCTAGCCGCATCCTCTGGCGATGATGGGCGACGCTGACGGAGAGATTGAGACGACAACGATTGTCGAGATTCGATGACGATGGCAGAGAGATCGAGAGACAAGGAGCGGAGATATTGACAGGCGATGGGTGCAGAGATCGTAAGCGACGATCAGAGAGATCGACAGGCAACAAATGGAGAGATCGACAGGCGACGATGGCGCCGAGCTCAAGAGGTGACGGGCAGGTCGAGAGGTTGCAATGGCGGAGCATTCCTGCGAGAGCGATTGGACTAGTTTGGCCTAATTTTTTTTCTTTTGCAGGTTTTGCTTCGACAGAAGAAGGGGGTTTCAGTGGGGTAGGGACTGAGGGTGAGGCGGGGGAGGTAGAAGGAGATGGTGCTGGAAGCAAGACGAGTTAAGGCCGGTTGGAGATCGACGACTATAAGGTCCGGTGCGAGACTAGCGGCCACGGTGGGAGAAGGATTCTTATGTATGCATTTTTTTTCTTGTGTTTGTTATTTTTTTAGGGTTCCAATTCTGAGTTTGAGAAGGAGAAGTAGCAATTCTGGATTTGGTTAGTTTGGATGGGTTGTAATTGTGGGGATAGCGAAGCTTTGTTGGGTTTACGAAACTTTTCTGGGATTGTGAATAGAGAACAAATTGTAATAACAAAGCTTTGCTGGATTTGTGAGTTCCCTTTATGAATTTGGATTTGCGAGTTGGGCATCGACGGAGAGTAAAAATCCTTGTCTACACTTGTGATGTAGTCGTCACAATATACAATTATGACATAATATAATCGTGTAATATGGTGAACAATTCTCTCAAAATCACCGGATTATGACAATTGTAATGACAAAATATATCGTCATAACATCTCTGTTTGCCAAAATAGACTACCTAGAACCTCAGTAATACTAAAAGCAAATGTGACAAACTTATTTTAAATTTTTGTCATATTTTACCTATCCTGACGGCGATAAAATGACAAACTTTTGTGACAACACCTTTTGTCATATTATACCTAATATGAAAAAAAGAGTATCTAATATGACAAATGTGCCTCGTCATAATAGGTCGAATTTGTTGTATGCATAACTAAACCCGAATTGGCCTCAACTAACTTCCCAAACCCCAATTCTCACTTCCCACCAACCTCCTCAAACCCAATAATGCGCCACTTTGGGCTTCATTTGTTGATTTTCGTTTGCTGACGTAGCAAACACTCCCATAAGCCATCTCGACTCTCATCACCCCGAATACCAATCCCATGTTGACTTTGAGAAGGAAAAACTGTTAAGTTCTCAAAAAATGATATCGTACGCATTAATCTTCATAACTAGATGCTTATGCATTAGATATGAAGACATTTTAGAAATTTGTATAATTAAAATGAATTGCTGCGCTTTCTAGGAAAATGATCGTGTCAAGAAAGTATCGAGTGTTCCCATTGGTGTATCAAATTCTGAAATTGGTGTTGTGCGCTTATCGCCACTACAAGTGTTGAAAGAGCAAATCTGAATGAACTGCATGAGCAACACACTTCAAAATCATATGAGTGGTGAAATCATGTGGTTAGGTACATTAAAAGTGTCATTCTGAATAGTTTGAATAATGAATGTATTTTTGATACTTTTCATAATATGAAAACACATCGTGGATCATTGCAAAACAAAAAAAAATTGTGTTGCTATTTTTTTAACATAGTCTACCCAAACTAAATTAATAACTACCAAACCGAATATTGACTCACCCCGGATACACCGCGAATTAAATCCCGACTAGAGCCCAAGTTTAAACTCTAGCCAGGTACAGTATAGGGCAAGTATGTTTAAATGTCAACCCGGGCCGGTCCATGTACCCCTACTTCAATCGCTTAGCTTGTTATCTAGCAAAACAGGTTTGAGTTTAAAACTAAGAAAACTACAAATGAAAACAAGCAAGTAAAGTAAATTGAGGTTGTCCCAATGAGAGAAGAGCTCACCCGAGTATTGCTCCCCCTAGCTGACTCGTCCTGAATACCACAATTAATTCCCGCCTAAGGTCCAAGTATAAACCTTAGTCGGGTGCAGTACAGGGCAAGTATGTTCAAATATCGACTTGGTCCGGTCCGTGTACCCTACTTCGGTCATTTAAATCATTATCTAGCGACTCGATTTTGGTTGAAAAGTTTGCTAATTAAAGTAAAGCAAGGTAAAAGTAAATGGTGTTAAAAGCTCTTTTGTGAGAAGGATAACTCGGGTGTCGCTCCCCCCTAACTACTACCATGGTATGTGAATCGAAACGATTGCTATGGGCAAGGTGACCGCGAACCGCTAGGGGACGCAAATATGGTCGTAGACCACACTCTCGATTGCTAAACCAAGGGATACATTATAGGTTGTCACTCGGCCATCTCGGTTTAGGCAATCGATGGTTGATTTACTCCCTCACTCAACCCATTGGTTGGTCTGCTTAATCACGCTTAACCAAATTGCTTAATCAACATCGAGGTTTGCCCTAAATTAACCTAGATAGGTGACTTAAAAAAACCCTAGGAATACCCACTCAATTGAGCCTCCCTTGAAATGGGGTTTTCCCTCTCTAGCCTAGGTTAAATTTGCCAATTAGATTGCTAAGCACAAACATGCACAATCAACATGAATAATACCTCAATCATTGAATTAAACAACACCCATAAACAATCATTCAATTCACATAACAAAAACTACATGGTAGATAGTTAGGGTTTCACAACACCCAAGTGAAAAAGAAATTACTCCATGCTAGAAATGGGAGAAACACAAGGGGAAGATGTAGAAACCATCATGGAGAGGCTTTCAATCTTCTTTGCACTTGTGTTGAACTTCTCTTGGGAAGAATCTTCCCAAATCCACTATTGGAGCAAAACCCTGGCCTCCTTGTCCTTTGGTTCGTCTTTCTCTCTCTAAAATCTGAAGAAGAAGACTTTCTCACTCTTTTGGTTCTCCCTCTTTCTTCCTTTGAGCTCTTCTTTTAAACAGGGATCGTGGCCAATTCACGGCCTCAGTTCACGGCCGTGAACTCTGAAACGCGTCCGTGAACTCAAGATGGGCGTCGAAACACACCGCTTCGCATGCAATGGTTCACGGACAACAGCTCCAGTTCACGGTCTTAGTGACTGTGAACTCAATTAGCGTCAGTAACTTGAGATTTGGCCCTGAACGCCTTGATGTTCACGGGTAACAGCTCCAGTTCACAGTTTAAGCAGACCGTGAACATCCATGGAAAGCCGTGAATTGCCTTCTTTTCACCTCTTCTACCGGTTTTCGCTCCTTTTCGTCCAACTTTCGACTCAGGGGCTGGTTTCACCTGTTAGATCCTGAAACATGCTAAAACGCAAGAAACCTCGCATAAAACCACCCTTTTAGGAGCACAATTGCCACAAACGCCTAAGGAAAATGGGGGTAAAATATGTACAATTAGGCCCGAATCACTAGCTACATATCAAGATTGCCCAAATCGAATTCAAATGTGTGGAGGTGTGTTAATACAACGTAGGAAGGCGCAACAAGTGAATGAAACCTCACTCTCTTAATCAATCAGTTAAGGAAAATAATTAAGCTAGGAACCTTAGCTCTCTCAACCAATAGATTAAGGATTGCTAGAATAAACTAGGTAGTCTAGCTCTCTTAACCTTTCGGCTAAGGATTGCAACAATAAGCCAAGAGTCCTAGCTCTCTTAACTGATAAAACGAAGGGTTGCAAGACCAATCCCTCGGAACTTAATCCGAACAGCAAAGTAACAGCCAAGCTAAAGTGATAAATCAAAGTTTGAGGTTTGCCCTAATTTTCACAAGGTAGATGACTCAATTGGCCAAGGAATCCAACTTATCAAAGCCTCCTAACAAATAGGGGAATTCCCTCTACCTAGGTCAAATTGGCATAGTAATGAGAACTGAAGAACACAACCCAAACATCATGAAAATACCTCAAAATTTGCATTAAAATTAAACACAAACCCACACACAAAGCATTCAATTAATACAATATATCACATATATCAAGCTAGGGTTCACAACACTCAAGTGAATAGATAGGCTATTCCATAGCTAGGCAAAGGAAAACAAGAAAAAGGAGAGAAAGAACCATGAAGAGATGACAATCTTCCTTCCTCCTTGCTTGAATCTCCCTTGAGACTTGAGAGGTAAGAATCTTTAATCCTCTAGCTAAGGGCAAGCCCAATCTCCTTCTTCCTCCTTTGAATAGCACTTTCTCTCTCTAAAATGGGAAGAGGAAACCCTAATCTCTCACTAGAAAATTCCCTTTTATTCTGAAAATTAAAACCCTAGAAAAAGCTCTCCTACTTCCTCCTTTCAGCTCTCTATTTATACATAGTCGCGTCCAGTTCACGGTCCCAGTTCACGGTCGTGAACATCAGGCCGGGACCATGAACACAGATCAAAACGCACCGCTTCACTTATGTAGTTCACGCTCCATGGATCCAGTTCACGCTCTTACGATCGTGAACTGCCTCGACATTAGTAACCTCTGAAACTCCTCTGGACGCTCTGCGATTCACAACTTGTGGTTCCAGTTCACGGTCTTGGCGACCATGAACTCACTGCTTGGATCATGAAATGCGGCTACTTTCTTGGACTTTTTATCGATTTCTGCGCTTTTCGACCTCCAATCGTCTCGAAACTCGTCCTCGACCCTTCCACACGTGCTAGGACCTAAAATGTATCGAAACAAGCACAATCTAGCGTGAAATATGTCGAGGGACGATGAAATGCAAAGCCAAAATATCAAGAAATGAGGGTTAAAATGTGTACAATTTTACCCGAATCAAATATAATATGATTTTTTTCTTGATTCCATAAATTTTATATAAATACTCGAAAAAATAATCATTGAATTGACATTTGACCGGATCAAACGAGACCAAATATAATGAACTCGTCCCAACTGCTCTAGTGCACATCTAAGGGATTTTTTTTACTTGATTCCTATTTAACGCCCGAATTTTTTAAAATTATCGCCCTAAATTAAACAAACAGACAATATTACCCCCGTTAAATCAAACGTTCGCCCCCCCCCCCCCCCCCCGACCCATTGCCTTAATCCCTTGCCGGTGGAAGAAAAATCCGGCTGATAAAATTCACTAACGGCTGAAGAATCGCGCCCGGCTGCTTTGCTGTTCGGTTGACGGAAACCTTCGCAGCTGCTCTGCTGCTTGGTTGAAGAAAAACAAATCGACTGCTCTACTTTCAGGCCTGCTCGCTCCGCCCCGTCTACACCGCCAGGACTGCCGCTCCGCCGATGAGAGATACAAATCCTGCCCCACTGGCCGTTTCGGCTACTGATGGATTCTGAATCGCCGGGTTCAACCGTCTACCGATCGATGGTTTTCGTAGCAGGAAGAAGGAACCCGTCGCGCCGAGGTTCTTCGCGGTCGAGGAAGGAGGAGGAAGAAGACGGATCGTCGCAGTCTGGTTCATCGCGGTTGAGGAGGGAGAGTGAAGCCTGGTCGTCGACACTCCTTCATCAACCTCCCGTCGACTGTCGGTAGGGCTTCACTTCTTCCATCCCTACTGTTGATATGACTTGAATCGGACTATCAGCTGCTACTCCTCTGTAATCTGTAATCTCCTTGATATAGTGAAATCGGCTCTCTCTCGCCCGTGGACGTACCTAACACACATCGTGTTAGTGAACCACGTAAATCGTGTGTCGTGTTTTCAATTCTCGCTTTTGTATTCTTGCTTTGTCGATTCCGACGATTTCCCGATCCGTAGCAACGCGTTTATAACAAGTGGTATCAGAGCCGCGGCTGGAAATCAGGCTAGAGTTTTCGATTCAGAAGAATGACGTCGGTGAACATGAAGATCGAAAAGTTCACGGGGAAGAACAGCTTCGCTATATGGCAGATCAAGATGCAGGCTTTATTAAAACAGCAAGGGTTGTGGGGGCCGCTGTCTGCGAAACAGAAGAAGGCAGCGGTCGATGACGATGAGTGGAATACCCTGGAGGAGAAGGCCCAGTCGACCATCATGCTATCGTTGTCTGATGACGTCATCATTGAAGTCGCTGCTGAGAAGACTGCCGCGGGGTTGTGGTTGAAACCGGAGAGTCTGTACATGACTAAGTCTCTAACCAACAAGCTGCATCTCAAGCAACGGTTGTTCAGCTTGAGGATGCAAGAAGGTACGCCTTTGAGGGAACATCTCGAGCAGCTTAACTCTATTTTGCTGGACCTGCGTAATATAGATGTTCAAGTTGATGACGAGGATGCTGCCCTAATCCTGCTGGTTTCTTTGCCGAGTTCATATGAGAATTTCGTTGATTCTTTTATTGCCGGTAAAGAAAGCATGTCGTTGGAGGATGTCAGGTCTGCTCTTCATACGAGAGAGATCAGACATAAGGCGTCCGGATCTGGTACAGGTGGTGACGCATCGGGTTTGGCTGTTACAGGTGGAAAGGGAAAGAAGAAATCTGGTAAAGGGAATTCGAACAAGAATTCCAAGGGTCCCGGTCCACAGCCAGGTGATGCTTGTCACAACTGTAAGGAAGTGGGGCATTGGAAGTACAACTGTCCCAAGAGAAGAGGGCAACAGAAGAAACAAGGTTCAGTTGCCGTGGTAGAAGTGGACAACAGTTCTGAAGACGATCTCGCCTTGGCCGTAGATGAGAAGGCACATCGTGGTGATGTGTGGTTTCTGGATACTGCAGCCTCATACCATATGTCTCCGAACAGGGACTGCTTCACAACCTACGAGCAGATAGATGGTGGTAACGTGGTCATTGCTAATGGAGCTGTCTGCAAGGTTGTTGGAATCGGGTCCATAAAGGTTCGGACACATGATGGTTCGTTCTGTACCGTGAATGATGTCAGACATGTTCCACGAATGACAAAGAACCTGATCTCCTTGAGTCTACTCGACAGCAAGGGCTTCAGCTTCAAAGGAAAAGGTGGAGTTGCGTATGTCTGCAAAGGTTCAAAGAAGGTGCTGAAGGGCGTGAAACGTGGGACCTTGTATGCATTACAAGGGTCTGTGTTGTCTGGTTCTGCTGCAGTTGCATCGTCTCAGGTTCAACAGGAAGATATGACCACTCTCTGGCACATGAGACTGGGGCATATGAGTGAACGGGGGATGCAAGTTCTATCAAAGAGGGATCTTCTTTGCGGGCACAAGGTGCAGAATTTGGAATTTTGTGAGCATAGTGTGTTTGGGAAGCTACATCGCAGCAAGTTTCCCAAGAAGGGTATCCACCGGACGAAGGGGATACTGGATTACCTCCACTCCGATTGTTGGGGTCCTTCACGAGTTGAATCCATTTGAGGCAGCAGGTATTTTCTGTCTATTATTGATGATTATTCGAGATTTACTTGGATTTTCATGATGAAGCAGAAAAGTGAGGCTTTCACGAAGTTCAAGCAGTGGAAGACATTGGTGGAGAATCAGACCGGGAAGAAGATCAAGAAGCTGCGAACGGACAATGGTCTGGAGTTCTGCAGTTCTGAGTTCAACGAATTCTGCAAGGATGAAGGGATTGCCCGTCATCGGACTGTTAGAGATACACCCCAGCAGAATGGCGTTGCAGAAAGGATGAACCAAACATTGTTGGAGAGAGCACGGTGCATGCTCTCTAATGCTGGACTAGAGAGAAGATTCTGGGCAGAAGCAGTAAACATGGCGTGCTTCCTGATCAACCGTGGACCTCACACAGGTATCGAGTTGAAGACTCCTTATGAGGTGTGGTATGGTAAGCCTGTTGATTACTCTTCACTGAAAGCTTCTGGGTGTCCTGTTTATTATCATGTGGATGAGGGTAAACTGAACCCAAGGGCAAAGAAGGGTGTATTTGTGGGTTACGGAGATGGAGTTAAGGGATTTCGAGTCTGGTCACCTTCTGAGCATCGAGTTATACTTAGTAGAAATGTGATATTTGATGAGAAGTCTATGTTTAACCCCATGTTAAAGGTTACTGTTGTTGAAGGTAGGAGGAATGTTGATAAGCAGGTGGAGCTGCAAACTCTCAATGAGAGTGAGTTTGAGCACCAATGTGGAGAAGATCAACATGATGAGCCAGAGGATGTCTCTGCAGAGCCAGAAACTTCAGAGTCCAGTGCACGAGCTAAACAGTCTATTGCTTCCGGTAGACCGAAGAGAGCGACTGCAGGAGTACCTCCACAGAGGTATGGCTTCGAGGACATGGTGGCGTATTCATTTCAGGTTGCTGAGGAAGTGGATGCAGGAGAGCCACAGTCCTATAGAGAAGCAGTTTCGGGTGGTGAAGCTGATCAGTGGCTTGCCGCAATGGGAGATGAGATGGAATCCCATGACAGGAATCAGACTTGGGAGCTAGTCAAACGACCACAGGGAAGGAAGATTGTGACAAACAAGTGGATCTACAAGAAGAAGGAAGGAATCACTTCTAAAGAGGGCATGAAATTTAAAGCTCGAGTGGTTGCACGAGGCTTCTCGCAGAGGGAAGGAGTTGACTACAATGAGATTTTCTCACCAGTGGTCAGACATACTTCGATCAGAGTGCTACTAGCAATAGTGGCACATTATGACTTGGAGCTCGAGCATCTAGACGTGAAGACAGCTTTCCTACATGGAGAATTGGAAGAAGAAATTTACATGACTCAGCCAGAAGGATTCGAGGTTCCGGGAAAAGAAGACTATGTTTGTAAGCTGAAGAAGTCCTTGTATGGACTTAAGCAATCTCCGAGGCAGTGGTACAAGAGATTTGACAGTTACATGCTTGAGCTGGGCTACAACAGAAGTCCATATGATTGTTGTGTATATCACAGCAATGCAGAGGATGGTTCGATGATATATCTAGTTCTGTATGTGGATGATATGCTCATAGCTGCGAGGTCAAAGTCTGATATCCAGAAGTTAAAGGGGCTTCTCAGTGCTGAGTTTGAGATGAAAGATTTGGGAGCTGCTCAGAAGATCTTGGGTATGGAGATTTACAGGGACAGGTCGAAGAAGAAGCTTTTCTTGTCACAGAAGAGCTACATCCAGAAGATACTGTCAAGGTTTGGCATGTCTTCAGCAAAGCCCTTAAATACTCCTAGTGCTTCAAATGTTCATCTATCCTTATGCACCACAGTCAGAGGCTGGGAAGGAGCACATGTCGAGAGTCCCATATGCTAGTGCAGTAGGTAGCTTGATGTACGCTATGGTATGCACTAGACCCGAATTACTAGCTACATATCAAGATTGCCCAAATCGAATTCAAATGTGTGGAGGTGTGTTAATACAACGTAGGAAGGCGCAACAAGTGAATGAAACCTCACTCTCTTAATCAATCAGTTAAGGAAAATAATTAAGCTAGGAACCTTAGCTCTCTCAACCAATAGATTAAGGATTGCTAGAATAAACTAGGTAGTCTAGCTCTCTTAACCTTTCGGCTAAGGATTGCAACAATAAGCCAAGAGTCCTAGCTCTCTTAACTGATAAAACGAAGGGTTGCAAGACCAATCCCTCGGAACTTAATCCGAACAGCAAAGTAACAGCCAAGCTAAAGTGATAAATCAAAGTTTGAGGTTTGCCCTAATTTTCCCAAGGTAGATGACTCAATTGGCCAAGGAATCCAGCTTATCAAAGCCTCCTAACAAATAGGGGAATTCCCTCTACCTATGTCAAATTGGCATAGTAATGAGAAATGAAGAACACAACCCAAACATCATGAAAATTCCTCAAAATTTGCATTAAAGTGATTAAACACAAACCCACACACAAAGCATTCAATTAATACAATATATCACATATATCAAGCTAGGGTTCACAACACTCAAGTGAATAGATAGGCTATTCCATAGCTAGGCAAAGGAAAACAAGAAAAAGGAGAGAAAGAACCATGAAGAGATGACAATCTTCCTTCCTCCTTGCTTGAATCTCCCTTGAGACTTGAGAGGTAAGAATCTTTAATCCTCTAGCTAAGGGCAAGCCCAATCTCCTTCTTCCTCCTTTGAATAACACTTTCTCTCTCTAAAATGGGAAGAGGAAACCCTAATCTCTCACTAGAAAATTCCCTTTTATTCTGAAAATTAAAACCCTAGAAAAAGCTCTCCTACTTCCTCCTTTCAGCTCTCTATTTATACATAGTCGCGTCCAGTTCACGGTCCCAGTTCACGGTCGTGAACATCAGGCCGGGACCATGAACACAGATCAAAACGCACCGCTTCACTTATGTAGTTCACGCTCCATGGATCCAGTTCACGCTCTTACGATCGTGAACTGCCTCGACATTAGTAACCTCTGAAACTCCTCTGGACGCTCTGCGATTCACAACTTGTGGTTCCAGTTCACGGTCTTGGCGACCATGAACTCACTGCTTGGATCATGAAATGCGGCTACTTTCTTGGACTTTTTATCGATTTCTGCGCTTTTCGACCTCCAATCGTCTCGAAACTCGTCCTCGACCCTTCCACACGTGCTAGGACCTAAAATGTATCGAAACAAGCACAATCTAGCGTGAAATATGTCGAGGGACGATGAAATGCAAAGCCAAAATATCAAGAAATGAGGGTTAAAATGTGTACAATTTTACCCGAATCAAATATAATATGATTTTTTTCTTGATTCCATAAATTTTATATAAATACTGGAAAAAATAATCATTGAATTGACATTTGACCGGATCAAACGAGACCAAATATAATGAACTCGTCCCAACTGCTCCAGTGCACATCTAAGGGATTTTTTTTACTGGATTCCTATTTAACGCCCGAATTTTTTAAAATTATCGCCCTAAATTAATCAAACAGACAATATTACCCCCGTTAAATCAAACGTTCGCCCCCCCCCCCCCCCCGACCCATTGCCTTAATCCCTTGCCGGTGGAAGAAAAATCCGGCTGATAAAATTCACTAACGGCTGAAGAATCGCGCCCGGCTGCTTTGCTGTTCGGTTGACGGAAACCTTCGCAGCTGCTCTGCTGCTTGGTTGAAGAAAAACAAATCGACTGCTCTACTTTCAGGCCTGCTCGCTCCGCCCCGTCTACACCGCCAGGACTGCCGCTCCGCCGATGAGAGATACAAATCCTGCCCCACTGGCCGTCTCGGCTACTGATGGATTCTGAATCGCCGGGTTCAACCGTCTACCGATCGATGGTTTTCGTAGCAGGAAGAAGGAACCCGTCGCGCCGAGGTTCTTCGCGGTCGACGAAGGAGGAGGAAGAAGACGGATCGTCGCAGTCTGGTTCATCGCGGTTGAGGAGGGAGAGTGAAGCCTGGTCGTCGACACTCCTTCATCAACCTCCCGTCGACTGTCGGTAGGGCTTCACTTCTTCCATCCCTACTGTTGATATGACTTGAATCGGACTATCAGCTGCTACTCCTCCGTAATCTGTAATCTCCTTGATATAGTGAAATCGGCTCTCTCTCGCCCGTGGACGTAGCTAACACACATCTTGTTAGTGAACCACGTAAATCGTGTGTCGTGTTTTCGATTCTCGCTTTTGTATTCTTTGTTTGTCGATTCCGGCGATTTCCTGATCCGTAGCAACGCGTTTATAACAAGTGGTATCAGAGCCGCGGCTGGAAATCTGGCTAGAGTTTTCGATTCAGAAGAATGACGTCGGTGAACATGAAGATCGAAAAGTTCACGGGGAAGAACAGCTTCGCTATATGGCAGATCAAGATGCAGGCTTTATTAAAACAGCAAGGGCTGTGGGGGCCGCTGTCTGCGAAACAGAAGAAGGCAGCGGTCGATGACGATGAGTGGAATACCCTGGAGGAGAAGGCCCAGTCGACCATCATGCTATCGTTGTCTGATGACGTCATCATTGAAGTCGCTGCTGAGAAGACTGCCGCGGGGTTGTGGTTGAAACTGGAGAGTCTGTACATGACTAAGTCTCTAACCAACAAGCTGCATCTCAAGCAACGGTTGTTCAGCTTGAGGATGCAAGAAGGTACGCCTTTGAGGGAACATCTCGAACAGCTTAACTGTATTTTGCTGGACCTGCGTAATATAGATGTTCAAGTTGATGACGAGGATGCTGCCCTAATCCTGCTGGTTTCTTTGCCGAGTTCATATGAGAATTTCGTTGATTCTTTTATTGCCGGTAAATAAAGCGTGTCATTGGAGGATGTCAGGTCTGCTCTTCATACGAGAGAGATCAGACATAAGGCGTCCGGATCTGGTACAGGTGGTGACGCATCGGGTTTGGCTGTTACAGGTGGAAAGGGAAAGAAGAAATCTGGTAAAGGGAATTCGAACAAGAATTCCAAGGGTCACGGTCCACAGCCAGGTGATGCTTGTCACAACTGTAAGGAAGTGGGGCATTGGAAGTACAACTGTCCCAAGAGAAGAGGGCAACAGAAGAAACAAGGTTCAGTTGCCGTGGCAGAAGTGGACAACAGTTCTGAAGACGATCTCGCCTTGGCCGTAGATGAGAAGGCACATCGTGGTGATGTGTGGTTTCTGGATACTGCAGCCTCATACCATATGTCTCCGAACAGGGACTGCTTCACAACCTACGAGCAGATAGATGGTGGTAACGTGGTCATTGCTAATGGAGCTGTCTGCAAGGTTGTTGGAATCGGGTCCATAAAGGTTCGGACACATGATGGTTCGTTCTGTACCGTGAATGATGTCAGACATGTTCCACGAATGACAAAGAACCTGATCTCCTTGAGTCTACTCGACAGCAAGGGCTTCAGCTTCAAAGGAAAAGGTGGAGTTGTGTATGTCTGCAAAGGTTCAAAGAAGGTGCTGAAGGGCGTGAAACGTGGGACCTTGTATGCATTACAAGGGTCTGTGTTGTCTGGTTCTGCTGCAGTTGCATCGTCTCAGGTTCAACAGGAAGATATGACCACTCTCTGGCACATGAGACTGGGGCATATGAGTGAACGGGGGATGCAAGTTCTATCGAAGAGGGATCTTCTTTGCGGGCACAAGGTGCAGAATTTGGAATTTTGTGAGCATAGTGTGTTTGGGAAGCTACATCGCAGCAAGTTTCCCAAGAAGGGTATCCACCGGACGAAGGGGATACTGGATTACCTCCACTCCGATTGTTGGGGTCCCTCACGAGTTGAATCCATTTGAGGCAGCAGGTATTTTCTGTCTATTATTGATGATTATTCGAGATTTACTTGGATTTTCATGATGAAGCAGAAAAGTGAGGCTTTCACGAAGTTTAAGCAGTGGAAGACATTGGTGGAGAATCAGACCGGGAAGAAGATCAAGAAGCTGCGAACGGACAATGGTCTGGAGTTCTGCAGTTCTGAGTTCAACGAATTCTGCAAGGATGAAGGGATTGCCCGTCATCGGACTGTTAGAGATACACCCCAGCAGAATGGCGTTGTAGAAAGGATGAACCAGACATTGTTGGAGAGAGCACGGTGCATGCTCTCTAATGCTGGACTAGAGAGAAGATTCTGGGCAGAAGCAGTAAACATGGCGTGCTTCCTGATCAACCGTGGACCTCACACAGGTATCGAGTTGAAGACTCCTTATGAGGTGTGGTATGGTAAGCCTGTTGATTACTCTTCACTGAAAGCTTCTGGGTGTCCTGTTTATTATCATGTGGATGAGGGTAAACTGAACCCAAGGGCAAAGAAGGGTGTATTTGTGGGTTACGGAGATGGAGTTAAGGGATTTCGAGTCTGGTCACCTTCTGAGCATCGAGTTATACTTAGTAGAAATGTGATATTTGATGAGAAGTCTATGTTGAACCCCATGTTAAAGGTTACTGTTGTTGAAGGTAGGAGGAATGTTGATAAGCAGGTGGAGCTGCAAACTCTCAATGAGAGTGAGTTTGAGCACCAAGGTGGAGAAGATCAACATGATGAGCCAGAGGATGTCTCTGCAGAGCCAGAAACTTCAGAGTCCAGTGCATGAGCTAAACAGTCTATTGCTTCCGGTAGACCGAAGAGAGCGACTGCAGGAGAAACCTCCACAGAGGTATGGCTTCGAGGACATGGTGGCGTATTCATTTCAGGTTGCTGAGGAAGTGGATGCAGGAGAGCCACAGTCCTATAGAGAAGCAGTTTCGGGTGGTGAAGCTGATCAGTGGCTTGCCGCAATGGGAGATGAGATGGAATCCCATGACAGGAATCAGACTTGGGAGCTAGTCAAACGACTACAGGGAAGGAAGATTGTGACAAACAAGTGGATCTACAAGAAGAAGGAAGGAATCACTTCTAAAGAGGGCATGAAATTTAAAGCTCGAGTGGTTGCACGAGGCTTCTCGCAGAGGGAAGGAGTTGACTACAATGAGATTTTCTCACCAGTGGTCAGACATACTTCGATCAGAGTGCTACTAGCAATAGTGGCACATTATGACTTGGAGCTCGAGCATCTAGACGTGAAGACAGCTTTCCTACATGGAGAATTGGAAGAAGAAATTTACATGACTCAGCCAGAAGGATTCGAGGTTCCGGGAAAAGAAGACTATGTTTGTAAGCTGAAGAAGTCCTTGTATGGACTTAAGCAATCTCCGAGGCAGTGGTACAAGAGATTTGACAGTTACATGCTTGAGCTGGGCTACAACAGAAGTCCATATGATTGTTGTGTATATCACAGCAATGCAGAGGATGGTTCGATGATATATCTAGTTCTGTATGTGGATGATATGCTCATAGCTGCGAGGTCAAAGTCTGATATCCAGAAGTTAATGGGGCTTCTCAGTGCTGAGTTTGAGATGGAAGATTTGGGAGCTGCTCAGAAGATCTTGGGTATGGAGATTTACAGGGACAGGTCGAAGAAGAAGCTTTTCTTGTCACAGAAGAGCTACATCCAGAAGATACTGTCAAGGTTTGGCATGTCTTCAGCAAAGCCCTTAAATACTCCTAGTGCTTCAAATGTTCATCTATCCTTATGCACCACAGTCAGAGGCTGAGAAGGAGCACATGTCGAGAGTCCCATATGCTAGTGCAGTAGGTAGCTTGATGTACGCTATGGTATGCACTAGACCTGATCTTGCACATGCTGTTAGTGTTGTCAGCAGGTTTATGATACAACCTGGGAAGGAGCATTGGTAGGCTGTGAAGAGGATCTTCCGGTACCTTAAGGGTACACCTGATGTGGGGATTAGCTTCGGAAGTGATACAGAGTGCTTGGTGTCTTGGTATTCTGACTCGGACTATGCTGGAGATGTTGACACGAGGAGATCGATGACCGGTTATGTATTCACTCTTGGGAGTTCTGTAGTGAGCTGGAAGGCAACCCTGCAGTCGGCGGTGACATTGTCTACTACTGAGGCAGAGTATATGGCGTTGACAGAAGCTGCTAAGGAGGGAATATGGTTGAAGGGACTGGTTGGTGATCTTGGTCTACATCATGATCAGGCAGTGGTGTATTGCGACAGTTTGAGTGCAATATGCCTGGCCAAGGATCAAGTCCACCATGAGAGGACTAAGCACATCGACGTGAGGTATCATTTCTTGAGGACAGAGAAGAGGATTAAGGTGAAGAAGGTTGGCACCGCGGATAATCCTGCTGATATGTTCACGAAGCCGGTTCCACATGGCAAGTTCCAACACTGCTTGGACTTGCTGAATGTCTTGAGTGGGTGACTCCACCCTACGTGGCATTGATGGCGGGAGAGAGAGAAGGAGCAGAGTACATCAGAGATTTCAGAGGAAGAGGATTCAAGTCAAGCTGGAGATTTGTTGATATGACTTGAATCGGACTATCAGCCGCTACGACTCGTAATCGGGGGTCTCGCTGATATAGTGAAATCGGCTCTCTCTCGCCCATGGACGTAGCTAACACACATCGTGTTAGTGAACCACGTAAATCATGTGTCGTGTTTTCGATTCTCGCTTTCGTATTCTTGCTTTGTCGATGCCGGCGATTTCCCGATCCGTAGCAGCGCGTTTATAACACCTACCGTTACCTCGCCGGAATTTTCTCCACCAGGATCAAGTCCCTCAACGTTCGTATCGAAACCGAAACAAAGGGTCGACGAGCCACCGCGAGAAATCCCTAGGTCGGTGATAGCAACACTCGGCGACGGCGAAGACTACCAGCAGCACTCCCAGCCGCCACGAGGATTTCCTAGGTCGATTTTGACGTTTGTTATTCATAGGATTAGCACTCCCAGCAGCAACCGAAGACTACCTGAAGCCCTCCCAGACGACGGCAGCGGGTGTTAATCCTGGGCGACAATTTGTTAGGAATTGGAAATTTTTGGGGGCAAAAACGTCAGATTGACTAGTTAGGGCGACAAAATTTAAAAAATCTAGGGCGTTAATTAGTACGTCCCTAATATTAATTCTGCCGATTGGATGTTTTGGGCAGACTGCTTACTTCATCCAATTCGAGTTGTTAACTATTCAACCCATTATCCGGCCGACGCAAAGTGGGAGCGAGAGTGACAGCATTGAAAGCATCTATTATAAAAGAATTGAACATTAAGAGCATGAATAGAGCGCTATTATTATGTTATTTTATTTAAATTTTTTGGTTAATACCCTAGCTTGGCACGAACTTTAGCGTTAGTGTCAGTTTTGGCCGAATTTTCAAATAAGACATTTATGAACCACTTTTAAAATTATTGAACAAATTTGGCCTATGATATGAATTGAACTATTTTTTCGTCAGTGACTCAGCATCAAAATGCTGAGATGGATCCGAAGTGGCTGCCACTTCATTTATTTAGGTTAAAAAATTCAAAAATAAAAAGCTTCAAATAAAAAATCAAAAAAACAAAAACAAAACCAAAATACACTTTCCAATTTCCTCCCTAACTCCCTCTCCCACGACCCAATTCATTACCCTTTCCACCGAATCGGAATTCCTAATATTTTCATCATCGCAACCCCATCCTCGCAACCATTCCCATCTCCTTCTACCTCCGCTTCATCTCCCCTTCCGTTCTTCTTGTCAGTCCGCTTCTGCTGCTCCTCCATCGAGATCCCGTCCACAAGATCTGAAGCGGTTGCTCTTTGCCTGACCCTATCCCTCTCCTCGACAGGCTCGTGATGGTGCCTCTTCGGCATAGGTGAAGACGACGGGAGCGTTAGTGGCGGTGGTGGTGCGGCGGTGCGACGCGCGAGAATCTGGCGAGCGCGAGTTATGCCAATGGTCGTCTCTCCCTGGAAGAAGCAGTTGTCAATGGTCATCTCTCCAAAAGATTTCCCAGAACTGAAAATTTGGGTTTGGGTTCTTTGATTTTCAAAACTGATTTTCGTCAATGGGCGTCTCTCCCTGGAAGAAGCAGATGTCGAAAAACACAATCCCCCGATGAAAATCGCAATGATTTAGATCCCCGACCCAGATCTGAAGTAGAGGGAATGAGGAAAAAGGTGTGGTGGCTTGACTCTTGGCGACAAGGGTCGCCAATGACGGAAGGATGTCATACAGGGATGGCGACGACGAGAGACAGCTGGGTATTATAGGACGGGAAAAGAATTTGGGGGAAGAATTCGCGATGGGTGGAGGTGAAAGATAGGGAAGGGTTTCGTTCGACCATCCTTTTTCTATTTTTTGTTTTTTGTTTTTGGTTTTTTAGTTCTTAAATGATGTGGATGTCCTAGCTAGCCGTGGATGCTGAGTCACTTACGGAGAAAATGGTTTGACGGTCAAATCAAAATGCGGGCCAAATTTTTCCAATAATTTCAATAGTGGGCCATAAATGTCTTATCGGAAAAATGTGACCAGAATTGACACGCTAAATTTGGGGCCAAACTAGGGTATTAACCCTAATTTTAATATTAATTAGTTTCAAATTATTACGTAATTGATTTGTTAACATTGAAACGACCCCCTAAAGAAAACGAAAAACCGTAGAAAACAAAACGTACACCAACAACCCCTCGTTTCCCTGGATACTTTCTTCACCAGATTATCCAGCTTACCAATTGAACTACTAACACCTAGTCGCCGTGACCTGATAATCTTCGCAGACCATTAGCTCCGACTCCCAGGTCCACGACTCCCGTTCCGTCAATGGAAGAGTACCGCTGAGCAAATGATTGGGAGTAGCTCAAATTCATCAAGCAAACCATGCCTTCAAATGAACTCATATAGATGGTTTCAGAACAAAGAACGGGGGAGTTAGAGAATGCCGAGGAACTGGGAGGGCTGGCTCCACTCCTCTCAATCTCCAACTGATGAAGATATGGATTTATCCAGGTAACTCTCAGTCTCTTAGTTTCGATTCTGCTTGGGTCGCTCCTTTCATTTCTTAGAATTATCAGTAATGTCAATTAGTCAACTGTTTGTTCTACTTCTACATTCATTAGATCTGGATCTTTGGTTTTAGAAATCGAGCCCATTGGTTGGAATCTTGCTTAATCTATCATTTTTATCTTGGATTTCATGGACCTGGGTCAATTGGTCAGACGGTGGCCTTTGTTCTATATCTCTGTTTCTGCCTCTCTAGGTTCTCTAGTGTTTGAGTATATATGTTTTTTCTCGGTAAAGCCTAGATCTTTTAGTTTTTTGAATTATATGAAGGTTTTGGGATTGATATGATCATCCAGAAATTATAAGCGCTTCAGTTGACATCCATATCTTTTTCGGGTATGGCAAGATGCTATTCGTCAATATGGTTCTCCCTTGTGGAGCCTTGTGTCTATTTTGGGGTTCTCTATCAAATTCATACCTCGGTTGAAAAGCTTAGAGGAGATTGTGTTTTTGATACTTGTGTTGCTTAATGGCCGATGACCTTCTGTCAAGGAGTTTTATAGGCTTTTATTAACCTTTTTATCTTTTGTGATTAATTTGTTAATTTTGTGTCTAATTCCACTTACTAGTTATGCGTTATACGTTACAATGTGTAGGTTTTTTTTTTACAAAAGATAATTATATATTGATCGAAAAAAAGCTCAGTACATCCTGGAATTCAATCAGGTCCAAAAGTCAAAATAACGACACGTAGTCGGGTACAAAGAAAGGGCCTTACGAGCCATCAAATGGGCTACCCTATTACTACTCCGACCTACAAATCGCACATGAAAGGCCTCCTGACTAGTAAGCAGACAGACAACTTCTTCAAGGACACTCCCCACTCCGCTGTCACGAGTATCCGCCTGGTTAACTTTATCAACAATAACCTTGGCATCCACTACAAATCGCATCTGTGTGAATCCCAGCTCTAGACACCAAAGAATTACCTCCTAGAGAATCAGGAGCTCGATCCCCATAGGGTCATCAATATCAGGAAATTGAACACCTTTGACCACAAGGATCCTCCCCCCCCCCCCCCCCCACGATCCTTAACAAGAATACCTCTTGCTGAATGAAACTTACTCCTAGTCGCTCCATCCCACATGCAGACAACAGAAAGGGGGCCCACACCACCAGGTTGTCCCGCCTAGTCCCCCGAGGGTCAGACCATACGATCAACTGGGATGCTGACTCATTCCTGCTTTCAATGACATTATTTATTTTCATCATCTTCCATAATTTAGGAGATCAAGATCTTTCTTGAATTTAATCGGCTTACTAGAGTTGAATTATATAGTTGGGGGGTATATTTTCAATAAGATCGACTCTGTCTCAAGAGTATGATTTCTGGTGGTAGAGATTTTTAGCACCATAGTCGTGTATTTGTGGTTGGCTATTTTGCAGGTGCTAATATAGTATGTAAAGTAATTGAAGAAAGTGAAATAAGTCTCATCGATCTTTCAGGTGATAGTTCGATTTTATTCGTTTGTACAAATTTATGAACGTAATTAAATGTAGGGGTGTGCATTGGGTGGTTGAACCCACTAATCCACCCAAATCCAACCGCAATCGACTCATCCATTATCATGTGGGTGGTTCATATGGGTGAGTGTGGGTTGTAAAATAGGTGACCCAAAACAAATTGGGTGGGTGTGGGTGGAGTGTGGCTGACCCACGACCCACCAAACTTTTTAACCTTAAACCATCGAAGTTTTAACATATAGTTTTACCGAAAATGAAACCCTTTAAATAAATAAAATCCTCTCAGTTTTGATCAAATGATTGTGTTGTGAGGTGAGTTTAGGAAATTGGAGATACGCTTAAGCATAACTAATAGACAAAATGGCAGAAAAAGACAGTTGTCTTTCCCAAAATGACACTATCCCAAACTACCACTGATTCGCCCTTCATGCCTTCCGACAATTTAAAATTATAATTTGCAACTATATGTTAAAAGCTATTTATGCTCACAACGCCTAGGCGAATGAGGCGCTAGGCAAGACCAAAATGTTTGCCTTATGCATAGTGCCTCTTAAACCTTAGTTATTATCAGGCTTAGACCATGTTTATCAGTTGGATATTTTTTAATTTATGAACAATTACCAATACCAATATTGTAAAATAAATTATTCTCCTAATTTGTGGATTAAGGGTTATTGAGTTTGAAAATTTCTTTCATTTTAACTTTAAAACTATTGAAATTATGTTTTTTTAGGATTGAAATTATGTTATCATATGAAATATAGGTTGTAAACCCACCGAATCCACCCAACCACCCATCATTCGCAATCACCCAACCCACTCACATGTAATGCTTGGGTGGGTGTGGGTCATTTTCTCCTTTACCTACCACATTGAGGGTGGTTCCAAACCAATCGCAAATCAGCATAAAACCATCCACTGCTCACCCTAATTAAATATGCTCTTTTGAAGATTGCTAATGTTTTTTCTTCTTTTCATTGTTGTGGCTTTTTGTGGCAATCCAATACTTGTTATCCGACATATTCCGTCGAGGAAAACTACACTTGCTAGTGGGAGGGAGGACTTTCTTGGAGATGTTAGGTTTTTTCTTTTTTCCCGTCAGTGCATGTCTTTGCTCCTCGGAGCTTCTTCAGAGATGCCCTAGTAGTGGCTTAAAACTGGCTCTTTCATCGGTAGTCTTGTTGCATATGAACTATCGTATAGTTTTTTAGTCGGTCTTGTAAATGTGTCGAGTCTTTGTCCATTGCCTATGGGCTTACCTTAGAAAAAAAATTGACTTGTTAACATTATCTCTAATACAATTATTGTTAAGAAAATGAAGTATTCTTAACAGTAACTGGAACTAGTAATTAGTGCTAATAATTTCTCTACAATTTAATGAGGTGAAATTTGAATACGCAAAATAATCCACACTTTCAATATTTTAATTGCACCAACGGAAGCCACCTGCCAGCTCTTCTGACTCGTGGCATCCATTCTCTATTTCCTTCAACATTTAGCCATTTTCTATTTCTCCATTCTCCTACTAATCTTCTGGAGCTCAACCTTTCTTATTTCGACTTTCACTTATCATTTCTCTATTTACAGCATATCGCTGAGTCTATGATTTGCGGAAAAGTATATATTCTGGTTTCTCTTTTTTCTGGTCTTGCAATCTTAACTGCAACTAGACGATGATGCGCGCTTTGCCGCGTGTTTATTGGCAATTGTGTGGGTGGTTGTCTGTTGAGATGTAATTCGTTTGAGTACATGATCATATCCTTTTATTTTATTTATTTATTTATGATAAGAAGAAAAGACCTATGTATGTCCGTCGATTTTCTAGTGATCATTGTAAATGGAGACTCTTGGAAAAGTAAAACAAACATGAATTTCATGAATATATTTTATTTTACGAATTAAAAGAAAATTGTTCAAGATATGCACTAAATTTAGTCATATAGTATTTTTCTCATTTTTACAAAATTTTCCACATCTCTAGTCAAGCTTTTCAACCTGTGGGTTGACACGTTTTGATCCTGACCCGGTGAGGAAAAACAGGTGCAACATACTCGAGGGTCAACTGCATCAAGGCTCTCTGAATGGAAGTCACATGACATCGTTTTTTCCTTTGGTTGCAAAATGTGGTTGTTTTCCTGTTTTTCCTTTTGTCTAGAATTCTAAGTTGAATATATGAATATTTGTGTTATATGAGTGTGTTTAAATATTCAATTTCTCATAATTAGGATATCTGAAACATAAAAATATATATTTATTAGGATTTATCTGACGTGAAAACTAAATATTTTATTTTATTTTTAATTGACACATAAGCTATTTAACGATCAAATCTTGTAGTTGACTTGCACGTTGGACAAAACTAACGGAATTGGAAGGCCGGAAAATAAAGATGAAATAAGATATAAAAACCAGTGACGAATAAGTTTTTTTTTTTAAATAACAAACATGAAACATATTGATAAATCGAGTGACCAAACATGCAATTCACCCTATAATTTCAAGTAATGCATTATTGAAAATGCCACTTAAAATGCAAGTTCGCATACGCCACCATTAGGATGGCAATCAAACCCATGACCGTGGGTACCCGACCGCCCCCGACCCAGTCAACGCGGGGAATCCCCTCTTTGACCGGGTATGGGGCGGGTATGTGTAAAATCCGCAAAAAGTTTGATGGGTATGAGGGCGGGTATGGTTTTAGTCTCCCCGCCTCATACCCATACCCGCCCCACAAAGAGAATTTCTTCACATAAAAAAAATATGTGGATCAAATTGTAATCTATGAATAAATAGTAGAAATGCAATTGAGTGACCACCTTAATCAAAACCTAATTCATTTCTCGCAATTCTCCATTCACTCTTTCACTTTCCCCCTTGTCAACAAGATTATGTTAGTCAATTATTACTTAGTAGATGTATCAGAGTTAGAACATAATAATTTGAAAAATATTATACTCTATCTTATGTATTGATGAATATTTTAGGATCATATTTTTTGAACAGTATTAAAAAAAATAATCGTATTATATTGACTTCATGATATAATAGGTTCGTTTAGAGTTACAATTTAAACTTTTCTTGTAAGTATTAGATATAATAATGTTGGATGTACGGGTACGGGTATTATCCATGGGTACCCGAAACCCACGGGTATGGGGATGGGTTTGCAAAACATTCCCCACATGAGTATGAGGCAAGGTATGGGGTTGAGTGTTTGAAATGAGGACGGGGATGGTTTAGGCAAACCCGCCCCAAACCTGTTACATTGCCATCCCTAGCCACAATGACATTTGCTATTGGGGGCAAACCAATTATTTTAAAAGTAAGGAGTGGGAGAGGAAGTAGGAATCAAGAGTCAAAATATTAGTGAATAGTAATCTATATTTAAGTTTATATATATTATTTAATGATGAATCGCAAGCGGGACTCTTATCTCTGTAACGTATCGATCCCTGAATTTGTCTTCGCCACCGATCAACTCTCCGGCCCCAGGCTTTTGGGGGTGGACATCCGATTCGGTAAACCCGAATCGACCCCAAACCGATCAAAAGCGAACCAAAACCGAACTAAAGTTGTTCGATTCATAATTCGGAAAGGGAATATGGTTGGTTCGGTAACCAGGTTCTTGTCGATCGAACCGAGTTTCCGATCTCCAAACCGAGAAACAGAACAACTAAACCTAGTCCAGACATATGGCTGCTAAGCCCACATACTTAGCCCAAACCTTTCTCCTCTGCCATCAAAGCCCACCCAAAAATACTCCATCAACCCTAGCCCACTCACTTAACCCATACATTTTCCCCTCTGCCATTAAGCCCACCCAAAAACCAATCAACCCTCACAGCTCAAACCCCTCCATTTTTGCGTGCCCATGGCGCCGACGCCGCTTGCATCATCGACGGAGAAAGCCGACAGGGGAAGATTGGCGTTGGAAAAGGAGAGATTTGTGCACGACTTTGGCGACGAAAGGAGAGATCTGGGCTTTGCTTGCAGCGAAAGAAAAAGGGAGCTGAGCACGACCCGGCAACAGAAGGACTGAGTGCGATCCGGCGGCGAAGGTGATATGATCCTAATTCGAGAATCCTCCCAAATTCAGACCAAAAATCAGAATCGCACAACGTCGAACTCTTATGGGATTTTCTTCTTTCTTCAATAACAAGAAATAAAGATGCGGAATTCGATCAAACAAATCCGAACTCGTGAGAAGGGCCAGAAGGTATATGAAACCTTCCAAACAATCTCGAACCCGTGGAAGAGGCCAACCGATATCGTCGATGCTCGCCACAACTAGACGCGTTCTCTAGTTGATAAGAGACCACTCAACCCTCCCGAATCCTCAAAGGAGCGAATAAGCAAAACGTTCACTTGAACTTGTAAACACTTGTATTTGATTGCTGAAACTTGAATGTTGGGTACCAAATTCGTAGGTCTTACACCCTCTATTTATAGAGGTCACAAAGACATAAAACTAACCTAAAAGGAATAGGAAAACAAATCCCAAACTAACTAGGAAACATAATACTACTTAAATAAGGACTAGAACTCGTTTTTATGACCAAAGGAAACTCCTTAGCAGCTAAGTAATCTCCAAACACGTTTTTAATGCTCAAGGAAGCTCCTTATTGGTTAAGCAATCTCTTTCCTTGTCCTTTTCACATTTGGATGACTTGGGCAGCAAGGATGGATGTTTTCAGCTCCAAGAAATGTTGTAGGCTGGATCCTTAATGCATTCTCCATTTTATCCATCAAGAATGCTCCCAGTTGATCCTTAAATCGTTGAATTCGAACCTTCATTTTGGGACCACGAGAATTGAATATCGCGCTAGTCGATATCGCATCATTCCCTCTCTCTTGAAAAAGGGAGCTGAGCACGACCCGGCAACGGAGGGACTGAGTGCGATCCGGCGGCGAAGGTGATATGATCCTAATTCGAGAATCCTCCCAAATTCTGACCAAAAATCAGAATTGCACAACGTCGAACTCTTTTGGGATTTTCTTCTTTGTTCAATAACACGAAATAAAGATGCGGAATTCGATCAAACAAATCCGAACTCGTGAGAAGGGCCAGAAGGTATATGAAACCTTCCAAACAATCTCGAACCCGTGGAAGAGGCCAACCGATATCGTCGATGCTCGCCACAACTAGACGTGTTCTCTAGTTGATAAGAGACCACTCAACCCTCCCGAATCCTCAAAGGAGCGAATAAGCAAAACGTTCACTTGAACTTGTAAACACTTGTATTTGATTGCTGAAACTTGAATGTTGTGTACCAAATTCGTAGGTCTTACACCCTCTATTTATAGAGGTCACAAAGACATAAAACTAACCTAAAAGGAATAGGAAAACAAATCCCAAACTAACTAGGAAACATAATACTACTTAAATAAGGACAAGAACTCGTTTTTATGACCAAAGGAAACTCCTTAGCAGCTAAGTAATCTCCAAACACGTTTTTAATGCTCAAGGAAGCTCCTTAGTGGTTAAGCAATCTCTTTCCTTGTCCTTTTCACATTTGGATGACTTGGGCAGCAAGGATGGATGTTTTCAGCTCCAAGAAATGTTGTAGGCTGGATCCTTAATGCATTCTCCATTTTATCCATCAAGAATGCTCCCAGTTGATCCTTAAATCGTTGAATTCGAACCTTCATTTTGGGACCACGACAATTGAATATCGCGCTAGTCGATATCGCATCATTCCCTCTCTCTTGAAAAAGGGAGCTGAGCACGACCCGGCAACAGAGGGACTGAGTGCGATCCGGCGGCGAAGGTGATATGATCCTAATTCGAGAATCCTCCCAAATTCTGACCAAAAATCAGAATTGCACAACGTCGAACTCTTTTGGGATTTTCTTCTTTGTTCAATAACACGAAATAAAGATGCGGAATTCGATCAAACAAATCCGAACTCGTGAGAAGGGCCAGAAGGTATATGAAACCTTCCAAACAATCTCGAACCCGTGGAAGAGGCCAACCGATATCGTCGATGCTCGCCACAACTAGACGCGTTCTCTAGTTGATAAGAGACCACTCAACCCTCCCGAATCCTCAAAGGAGCGAATAAGCAAAACGTTCACTTGAACTTGTAAACACTTGTATTTGATTGCTGAAACTTGAATGTTGTGTACCAAATTCGTAGGTCTTACACCCTCTATTTATAGAGGTCACAAAGACATAAAACTAACCTAAAAGGAATAGGAAAACAAATCCCAAACTAACTAGGAAACATAATACTACTTAAATAAGGACTAGAACTCGTTTTTATGACCAAAGGAAACTCCTTAGCAGCTAAGTAATCTCCAAACACGTTTTTAATGCTCAAGGAAGCTCTTTAGTGGTTAAGCAATCTCTTTCCTTGTCCTTTTCACATTTGGATGACTTGGGCAGCAAGGATGGATGTTTTCGGCTCCAAGAAATGTTGTAGGCTGGATCCTTAATGCATTCTCCATTTTATCCATCAAGAATGCTCCCAGTTGATCCTTAAATCGTTGAATTCGAACCTTCATTTTGGGACCACGAGAATTGAATATCGCGCTAGTCGATATCGCATCATTCCCTCTCTCTTGAAAAAGGGAGCTGAGCACGACCCGGCAACGGAGGGACTGAGTGCGATCCGGCGGCGAAGGTGATATGATCCTAATTCGAGAATCCTCCCAAATTCTGACCAAAAATCAGAATTGCACAACGTCGAACTCTTTTGGGATTTTCTTCTTTGTTCAATAACACGAAATAAAGATGCGGAATTCGATCAAACAAATCCGAACTCGTGAGAAGGGCCAGAAGGTATATGAAACCTTCCAAACAATCTCGAACCCGTGGAAGAGGCCAACCGATATCGTCGATGCTCGCCACAACTAGACGCGTTCTCTAGTTGATAAGAGACCACTCAACCCTCCCGAATCCTCAAAGGAGCGAATAAGCAAAACGTTCACTTGAACTTGTAAACACTTGTATTTGATTGCTGAAACTTGAATGTTGGGTACCAAATTCGTAGGTCTTACACCCTCTATTTATAGACGTCACAAAGACATAAAACTAACCTAAAAGGAATAGGAAAACAAATCCCAAACTAACTAGGAAACATAATACTACTTAAATAAGGACTAGAACTCGTTTTTATGACCAAAGGAAACTCCTTAGCAGCTAAGTAATCTCCAAACACGTTTTTAATGCTCAAGGAAGCTCCTTAGTGGTTAAGCAATCTCTTTCCTTGTCCTTTTCACATTTGGATGACTTGGGCAGCAAGGATGGACGTTTTCGGCTCCAAGAAATGTTGTTGGCTGGATCCTTAATGCATTCTCCATTTTATCCATAAAAAATGCTCCCAGTTGATCCTTAAATCGTTGAATTCGAACCTTCATTTTGGGACCACGAGAATTGATTATCGCGCTAGTCGATATCGCATGATTCCCTCTCTCTTGAAGAAGATTCGACCTTGAATCTTTACAGAATCTTGATCCTCGATCAGCACCACTCTTCTTGGCCTTTGAATTAAATTGTCTTGGTAGTGAGGATTGTATCAGAAGGTATCTGACCACGACCCGACGGCGGAGGGAGGATGAAGGGCCTCGCCGGGCAGTGATGCTTCCTCTAGGATTGCGGCCGGTGACTTATGGAGCAGGATTTCATATGTGGTTGCGGGAGAGGGGAGAAGGAGAGGAGGAAGTGAGAGATGGCATAGATTGATTTTGTTGTGGTAGAAATTAATTAAGTTTTGTCATTTGTGGGTGGTCGATGAGAAGAAGTAGTGGGTGGGAGGAGAAGATAGGAACATCGGTTCGGAATTGGTTTGAGCTTTGAGTGATCCTGAGGTACCGGTATATTCTTGTTCAGTTCGGTTCAAGCCCACCCCTACCAGGCTTGGACTTGATTTGCTTGATTTCACCGTATGGGTAAAACTAAAGAAAGCTTGCGTTAAATAAAAATTGTGAACTTCTCCCAAGGAGTGCTTTGAAAGCTCAAGTCCCAGATTAAAACATCTTCTCAAATGAGTTTTGTTAAAAGTAGTTCACGCCCCGATCAATTATAATTCGCGATTTATGAATGATCATTCAGAAAGCGCATTTTGCCGCACCAAAACGGGAGCAACGGCCATCAACCTACAAATTGGGTAACATAAGTTCAAAGTAGGGAGCTAAATAACTAGTTCGAACTGAGCTGGTGCCATATCTTCACGGATCGAACTGACCAGCTCGGCCCAATTTTAACAACATTGTATAAAAAGAATGAGATGTAGAGTTCAGCTATATACCCACACGAAATCTATTAAGCTACGAGGAAGAGAATTCACTCCAACAATACCACCCACTTTATACCCGGAAAACTCATTCCAGAAAAAGAATAGTCATTGACCTTATCCCAAAAAAGTTGAATTGAACCCCACTGGGACTGAAAATATCCATTCCTGGAGACTACCTGTCTAGGCCATGTCAGCACAGTCATGATGAACAAGCCATAAAACACCTAAGCAGAAAATTAACTTCCACCCCAAAACAATATCTTATCTTATCTGGTCATCTTGAACCAGCACAGGAAGGAACCATCCCTAAAGCTAAAGAAACACTGGATCATATCTTTGCAATCGACATTCTTACTATCAGACAATTCCACAAACACAAAAGCCCCAAACATAGAACCATATAGCATCACAAATCCTCATACAACCAAAACCCAATTAAGAAGAACACATTCTCATGGGTTAATCTCAAACATTCATCATCTAGTACCCATCAGCATCACATTCCTATAAAACCATTTAGATGACTAAAAATATACCGAAATTAATGTTTTGCACATCACAGATCTAAACCATCAAAATCCAACAATTAATTAACATCGTCCATGGCAGGGGAAACATAAAATTCTAAACCCTAAGAAATACCAAAACGACATTCAGTTATCCAGAATTCTCTGAAAACGAGCTACGGATGATGACCCTAATCAGAACCTGCAGCCTTGTTGTAGACATAAGTCATGCCACACTTGCCACAGTAGTGCCTGTCAAAGTGATTCGCCATGAACGTACCGGCACCGCACTCAGCGTTGGGGCACTCCTTCCTGAGCCTCTGGACCTTACCGGAATCCTCCACCTTGTAGAACTGGAGCACGGCGAGCTTGACCTTCTTCTTCTTGTGCTTGATCTTCTTGGGCTTGGTGTAGGTCTTCTTCTTCCTCTTCTTGGCGCCACCACGGAGGCGGAGGACCAGGTGGAGGGTGGACTCCTTCTGGATGTTGTAGTCGGCGAGGGTACGGCCGTCCTCCAGCTGCTTGCCGGCGAAGATCAGCCTCTGCTGGTCCGGCGGAATGCCTTCCTTGTCCTGAATCTTCGCCTTCACATTATCGATCGTGTCGGAGGACTCAACCTCGAGGGTGATGGTTTTCCCGGTTAGGGTTTTCACGAAGATCTGCATCGTTGCAGACTTGAGAGAGAACGCGCCTGGCCGCCAAGTAGGGCTGTTAATGAGCCGAGTCGAGCCGAGCTTTGCCATAGTTCGGGCTCGGCTCGTTAATATATTTCCAGGCTCGAGCTCGGCTCGTGTTCGTCACGAGCTTTAATATGCAAGCTCGAGCTCGGCTCGTTTATGAAAATGAAAGCTCGAGCTCGACTCGAGCTCGGCTCGTCAAATAAGTTTAACGAGCCCAAATTCGAGTTCAACTCATAAAATGTTCATAATAGCTCAAGATTGACCTAGAACTGTGCACAAAATAACATTCTAACCTATAGCAAAGTCTAGCAAAGTAAAAGACAATATTTATTCCAATTTCAATACATAAAATCCATGAATTCTAAACTTTTTTTATGTCAAACCATTAAATGAGCTTGTTCGCGAGCTTTCGAGCTGAACATGGTATGGCTCGAGTTCGGCTCGTTTAGTTAACGAGCTTGTTCGTGAGCCGGCTCGATTAAAACGAATCGAGTGTCGAACGAGTTTTTCTCGAGTCGCACACCGAGTCGTTCATGAGCGGCTTGGTTCATTAACAGCCCTACCGCCAAGGGGAAAAGGGTTTTGCGTGGCTGCGAAATGTGGGAAAAGAGGTATTTATATACGGCTTGGATACCTGAACTGATCACTGAACTTATTTCTCAAAGAAATTCATCACAGAAATTTTACAAGTATCAAATTCATCACTTAACATTTTCCAACTTAACATTTTCCAAAACGGGGACAAAATGATGATTTTATTAACTTCATAACTCTTCGTTATATATTTATAAACTAGCTATTGAACCGGCCCGTTGGCCGGATTACTTTAAGTTACCGATTTGTGGAATGGGGAAGTGAGTTAGAGCAAGAGAGCATCTATTTGAGTCAAACTCACAATTTGGGTCTATTTGAGTCCATATAATTATACATGTGAAACAATAATATCGACCATCTAGCTATACAGTAAAGAAAATTTCAAAATTTACATTAGATTTGGGTGTTTATTTTCTTCCAATTATGCACACGAATCAGAACGAAACAAAACTAAATATGAAGGGTAAATAGCACCGATTTAGGTGTTATCAATAGTGTTTGAGTTAAGCCGTCAAATGACTTTTCTCTCCGTTTGGAGTGCCATTTGAGGATGTGTTTGGAGAACGAATAGCTTTACCGCGTCCCGATCATCTTTCCTATTTTCCATCCCCCAAACAACTCTCTTCCTCGCGGATTCATATGGCAATGTACAAAGTACTTTTTAGCAAGTCATGAGACCTCAACACTCGTTGGAATCCGACATGTGTGGCAATCCATTTGTCGTTGAGATGAGTGTACGTTGGGAATTGGTGCTCGGGCAATAAATCTGACAATTACTTTCCCCACATGGGACCGAATCCGGGAATTAAATGTTTCTCCCACACATGGTCACGAAGGAGAGTCGCCTATTCGCAAACAAATTTGCAAATGTTTGGTGCAAAGCTAGTTTAAGTGTAAAAAGGGGATTGAAAAATGAGAGCTCCTACTTTGAAAGAAATAAAGAGCACCTACATATGAGTCCATTGCTTTTATTGTTTTTGATAAATCCCCTGGTGCACACCTTGAATCTCCAAACCTATTTAGTTGGGAGTTAATGGTTTCACATCCAGAGGAGAGTAAAGTTCATTTATCTCCTAATACTCTATTCCATGCAATGAAAAACTATTTTGCATACCAAGTTGATCTATCTGTCAATTACTCTCCTCTAATAATAGCAACAACCCCCATCGCTAACTTCTTATGACAGAACTAGTCTAATAAAGCAAAGAGTTTTTCGTCGATGAGGGAATTGGCTGGGACAGAAATGATCTTGGTGGGGGAATTATTTGGACCAGGAGAGAAGCGCGCAACAATCTTCTTTGTCCCTAGCATCGCCGTACTTCCACCAAGGAAGTCAACGAGACCAAAATATTCTCTTCTTGTAATTTCACTCGGTGTTTATTGGGTGGTAGTGGGGTTTATGTGGAATCTCATGGAACGGTCCTTGTTTTTGAAAATTGAGATGGGAAGCGGGTCTACAAATCAGTATGTTATTAGGTTGCTGTCGAGGGCTTACATCCATGGTTACAAATAATAATGGAAAGTTGGCAGGGAATGGGGAATTGATTAATTGTTGATGGAAACGTGTGAGAATTTTGGGAATTGCTTATTCACTAGTTCTTGTTATCATCGTGAATGGCACGAATGAGAATGGTGGTTAGAGCATGGATAAATTGTTGAGGAAGGGAATTTGGTTGGAGTTCCTAATGGAAATAACAACTAGAACGAGGCTTGTGAGTTTTGTGCATGGGAAATAAGGGTTAGAGTGGTGAGTTTTGTGCGTGGGAGATAAGGGTTAGAGTTAGCATAAATTTTCTAGTGGCCAATTTGTAATGGCATGTCAATTGGTGGTAGGATGGCAATTTCGACCTGATTTGTTTTATCCGACCTGTTTGGCCTGTTTTGGAGCGGGTCCGACCCGCCATGTAAGCGAGGCGGGATGGGCATGGGTACTTTCATCGACCCGACTTGCCCTGACCCGCCTCATTCTCGTCCCGTTCTTGCTTAAATTACATGTAATTTCTTTTATTACATCATAATTTAGCTATAATAAAGTTATAAATTAGTGAAAACCTCAATTTCTCTAAAATTTAACTACATTTATCATAATATTGTTTGTTTTCTTGGTCTCATAATAAAAGTAACGAATATTTCTAATATTTTTCATATAAATTGCATACCCATTGGGTCGACCTGCCCCGACCTGCGACCCATGATAAATTATCCGACCTGAACCCGACCTGCCACGGGGCGGATACAGGACATAGTATAGCACTGGGTCGTATTTGAAGAGAAAATTAGATACCATAAACAAAAACAAAAAAACATAGTTTTCATTAAAATGTCAATTGTACAAGACGGTCTTTTAATTTAGCAATTCGTCAATAATTCAGTTTTCATCAATACCAATAACGTACTCTCACAAAGAAAATAGTTAAGCAACCAGCAAGAAATTACTCGCTCATTTTGTTGCGCAATCAATCTTCACAGGTTTCATTGTTGAAATTTTTTTTTCCATACTAGCCGTTGAAACGGGCAACGTTAACGCTAGAGTAAGAAAATAATGTTCCCTTTTTATTTGATGCTTGAGAAGATACCATAATGAATTATCTTCAAATCTACATAATCAAATAGGACAACAATCATATACTCTCAATTTTCCAATTAACTTCCAAATTCTAAAAACTAAGTTCTTTACTAATTGAAAACAGGACAAACAGTGGGTTAATGCACTTCTTTCTCACAAAGCAGTGGGTTAATGCAAATAAACAAAACAACAAACATAACTTGTACACATATATATATTTATGTAATACAAAGCACAAACTTATACACATTCTTGCGGAGAAAGAATGGATCATTTTCACTTTATTGTTTTGGCCGCAAGGAAAGAGGAAGGGATGACTTTCGGGAATTGGATTCTTGTTACCTGGGTTTAGGTGTTGAGTTTTGGGTTAGGGAAGAAGAGAAGACTGGGCCAAAAGTGGTTAGAGGCCTGGAATTGTGGGCTATGTGACCTCAATATAAGGAGGAGGGCTGGGCCCGGGCCCAGTGTGGCCCAGCCCTGGATCCACCACTGAAGAAACCCACCCCGAACCTGCCCCATTGACATTCCTAATTGCTGGCCTACAGGATCTCGTCCTTAAAAGTCACTGTTTTGCTTTGGCGTTGAGGTCTTGGAAAGTACAGCGTAAATGGCCTTGCATGGCTTGTTCTAGGCGTTGGGACTAGAGCAAGTGGTTGAAGCACGTAGGCGAGATTCAAAGGCAAAAAAGTTCAGCTTAGAGCGACTATCATCCAAGTTAGTAGTTAGATCAAGCTTTTCTATATGATTACAAGGTGAGTGTAAAAGGGGTAATATTTTAGTCGTAGACAGGGACATAGCCAGAAAATTAGTTAAGATGGGTCCATTTATAAAATATAAATATATTAATATTGAAAAAAGATATATATATTTAATTAAAATAATTTTTTAAATTTAAAATGTGAGTAAATTTAAATTAGACAAATCAATACAACGAATGTAAGAAAATCAAATAAAAAATTTGAATAAAAATTAATGTTATTAAACGAGAAAAGTTTAAGTAAGAAGAAAATGAGTTTATTTGGCAACAAAAGAGTAAAACTTGCCTTAGATAAGATAAAATATTAATAGTACACAAATCAATACAAGAAAGGAAAGAAAATCAAATAAAAAAGTTGAATAAAAATTAATGTTATTAAATGAGAAAAGTTGAAGTAAGAAGGGAACGAGTTTAATTTGGCTATAAAAGAATAAAACTTACATGAGATAAGGGCTAAATTGCAAGTTTGGCCACTTGAATTGCTAGTAAAGTTCATGTTAGCCACTAGAATTACTTTATTTCATCTTTAGTCACTTAAATTAGTTCAACATTTCAAGTTTGGTCACTCTCCGTTAGTCTCCGTTAACTTTGGTTGACGTGGCAGTCAACTCTAAGAGTTGACTGTTAAATAAGTGACATGGCAATTATAAAATAAAAAATAAAAAATTTAGAACTTTTTACAATTGCCACCTCATTATCACAATAAATTAAAAATAAATAAAACAAAACAATTATAATTAAATTGAACAATTCACATCGGCTGCCACGACTACAAGGGCCTCTAAAGGTAGTACCTGACGCCGACATCTCCAATGATGCCAATGGCCATGCCAGTAGAGTGTCCGACGAGACCACAGGCCAATCCAGATGAAAGGTGAGCGTAGCCGTCGAATAGGTAGTACGATTTGGCCTTAGGATTGATCCTGGTACTAATGATGACAGCAAAACCATGTCGTAGATACCGAGCACTCCAGCCATTACAACTGGAACTATCGACTTCATAACCAGCTCCGGCCTCATCAATCCCATCGACGTCACTCCCACGCTGCTCTTCGCCGTCCCATAGGCTGCTCCCATACCTGAATCACCATTACCAAATCGATTGAGAGTCCAATTTTGTGCTTAGAAGAAAGATCCACATCTTTCAATCTGATCGCGGATCTGAAATCTGAAGAGATGGCGAGATTCGGATAACATGAAAAGACGAGAGCCGAAGCGGTGACGAGTAAGCCGAAGAAAGGTGTTGTTTCATCGCCACTGAACGTAGACATTTCCTCCGACAAGGGATTGTGAGGGATGAATCTGGTTTACCTCTCTTTGACGAATGCACGGAAGAACAAACATTGCGAAAACTTCCAATTTAGAGTCGATGCTAGAGCTAGAGGTTTGGCGGGAGCTTCCCTTGCTGGGTTTGGCCGGGGAGAGGGGGTTTGATGATGGTTTGTTCAATTTAATTATGATTGTTTTGTTTTATTTATTTTTACTTTATTGTGATAATGAGGTGGCAATTGTAAAAAGTATAAATTTTGATTTTTTATTATTTTACAATTGACACGTCACTTATTTAACGGTCAACTCTCGAAGTTGACTGTCATGTCTGCCAAAGTTAACGGAGACTAACAGAGAGTGGCCAAATAAGCTGTTGAACTAATTTAAGTGACTACGGATGGAATAAAGTAATTCTAGTGGCTAACGTGAAATTTACTGGTAATTCAATGGACCAAACTTGCAATTTAGCCATGAGATAAGATTTGAACTTGAGACCTCTCATTTATTGAACAACATACTAACCATATAAACCACTTTGATTTCCTGATTATATTTGAAAGTCCTGCTACTATACCTATTAGTTTATTTGTCGATTTTTCATACCCAAATACGAGAAATATTGTCATCTCCCTAGCCAAGTTGGGTCCGGAGACCCACCCAATTGTACTCTGGCTCCGCCCCTGGTCGTAGGTCTTTTAATTTACACAATTACTGTAACACCCCGACATTTGGGTTTAGGTTTGACTATAATAAATGAACGGTGTGATTGATGATCACGTACGAAAAACTCAATAAAACTGAACCGGGTTAAGGATGCCCAACTTACAATTTTATGGCTTGGTGGATTTCAGTTGTGGGTCCGTTGGAAGATAAAGAAAAGGAGAGGGCTCAGCCCATGGAAATTGACGTGGGGAATAGAGAAGGAATTGAAGCATGTTTGATATTGTTTCTGAGAGTGCTCATAACCTGAAATGACTTGTAACCCGACCCGAAACCAAATGAGTTGGGTCAATATTTGACTCGAAATAAGCCAACTAAACATGACCCAACCCGTAACCAGAATCACCAACCCAAAATTACCCAACCCGACCTGATTTCCCGGTCTATTTGGGAGTAAATCATATTAGAGATGATTGATGGAAATTGAATCTATTAATTTATCATTACTTAGGCATAGCAAACGGCTGAGCGCTTTTCTCCACGGGGGAAACAAAAAGCAATAGATCAATTTAACTAAAGGGTGGAGCATTTATCTATTCTACCACCCAACGTAAGTAGAGGGAGATGTGTAGAAGGAAACTGATGGAGAGACCCATGATAATGTGTATGGCCTTCGGGTCGGTTGGGAAGCTATTGGAGTTTGGGAGCTGTAGTGGTGACGATGAGTGATTGCGGTGTCATGGTGCGACTCAGAGACTGAACGCGAACGGGTGTGGAAAGGGGCCAAGTGGATAATTGGCGACGGCCGCCGCCTACACCGGCCTCTCCGCCAAATTGATTACACGGATTGACGTGTTGGTGTCCATGAAATTCATGATGAGAACCTTGCCAAGACGGGCTTATTGGCCTTCACGAGTTCTGATACAAAGCTGGGGAATACGGAGGAAAGGAGGAGTACGAGATCACATTATTAGAGATGGAAGCTTGACATCGGGGGAAATCCACCTCAGCGATGATTGGGGTTCATAGACTGATTAGGAAGGTTGAGAAAGGGTTAGCGGATGAGGATTTCGAGAAGAGGTAGGACGAGGCAAGCAGACGTACCAGCATGGACAAGATCTCAGGGAGTTCGTGTGGAGCCAGAGTTAGAATAATTTGATTATATAGTTTATGATTATGAGTATAAACTGGAGATTCTGGGTTAAGTTGTTTTAAGTATTTAGATTGTGATCGTCCAAGTGTTGGGGCTTTTCATTTTGAAATTATTAATCTGTGCTAGTTTGTTTGTTTTAAAAAGTGGTTTGGGTTGCTCCAGAGTAACCGGTTTTTTTGTTTAAATTATGGTTTGGTTTTCAAAAAAGATTCGGGTTGTTTCAACTACTTTAAGTAATGTTAGATCACTTTTGAGTTATGCGTGATTATATGTGTGAGGCATCCACTGCCTACCCAAGGTAGAGTGACTCGTCCCGAATATCACAACAAAATCGCACCTAAGGCCCAAGTATAAACCATAGATGGGTGCAATATAGGGCAAGTATGTTTAAATATCAACCCGGGCCAGTCCATGTACCTCTTCTTTCATTGTTTGAAACATTATCTAGCGGATTGGTTTTTGGTTGAAAACTATGAGGTTCAAATTAAAACAAAGCAAATGTAAATGGTTTGAAAGCTCTAGATAAGAAGGATCACTCGCGTGTCGCTTCCCCCTAACTACTACCACAGCACGTGGACTCGAATGGGACGTTATGGGCGAGGCAATCGTGAACCGCTAGGAAGTGCAACTATGGTCGAAGACCACACTCTCAATTGCTAAACCAAGGGATACATTATAGGCTACTAGAGTAGCCCTCTTGGTTAAGGCAATTGAGGGTTGACTTACCTTTTCCCTCAAACCGATGGTTGGACGGCTTAATCACGATTAACCTAGTCGTTTAATTCAAGATAGAGGTTTTCCCTACATTAACCTAGGTAGGTGGCTTGAAAAGCCCAAGGAATCCCAACTCAATTGAGCCTCTTTGGAAAGGAGGGTTTCCCCTCTAACCTAGGTTAGAATGGCCAATTAGATTGCTAAGCACAAACATGCACATCATCATGAAAAATACCTCAATCATTAAATTAAACTATACCCATAAACAATCATTCAATTCACACAACAACTACACGGAAAATAGTTAGGGTTTCACAACACTCAAGTGAAAAGGTAACTACTCCATGCTAGAAAGGGGAAGAACACAAAAGAAAGAAGTAGAAACCATCATGGCGATGCCTCCACTCTCCTTTGATCTTGTGTTGATCTCTCTAAAATCTGAAGGTACTTTCTCACACTTGGGCTCTCCCCTCTCTCTTCCTTTCAGCTCACGTTATATACTAGGATCGGGCTCAGTTCACAACCATGAACTCTTTAACGCGTCCGTGAACTTGGAGTGTTGTGTCGAAACGCACCGCTTCACTCACTTCACTTCACAGTCTTGGTGACAGTGAACTCACTCGGCGTCAGTAACCTCTGAATTCGCCCTGGACGCTTCGCGATTGACGGTTTATGGCTCCAGTTCACAGCCTTAGGAGACAGTGAATTCCAATGGGAAACCGTGAACATATCCTAAATCACTCCCTTCGCCCGGTCTTTGATCCTTTTCATCCAACTTTCGACTCCGGGGCTGGTTTCACCTGTTAGATCCTGAAACACACTAAGTGCACAAAGTGGCGAATCTCAAATGGCTATTGGCAATTAACACAAGGATCGTTGCAAGCAATACTCACATCCACCACAAACGTCATTCGAGGCTACTAGAAACGGGCAAATGAGTTCTCACATTGTTCATGAATCAATGCAAGTTTCAACAAGATCACTTACCAACAAAAACTAACCATGCATAGAGTTCAAGTCCAAGGAACAAACGGATGGGCAATAAAGGTCATCACGGGGTATGATATGACATGCAAAACCAGAATGAATCACTCACCCTCTTAACCAGTGGGGTCGAGACCTTTTGGTGTAAAGAATGTGCACAATCATCAACACTCGCCCCTATCGTCTCAACACCACGGCGGCAACCTCTAAATGCTAGAGTTCACAAAATGGTTGTCATCACTAGCTTGTCCGGAGGTCTTAGACACGGGTTCAAATGACTGGCGATTGTCTTGGACATGGTGAAAAGGCTTTTTGGGTGGTGGCAAACACATCAAGAGGTCCTACATCTTTGCCCTAAAACCGAAGGTTCTATGGTCTCGACTAAGAACATTTCTTACAAACAATGGCCACTAGCATCGGCCTAAAACCTCGCTTCTCCCTTCCAAACTATCACCCATCATGAACTTCCTTTAAGCGCTCTTCCTCTGTCTACTCTTGTTATCACATTTCACCTTGGTAGTGAATGAGTTCTAAGACATTGTGGAGGTTTCAATGGCTTGTGTGCCAAGAAATCTCACCTAGAGCATACTCTTTGATGCCTAGTGGCACTCTCTACTTTATTTACCCCGTTTTATTACCTCTTTTTCGTTTCTCTTTCTTTTTCTTTCTTTTTCTTTTGAGAGGGGTACTAGAGAGAAAAACACTTGCTACTTATACATTTAACGATCAATGCTCCCTTTATAAAAACTCACTCCAAAACTATCCTTCCTTTCACTTTCATTCCTAGCAAGAACCGCACACAATCCTCCTATGTAGAACCTCAAAAGAACTCAAAAGCGAGAACTCCGGGGTACACGACACACATATAGAGACGAAGAAAGGATTGGGGAATCGTTCTATCAAGTATCATTAAGAGCACAAGCAAAAAGCTCCTAACATGAGAACGACCCCCAAAGTCGCAAGGCTCAAAAGGGTTGACTAGTGGATAAATCATTTCTGGGCAATCAACATTTGGGCGTGGACTAATCCTATGCATCCATCGTACTCACTAGTGAAAACTGTGATGTTACTCGCCATGGTAAGAGGGATCTATGCACACAAGAAGAAAACGATCGGCTCAAACTCTCATGGCTACCTAGTCAGATAACCATCTATTCCAATTCACAAAGCAACATGCATGGCAATTGTGATAAACAAGTAATCGAATCAAAACATCCATTCATTTTTGCACACATGAGAACTAAAGCTTTGCACTATCCTAATGCACCTCTCATTCATCATCATAGGACATACTCGATCACATGCAACAATTCAAGGTCAATGCCAATAGACACGAAATTCTCCTAAAAAGCCTTTTCCCCATGTCCAAGACAATCGACGGTCGTTTGAACCCGTGTCTAAGACCTCCGGACAAGCTAGTGATGACAACCATTCCGTGAACTCTAGCATTTAGAGGTTGCCATCGTGGTGTTGAGATGATAGGGCCAAGTGTTGATGATTGTGCACATTCTTTGCACCAAAAGGTCTCGACCCCACTGGTCAAGAGAGTAAGTGATTCATTCTTGTTTTGCATGTCATATCATACCCCGGTGAGAACTTTGTTGCCCATCTGTTTGTTCCTTGGACTTGAACTCTATGCATGGTTGGTTGTGGTTCGTAAGTGATCTTGTTGAAACTTGCATTGATTCATGACCAAGGTGAGAACTTTTCATTTGCCCGTTTCTATCCGTTTGTGGTGGATGTTGGTATTCCTTCCAATGGTCCTTGTGTTAATTCCCAATAGCCATTTGAGATTCGCCACTTTGTGCCCTTTGATTTGTCCCCAAAGCATTTTGATAGGTTGAGATATTACCTTTTGTGAAATGGTTTGAAAACCGTCGGAGAATCGCTGTTTTCCGACGAGTTTTTGGTCGTGAAGTGAAGGGTCAACGTTCACGCCCCTTTTATAGACGACGCTGGCAGTTCACGGACGCGTTTCCCAGTTCACGATCGTCAAGACCGTGAACACAGCAATGCGACCGTGAACCATGGTTGGTCGACAACTGGCACGCTCGTGGAAGTACCTTGTTCACGGACGCATTTTTTTGTTCACGGTCTTGTAAGATCGTGAACTGGGCAATCCGTCCGTGAACTCAGCTAAAACAGGGCACTTCTGGAAAAAAAATTGACTCAACCTAATCCACTGTGCCTTCTACAGATCACGACACAACCTCAAAATGCAAAACCACAAAACGTGGCACCGGGATACCACTCAATCACTAGAACTCTTCATTCGACAAACAAAAACGAAAATAAGGAAAAGAAAACAAACCTACATTGGGTTGCCTCTGAACAACGCTAAGTTAACGCCACTAGCTTGACGTTGCGGATCTATCATGTTTTGAAACATGATGCCACCGAGAGTTGATCTACCACGTTCTCGGGGCGAGGCTTCTAGCCTCCCAACTTAAGCTCCATGGAGTGGCCTTCTTGGCCGATGACCTTAGCTTTGCCGTTCTTCTTGCTTCGGGCCAAAGCTTGCTTCATGTTTTCCCTCCAAGCTTTCTTCTTCCTTTCTTTGGGCATAGTACCCTCCTTAATTTCCTGCTTAACATCATCACAAGCAACACAAGTAATCTGATATCAACTCCTTCACATCCTCACTTCTAGCCTTAGGTTCGATTTCAAGAGTGATCTTCTCCTCACCATCCCTTAGAATCAAGGTCCCCTCATTAACATCAATTAACGCCTTGGCGGTGGCAAGGAAGGGACGTCCTAGTATGAGTGGCATATCCTAGTCCTCACTTATATCAAGGATCACCAAATCCGTCAGATAGCAAAACTTGCCCTCTCGTACTAACATGTCCTCCATGTTGCCCCTAGCATTAATGAACGAGCGGTCGGCTAATGTGACACTAAGCTTAGTGGTCTTGAGTTCATGACTCGCTATGACACAACTCCTAACAATGGCCAAGTGTAACCAATGAAAGGGACTGCAGTATAGTGGCTCAAGTAATAAATATCGAATCCACGGGTCTCTAGAGTTACTATTACTCAGCTTCAGTTCGTTATCTAGCAAAACAGATTAAGTTGAAAGAACTAAAACTACTCTAGCAAACTACAGTTAAAGTTAATCTAATTACAGGTTGGGAACTCACTTAGGTATGATTCCCCCTAGCCACTAGCCAGATTAACGATCAATGATCTCTAACTTGTTTCACTTTCATTCACAATGCGGAGAATCCTTGACTAGACCTTGAGTCTCGACTAAAGGAACAAGGCCCTCTTGAGTCAATTGCCTAGAGGGACGTATCCTTCTCTAGAACAATCGATCAAGGCGTTCTGAACTAGACTCCCTCTATCGAATGAGGTTCTCAATCGATACAAAGCAGTGAATCAACCCTCGACTAAAGCAATCGATCCACTACTATCAATCTATGGTGCTCTATTGACCTAATCAGGTATTCCCTCTCATAGGATCAAAGCAGAATCAATAATCTCGACTAAAGCAGAATTGAATCGTGAAAACATGCATAGATTGAATATGAACTCAAGATTATCAAGTCAGAGTACTCATACAATCATCCAATCAAACAAACATAGCTAGGGTTCCTCAAAACCTAAGTGAAGGGAAGTTACTCCATAGAGAAGAGAGAGACTGCAGTAAGAATCTTCAGATGATCAGTCTTCAAGTCCGGGCTTGATTCCCGAGCTCCAATGGCGAAGAAATCCTCCAAAATAGCTCCAAGAATGTTCCCAAGTCGCTCTCTCTCTCTAGGGTTCGTCCCTTGGGTGTTTGGGATCCAAAACCCAGCTCTCCCCCCTTTTGGCTCGGATTAGGCTTAAAAACAGGCTTCCCCGAGTTGCACGGCCAGGTGCACGGCCGTGCACAACACCATTCTGGCCGTGCACCCTCAAAACGCACCGTTTCACTTAATCGATCTCAGCCATCTTGCACGGCCAGGTGCACGGCCGTGCAAGGCTGGATTTTGCCCGTGCAAGGCCTCGGCAGAGAGCGCACGGCCAGAATTATATGTTGCACGGCCGTGCGCCTCCCTGGTCTGCCCGTGCAGCTTGCTCAGCCTCTGTTTAATGCTTCGTTTCTCCCTCGTCCGGACTCCGAATCAGTCGCCGTTTGATCCCAGACGCTCGTAGTCTCGTCCTATTTCGTTTCATAACAAGCTTGCATGATTCTCTGTCCATAAAGTGAGGTAGAAATCAATTCTTCTTCAAGTCATGCCCGAGTTTCTGCTCCCGAATCGCCAATTGACTTGAAACTTGCGCCTATGCTTCACTTTATGTGCTAGGACCTGAAATATGACAAAGGAACACAACCTAGCGTAAAATAGGCCAAAGATGTGATAATTAAAGCTCAAACGATCAAGAAACACAGGGGAAAACATGTGCAAATATCGAGTCATCAAATCCCCCCACACTTAACCGTTTGCTTGTCCCCAAGCAAACCTAACTCAAACCAATGCAGCTCTCCAGAACTCTATAGCAACAAACAACCCCGATCGTCGGTAGAGGACTTTCTAGATCATAAAGCAGCTTACGAGGTCAACTGGTCTTCTAAGACGTCCCCTATCTTTCTCAATGCGAGTACGAGACTCAAGCCAGGATCATGAGAAAAAGTAGAAGTAAGACAGTCAGTTCATGGATAAAGGGACTCACACCATTCACAACCAAGGACTCGTTGTACCGGGGTGCTCTTTCACTTCATTTCACCGTTGGAACCCCTTTTTCACTTTCATTTTACTTACTTTTTTTTTTCCTTTTTATTCACTTGGCGGGGGTTCCAACTGCAGTCTTTTGCACGGTCGACCCTTATTAGTCGAGCAAGAGCAATTTCTGTACATCTGGCGCTCGCCAGAGTACTTCTTTTAACTCCTTTTCCTCAACTCGTGTGGAGGGTCAATGAAATTAAGGGGGGTCGGAAGCTCTATCCGTGCCCTTAAAAACACATCCTCGAGTAGGCAAACCGTTCAACGGGTGGAAGTTTTACTTGTACTAGAGACAGCTTAGCTTCACCTTGTAGGAGTACCCCACTAAGGATCACTAAAATCTCTTCCAAAACCCGATTTTGTGCAATGAACGGTGCCACACACGTTGGGCTTACCCCATGTTTAAGATTTTTGATGATTTCGACATGGAGGACCAACTGCTTTTCATTTGCCACATGAGCACCCTGTTCGATACACGAGTCCATAACACAATCAAAATAGAGTCACCATTACCACATGAATTCAACGGTCTTAGCTCCACTAATTCACAAAATCAACTGACACAGCAGAGAGCTAGATAGGAAAAATCTTATACTTCAACATCCTCCATAGTGCTACACTACCTCCCTAGGTTGCACGTTACTATAGAGACTGTCAATTCAAAGCATACTGAGCAGGCAATTTGCAAGGAAACACGTACTTGGAGCCCTCAAATTTAAAATTTGGACAGTGGACTAGGCTCCAAGCACACAAACAGCCAAACATTCACCCGCATACATAATCGAACACCCCCCCACACTTAAGCACGACATTGTCCTCAATGGAGGAAAGATAAGGAGGGTAGAACGAAGTTACCAGATCAAGGGTGAATGATGATGGACGGGGCAGGCGGTGCATTCCAGGAAGAGAGAGTAATCAGAACACAAACACCACACAAAATCTCACAAAGGTTGAGTTATTGACTCTAAAATCAAATAACAAAACTGACTCAACCGAGGATAAATAGAGAAAGAAATGCAAACCGACTGGTTGGGTTGCCTCCCAACAAGCGCTTCTTTCACGTCGTGAGCCGGACGATGGCTCCTAAGTTTCGGTCCATGCTAGAACCTCCTTGAAGTTGAGGTTCTCGTCGATGAGGTGGAGTCTCAAGTCACGAGCATGTGGTGTGGCAGGTGATGAAGGCTCGTGTACTTGATGCAGATGAAGTCTCCACCCTCGAGACCTCTTCTTCTCTTCTCTCGTCTCATTGCCCCAAACCAGATAAGACAGCATCGATTGGCCACCATCGCGTCCACCAAGAGGGACCGATGTCGATGTGGCCTTGGTCTGGCAAAGAGACACTGCAAATGGGTCCTTGCTGAGCAATTCCTCGAAGTTTGGTGGAGATATCACATGTAACTCATGGCCGGTGCAAGCCTCTTCCACCTCAACTTCGTCCTCGGCCTGGACGCCAATTGCTCCTTCAACCTCCCTTCCTTCTTCATGTGGTATCACCCCTGGGAAATGATCAAGAACTCCTCCTGCTTCGCTTTCGTCATCCTCCACAACCTCTTTCTGCACCCTTTCTTGCTCTTCTTCTTCTAGCACGGATTGGAGAGCAAGTTGCCAAGCAATTTCTTTCATGAGATCTTCTTGCATCTCCTCACTCATGCCCACCTCTTCAAAGCGCAGTGTGGGATGTGGGAAAGGGTGGTCGGCTACGACAGGACATTCCTGATCATGATCATCACGGGAGCTCTCCGTGACAACTTCTGTGTGCTCCCTAATGTCCGTGTAGCCTTCTTCTTCCTCCTCCTCTTCTTGTATGGTAGCAGAAGGGTGATCTTGAGCAAGTTGTGCACAAACTTGCTCAACCCACTCTGTTTGCTTCGCTGAGCGTTGAACAGCCTCCTCCATATCACGGAGATATGAGGGATCGGAAGAGGGAAGGGCCTGGATTTGAGGATCCATCCTGGAGCATGTTCTCTCACAGGCTCGAGTAAACTGCTCCAAGAGAAGCCTCAGTTCATAGTTTGGATCTGGCTGTGGAGTGTAGCATGGCTCTGCAGAATGGCCCGTGAAGGCCGCCATGGGTAACTCCTAGCGCTGATGGCCCTTCTGGTTGTGGGAGGAAGTCTTCTTGGTAATGAGATTGTCCTTGATATGCCCAGGGGTCAGATTGTTCTCCATAGAAAGGGGGTTGGTACTGGAACCCGGATCCATAGTCTTCTCCTCCTTGATTGCTCCAGGGTGTCTCGGGGTAATACCACTCGGATGGTGGTGGATACCCCCAATGGTTGGAGAAGCCATGAGGATCCATGATTCAGATCTGCACCAACAAAAACAAAAACACCCAAGTGAAAAGCAATGGTGGAAAACAAAAGAAAAACGCTAAAGTAACAAACTTCTGCCTTTCCTAATAATCTAGAAATTCCCCGGCAACGGCGCCAAAAACTTGACTCGCTAAAACACAACTCCTAACAATGGCCAAGTGTAACCAATGAAAGGGACTGCAGTATAGTGGCTCAAGTAATAAATATCGAATCCACGGGTCTCTAGAGTTACTATTACTCAGCTTCAGTTCGTTATCTAGCAAAACAGATTAAGTTGAAAGAACTAAAACTACTCTAGCAAGCTACAGTTAAAGTTAATCTAATTACAGGTTGGGAACTCACTTAGGTATGATTCCCCCTAGCCACTAGCCAGATTAACGATTGATGATCTCTAACTGGTTTCACTTTCATTCACAATGCGGAGAATCCTTGACTAGACCTTGAGTCTCGACTAAAGGAACAAGGCCCTCTTGAGTCAATTGCCTAGAGGGACGTATCCTTCTCTAGAACAACCGATCAAGGCGTTCTGAGCTAGACTCCCTCTATCGAAAGAGGTTCTCAATCGATACAAAGCAGTGAATCAACCCTCGACTAAAGCAATCGATTCACTACTATCAATCTATGGTGCTCTATTGACCTAATCAGGTATTCGCTCTCATAGGATCAAAGCAGAATCAATAATCTCGACTAAAGCAGAATTGAATCGTGAAAACATGCATAGATTGAATATGAACTCAAGATTATCAAGTCAGAGTACTCATACAATCATCCAATCAAACAAACATGGCTAGGGTTCCTCAAAACCTAAGTGAAGGGAAGTTACTCCATAGAGAAGAGAGAGACTGCAGTAAGAATCTTCAGATGATCAGTCTTCAAGTCCGGGCTTGATTCCCGAGCTCCAATGGCGAAGAAATCCTCCAAAATAGCTCCAAGAATGTTCCCAAGTCGCTCTCTCTCTCTAGGGTTCGTCCCTTGGGTGTTTGGGATCCACAACCCAGCTCTCTCCCTCTCCTTTCGCTGAAAATCGGGTTTTAAACAACAATTCCCGACCCGCACGGCCAGGGTGCACGGCCGTGCACCTCACCATTCTGGCCGTGCAGCCCTAAAACGCACCGTTTCACTTAATCGATCTCAGCCATCTTGCACGGCCAGGTGCACGGCCGTGCAAGGCTGGATTTTGCCCGTGCAAGGCCTCGGCAGAGAGCGCACGGCCAGAATTATATGTTGCACGGCCGTGCGCCTCCCTGGTCTGCCCGTGCAGCTTGCTCAGCCTCTGTTTAATGCTTCGTTTCTCCCTCGTCCGGACTCCGAATCAGTCGCCGTTTGATCCCAGACGCTAGTAGTCTCGTCCTCTTTCGTTTCATAACAAGCTTGCATGATTCTCTGTCCATAAAGTGAGGTAGAAATCCATTCTTCTTCAGGTCATGCCCGAGTTTCTGCTCCCGAATCGCCAATTGATCTCTGATTGACTTGAAACTTGCGCCTATGCTTCACTTTATGTGCTAGGACCTGAAATGTGACAAAGGAACACAACCTAGCATAAAATAGGCCAAAGACACGGTAATTCAAGCTCAAACAATCAAGAAACAAAGGGGAAAACATGTGCAAATACCGAGTCATCAGTTCACCTAGGTCTAACCTTTTAAAAGATTATAGGGCATCACATTGACACTTGTTCCTAAATCCGCCAAGGCATTTTCTATGTGATGGTTACAAATACTAAGAGGGATAATGAAGCTACCTAGGTCGGGTCGCTTCTTGGGAAACCAGTTGATGATGAAGGCTAAGCACTCCTCACCTAGACTCACGTTGGCAAGGTCTTTGAACTTTGGTTTCTTGGTGAGGAATCCTTTTAGGTACTTTGCATACCTTGGCATGTGAGCCATAGCTTCAAGAAAGGGGATGTTGAGGTGCAGATTTCAGAGCATCTCTATGAAGCCTCCACATTCCGCTTCCAACCTCTCCTTGTACACCCTTGTGGGGAAGGAAGAGGTGGCTTGTACTCAGCCACAAGAGATGGCCTTGGCAATGTCTTCCTCGCCACTTCTTTCTCTCCCTTAAAGGGCTCTTCATCTCCATCCTTGAGGTTGGAGTCTTCCTTCTCAATTACTCCCTTGGAAACAACTCCCGGATTCACCTTCTCTCTCCTCAAGTAAATTGCATTGCACCCGGCTTGATCTTTGGGGTTGGCAATGGTTTGAGAGGGTAGGGCTCCCTTTGGTCTCTCGGTGAGGATCCCGCCAAGATTGTCGATTTGCACCTCCAAATTTTGAAGGCTTGCTTGATGGCTTCAGAGTCCCGCCTCAACCGAGGAAAACTTGGTAGTTGCCACATCCATAAATTGCTCGATCTTCTCGAACTTCTAAGCACTCGTGCTCACAAAGGTATGCACAAGGTCTTCAAGTTTGGACAACTTGTCGGGTTGTTGTTGTTGTTGAAACCCTTGACCACCTTGTGCTTCGTAAGGTTGTTGGAAGCTCGAGTTTTGGAATTGAGGCCTTTGTGGATGAAAGTTGGCCGAGGTTGGTAATTGCCCGTAGGGCCTTGGAAACCGAGGGGTCTCGGATTAGTCGGGGACGACCAAGCAAAGTTAGGATGATTTATCCACCCGGGGTTATAAGTATTACTATATGGGTTGTTCCCCCTAGCATTGGCAACGAAATTGACTTGTTCCTCCGGAGTGCTTGCTTCCTTCATTGCTTGGCAATCCACATCTCATGGTTAGTGCTTGAACACCAATCACAAGACATCACCGCTCTCTTCCCATGCTTTTTATCCTCAAGAATGACTTCAATCAATTTATCAAGTTTTGCTTCAAGTGGAGCACTTGCTCCCGCACTTCTTACTCCACTTTCATTGCTTCTCTTCCCACTTCTCGTCATGCCCCAATGATGACTTGATATATACACATGTTTTTGTCCACCATTCTTATACCGTTTGAGTCTTATTTCTCGTGTTTTAGGCCGATTTCACGCTAGGTTGTTCTTGTTTGTGATATTTCAGGTCCTAGTACGTGAATGAAGGTTTGGGAACGAGTTCTGGGTCGATTGGACTAAGATTGGACGTTTGGCGAGAAGCTGAGGAAGCCACACGGGCACGCCTAAAATCCCACACGGTCATGTGACTTGGCCGTGTGGCACCATTTTGCACGGGCAAGCCACACTGGTCGTGTAGGGAACCCCTTGTGGCCGTGTGGAAAGTCCAGGGAGCTCACACGGTCAGCCTGGAAATCCACACGGCCGTGTGTCCCTGGCCGTGTAGCGTACCTGGACTCACTTAATCGAAACGAGATGTTTTGAGAGTCACACGTGCAGCTGGAATTTCCACACGGCCGTGTGGCCTGGCCGTGTGGTCGGGAAATTCTGGGTTTTAACCCAATTTTGAGCCAAAGGAGAGGGAATCGACTTTTTGGAGCAAAAACAGAGTTTTAGAGAGAGAAAGTGCGAAGAACAAACCCGAGGAGCTATTTGGAGTGGATTTCTCACCATTGAAGCTCAGATTGCATCCCAGGAGTGAAGATCATCATCCCAGAGCAGATTATCCTCATCTTTATGAGTATGACTACTCTGATTTCTGTTTTCCTCTCTCTATGGAGTAGAACTTTCTCTCACTTGGGTATGAAGAACCCTAGTTCCATGTGTTAGGGATCTTGATTGTAATGACTTGGGATTGTTATACTATTTGATTTTAATCGATTGATGCATGATTCATTGAGTCAATTGAAGTCTGATCATCTTTTCTTGATTTCTGCTGCAACCTGAGATAGATAGAATCTGATTAGGTTGTTAGAGCTTCATCAATCGGTAGTGGTAGATTGATTATACGAGAGTTAATCGATTTACTGCTTTGTACTGAAATCCAATTCCAGTAGTGGAGTTCTGTGTTCATAGCCTCAGCATTCTATCCTGGTGAAGACTAGTCGTCTGCCGGGTAGTTGGACTGAGAGGGCTTGGTCAGCTTAAGAGATTTCAAGCTACTGTCGGATCTTCCGCAGTTTAATCAACGGTTAATCAACCCAGGGTAATTACAACTGAGACCTAACTAAGGAGCTAGGGGGACTCATTCCCGAGTGACTCTTCCCTTGCTTTAGAAAACCGAACCATTTCCTGCTTTCTTACTGCTTTTAGTTAAAACCACAATCACTCAACTTAGTTTGCTAGATAATAGATATTCACGGAGTAGGCAGTAGATCTAGACCCCGGGTTGACAATTAGAGCTTGCCTGTACTGCATTTCTGGACTGCGATTACACTTGGTCGCAGTTTGGTGTTGTGTTTTAGCATGTCACCCAATCATATCCTTTAAGATTCATATCTTCGAGCAACTGGATCACTTGAGGTGGGGTCATGTTCATCAACATCCCTTGGCAAAGAGAGTCAATGAGGATCTTGTCTTCATGTATAAGGCCACCATAGAATGTTTCTATCCAAAATTGCTCCTCAAATCCATCGTTTGATTTTCGAAAAAGATTCGGGTTGTTTCAACTGCTTTAAGTAATGTTAGTTAACTTTTGAATTATGCGCGATTATGTGTGTGAGGCATCCATCGCCTACCTAAGGTGGAGTGACTCGTCCCGAATATCACAACAAAATCCCACCTAAGGCCCAAGTATAAACCTTAGATGGGTGCAATATAGGGCAAGTATATTTAAATATCAACCCGGGCCGGTCCTTGTACCCCTACTTCCATTGTTTGAAACATTATCTAGCGGATTGGTTTTTGGTTGAAAACTATGAGGTTCAAATTAAAACAAAGCAAAGGTAAATGGTTTGAAAGCTCTAGATGAGAAAGATCACTCGGGTGTTTCTTCCCCCTAACTACTACCATAGCATGTGGACTCGAATGGGACGTTATGGTCGAGGCAATCGTGAACCGCTAGGAAGTGCAAGTATGGTCGAAGACCACACTCTCAATTACCAAACCAAGGGATACATTATATGCTACTAGAGTAGCCCTCTTGGTTAAGGAAATTAAGGGTTGACTTACCTTCTCCCTCAAACCGATGGTTGGACGGCTTAATCACGATTAACCTAGTCGTTTAATTCAAGATAGAGTTTTGTCCTACATTAACTTAGAAAGGTGGCTTGAAAAGCCCACGGAATCCCAACTCAATTGAGCCTCTTTGGAAAGGTCGGTTTCCCCTCTAACCTAGGTTAGAATGGCCAATTTGATGGCTAAGCACAAACATGCACAATCATCCTGGAAAATACTGATTCGGGTCCAAATGTACACATTTTGCCCCTCATTTCCTGATAGTTTGACTTTGCATTTCATCGTTCCTCGACATATTTCATGCTAGGTTGTGCTTGTTTGGATACATTTCACGTCCTAGCTTATGTGGGAAGGTCGAGTACGAGTTTCGGGTCGATTGGAGGTCGAAAAGTGCCAAAAAAGTGAAAAACCGTGACAATTGCCCCGTAACCGTGAACATCGAGGCGTCCAGGGAGAAATCTGCAGTTACTACTTCGAGACGAGTTCACGATCTCTAAGATCGTGAACTTGGAGCAAAAACCGTGAACCCAGGAGAGTGAAGCGGTGCGTTTTGGAGACGACGTTGAGTTCACAGACGGGTTTAGGTGTTCACGGCCGTGAACTAGTCACTTTCGGGTAAATATGAAGACAGCAGCGGGGAGAGATAAATGAGAGCTGGTTTTTGAAGAAGGAACACTTTCTTTCTCTAGGGTTTCAACCCAAAACACCAAAGGGGAGTTCTAGAGAGAGAGAGAGTGATCTTGGAGCTTAATTGAAGGCATTGATCATGCTTGGAAGCTAGGAATCAAGCCTAGAAGAAGAAGAAGATCTTGAGGTTTCTTTGTAATCAGTCCTCTCTCTCTCTCTCTCTCTAGAAACTCACCCTCTTCTCTTGGGTTTAAGAACCCTAGGTCTTGATTTTGGTTTGTTGTTGATGCATGTGACAAATTTCTTATTTACTTGATGATTCTACTTGATTGATGGATGTTTACACGAATGGCATGAGTTGGGTATGATTGGGGCACTGCTAGGAGGTCGAGGCGAGCACCAAGCCGAGGTGTACATGCTGTGGGCACCCACTCTTCTAATTTGGTGCAGGTTGTGTCTAAACTGGTCTCAACCATCGATCGAAATGGGATGGTTCCGAGGACAGGACAGCAGCCGGCAATGCATTGCCAGTGGTGCGAGAGCGCCCATCATACTGTAGAGGACTGCCAGGCCATGCGTGAGTCCAGTACACCCCAGGAGCAGGTGAACTTCATCAACAATGTCCGGCGCAACGACCCATATAGTAACACCCACAATGAGGGATGGCGCCAGCATCACAATTTCTCCTGGAGTGGCAACAGCAATCCGAAGCCACCTGGCTTCCAAGCTCCTGCAGCTAGTTTTCAAAACCAGAGGCAGCCATACCAGCCTCGCCCAGGCCAGATGCAGCAACAACAACCACTTTATCAGCCCAGACAGGGGCAGGCTTTTCAACAGCCCCCACAGCAGTAGTACCAGCAGCCTGGTGCATCTCCATCAGTCCCAGCACTGGTCGAAAAGTGCCAAAAAAGTGAAAAACCGTGACAATTTCCCCGTAACCGTGAACATCGAGGCGTCCAGGGAGAAATCTGCAGTTACTACCGCGACACAAGTTCATGGACTCTAAGACCGTGAACTTGGAGCAAAAACCGTGAACCCAGGAGAGTGAAGCGGTGCGTTTTGGAGATGAGGTTGAGTTCACGGACGGGTTTAGGTGTTCACGGCCGTGAACTAGTCACTTTCGGGCAAATATGAAGACACCAGCGGGGAGAGAGAAATGAGAGCTGGTTTTTGAAGAAGGAACACTTTCTTTCTCTAGAGTTTCAACCCAAAACACTAAAGGGGAGTTCTAGAGAGAGAGGGAGTGATCTTGGATAACACGTCCCGTCTCTTTTTAAAACCAAACCACAACTCAAACCACAAACCGATTACTCCGGAGAACCCAAACAACTTTTTAAAATAAATAAACCGACAATGTTTAAGAATTTCAAACAAAATGACTGAACACTTGGGCAAATGACAATCCCAATACTTAAAATGAAAGAACTCAGGATCTCCAGTTTACACTTCTAACCATGTAACAAAGAAATTAAACTATTCTAGCTCTGACTCTTCACGAGTTCCTTGACTTCTCATCAATGTTGGTGCAGCTGCTCGCATCGCCTTGCCTCTTCTTGCAGTCTGCCTCTGCTAACCCTTCCTCGACCTGGTGAGTGAGAAGGGGTCAGTCTTGTCGTTACTTCTTAATGACTTTGCCCTAGACAAACTCCTTACTAAACACATTATTAGGGGAAAGCCTTCCTTAGACGAAAGTCGTTCTCACTTTCGTCCTTTAAACTTTACTATCAACCATTCTATAAGAGATCTCTACTCCTATCTTATCTTTAGAATTTCTCTTACTTATATTCTTAATAACTCCTTTCAACTTTAACTCATAGAGGTTCTCAACTTTTATCCTTAACCCAAACACAAAACACTAGGACCACCGCGTTACGTCTCGCCGTCTGGTGTCCTACCCTAATATGCCAACCGCGTTACGTCTCGCCGTCCGGTTGCATACCCAAACTCGGCAATGGCACTGCGTTACGTCTCGCCGTCCAGTTCATGCCCGTCAACTACTGCGTTACGTCTCGCCGTCCAGTAGTGACCCAACCGCCCGGGGGTTCCTCACACCATCAACCATACAAACATACATACATTCGTACATAGCACAACGCGTGCCTCCACCCTTACAGGCGGTGGGATGCCTCACACACATATCGCGCATACTAGAAAAATTAACTGAATAATAACCTCAAATGAAAAGCGTAAACTAAAAAGACCTCGATAGAGATTTTACCCCCTTTCACTCACCTTTTAGTCCACTCATTAAGATGACCCCAAAGCCGACAACCTTGCAGCCTCAATTGCTTTCCCAATTTCACAAAGCTCGTCGATCCATGTGTTGAGCACCACATTTTGAATTGATCACGAGAGTTTCATAGTTCTTCTCATAGCTATGTAGCCAAAATCCCCTCGGTTCAAACTTAAAGAAGCAAGGGAATATCATGCGTAACGTGTACAGCTCGTGTGGGCTCCACCAATTGATTCCTTGTAGCTGTAATGGACAAAGACCCACTTCTAATCCTTAGTTCGCCTTCGTACATACTGAAATGTAGGGGTCGTTTGCTTGTGGGATTTGGGTGATGGATTTGGAACCCAAATCCCAAGCATCATGGAGTTGACACAAATCCTTTGTTTGTTGAGGGACACAAATCCGTGGGGTCCACGGATTTGGACCCCTTTTTTTGATCCAAATCCGTGGACCCCACGGATTTGTAAATCCCACATTTCATTTGGGATTTGACAATAGAAGGAAAAAATGTGAGACAAATCCATTACAAATCCATGATAAAAAATCAACTAAACAAACAATGTACTCTTCCAAATCCATGATGCAACAAATCCATCATAAATCCAAAGGTTTTTAAAACTCAAAACCTTCATTTTCAAATCCAACAAGCAAACGAGCCCGTAGTAATGGCGTCTAGTCCCGACACCCAATCCAAGAGTTAAAGGTAGTGAGGTCGATCCGCTTACCTCTAGTACTACTGATCCTTGCCGCCATCGAGCTAGAGAAATATCGCCATTCCTTATAGACCTTCTCCTTTCTACTATGAACCCATCTCTTGTTTAACCGCAACGCCACTCCAATCGCTACCGCTGCCATTCCTTGTTCTTTCCCTATCTCCGGAAGGACGAATGTTTTTTTATTATATAGTTTTAGGGTTTTGTCCGCTGGTGGAGGAATTAGTTTAGGGTTAATCATTCTAGAATTTGTATATTATACACTCATTCTTAATAATAATAATGGTAATAATAATATAATACTTATTATTATTATTATTCAAAACCCGCGGTTGCAACCCTTAGTACTTAACCGTCAACCCAACCGATCATGTATTAAGGTCGAACCTAAATCTAAAATACCGGGGTGTTACATTTCCTCCACCCTTACAAAAATTTCGTCCCCGAAATTTGCTCGGAACTCATCCTTCTCTCAACGCCCTTCTTATACTTCCTTCCCACGATCATCTATTCTTACTATAACAACTTCGTTGGTACCTTTTTCTCAAATAAGTTTCCCTAGCTTGCAGCACTCGTGTAACCATAAGTGTCTCACTGCCCTTTTTACTCCCCAACTTGATCCAAACATGGTGAAACAAAATGCCAATTCGGCTTGTCATGTTGATCCAATTTTCCTCGTAGTTGATGTTGAACCTAAATCCAAAATCGAGACATCACATTTCCCCCCTCCTTAAGAAAAATTTCGACCTCGAAATTTGTCTGTTGCGACGACTCCAAGTTTCACTTGTAATAATCTCTTTGCAAGGAGTCGCTTAACTTCTAGCCTTGATGTATTGATTCCATGACATCTTGTTAGGCTCCCTGTGATATACTTAGTTCTTCCTTTGCTTACTTAAGTAGCCCTAGTATTTTTCAAAGTCTAACTTCCAGCTGATCCTTGGGGTTGTAGCCCTATGTTCAATTCTCCTGAACTCCACGACCCCTCCTTGCACCCTTTCCTCTCGATTATGGCGACATTTGACATAACTCCTTGGCTCTACCAGTCGATCTACTAACTGCTTGGCTCCTTCCAGAACCTTATTCTGATCAGCTCACATCTCCGTAGAATATGAGCTACCTTGACCCTCCTCTTCTCACTCATGAAGGGGTTTTACTAAACGATCCCTCTAGGAACCTGCTCCTTCTCCTTCCCAAGACGTATCATAACCCCTGGGGCATCCTAAAGTTATTTCCTTATCATGGTTAGAGTATACTAGAGATTCTAAAAATTTCCGAAAGACTCTAACTCGTTTGGCCAAACTTTTAACTGACACTCCCTTTTTCCTTTCCTTTTAAAAACTGAAACCTTGAAAAATGCATATCGTCACTCCAGTATTCCTTGGAGGCCAAGGAACAGAGGAGTGTCGGCTCTGATACCAAAATGACACGTCTTGTCTCTTTTCAAAACCAAACCACAACTCAAACCACAAACCAGTTACCCCAGAGCAACCAAGACAACTTTTTAAAATAAATAAACCGACAATGTTTAAGAATTTCAAACAAAAAGACTGAACACTTGGGCAAATGAAAATCCCAATACTTCAAATGAAAGAACTCAGGATCTCCAGTTTACACTTCTAACCATGTAACAAAGAAATTAAACTATTCTAGCTCTGACTCTTCACGAGTTCCTAGACTTCTCATCAATGCTGGTGCAGCTGCTCGCATCGCCTTGCCTCTTCTTGCAGTCCGCCTCTGCTAACCCTTCCTCGACCTGGTGAGTGAGAAGGGCCAGTCTCGTCGTTACTTCCTAAGGTCTTTGACCTAGGCAAACTCCTTACTAAACACATTATTAGGGGAAAGCCTTCCTTAGACGAAAGTCGTTCTCACTTTCGTCCTTTAGACTTTACTATCAAGTATCAACCAGTCTATAAGAGATCTCTACTCCTATCTTATCTTTAGAATTTCTCTTACTTATATTCTTAATAACTCCTTTCAACTTTAACTCATAGAGGTTCTCAACTTTTATCCTTAACCCAAACACAAAACACTAGGACCACCGCGTTACGTCTTGCCGTCCGGTGTCCTACCCTAGTATGCCAACCGCGTTACATCTCGCCGTACGGTTGCATACCCAAACTCGGCAATGGCACTGCGTTACGTCTCGTCGTCCAGTCCATGCCCGTCAACTACTCCGTTACGTCTCGCCGTCCAGTAGTGACCCAACCGCCCGGGGGTTCCTCATACCATCAACCATACAAACATACATACATTCATACATAGCACAACGCGTGCCTCCACCCTTACAGGCGGTGGGATGCCTCACACACATATCGCTCATACTAGAAAAATTAACTGAATAATAACCTCAAATGAAAAGCGTAAACTAAAAAGACCTCGACAGAGATTTTACCCCCTTTACACTCACCTTTTAGTCCACTCATTAAGATGACCCCAAAGCCGACAACCTTGCAGCCTCAATTGCTTTCCCAATTTCACAAAGCTCGTCGATCCATGTGTTGAGCACAACATTTTGAATTGATCACGAGAGTTTCATAGTTCTTCTCATAGCTATGTAGCCAAAATCCCCTCGGTTAAAACTTAAAGAAGCAAGGGAACATCATGCAAAACGTGTACAGCTCGTGTGGGCTCCACCAATTGATTCCTTGTAGCTGTAATGGACAAAGACCCACTTCTAATCCTTAGTTCGCCTTCGTAGATACTGAAATGTAATGGCGTCTAGTCCCGACACCCAATCCAAGAGTTGAAGGTAGTGAGGTCGATCCGCTTACCTCTAGTACTACTGATCCGTGCCGCCATCGAGCTAGAGAAATATCGCCATTCCTTATCGACCTTCTCCTTTCTACTACGAACCCATCTCTTGTTTAACCGCAACGCCACTCCAATCGCTACCGCTGCCATTCCTTGTTCTTTCCTATCTCCGGAAGGACGAATGGTTTTTTTTATAGTTTTAGGGTTTTGTCCGCTGGTGGAGGAATTAGTTTAGGGTTAATCATTCTAGAATTTGTATATTATACACTCATTCTTAATAATAATAATAGTAATAATAATATAATACTTATTATTATTATTCAAAACCCACGGTTGCAACCCTTAGTACTTAACCGTCAACCCAACCGATCATGTATTAAGGTCGAACCTAAATCTAAAATACCGGGGGTGTTACATTGGAGCTTAATTGAAGGCATTGTTCATGCTTGGAAGCTAGGAATCAAGCCTAGAAGAAGAAGAAGAAGAAGAAGAAGAAGAAGAAGAAGAAGAAGAAGAAGAAGAAGAAGAAGAAGAAGAAGAAGATCTTGAGGTTTCTTTGTAATCTCTCCTCTCTTTCTCTCTCTCTAGAAACTCACCCTCTTCTCTTGGGTTTAAGAACCCTAGGTCTTGTTGTTGATGTATGTGACAAATTTCTTGTTTAATTGATGATTCTACTTGATTGATGGATGTTTACACGAATGGCATGAGTTGGGTTTCCATTTCCATGTCTTGAGCTTTTGACCTAGGTGAGAGATAATCCCCTTAGAGCCCCTTTTGGCGTATTCGGGTCACTCCTATCGTATATTGTCCGGGTAGTCCCCAAGGGAGTTTATTCGACCGGTCTCCTAGCATTATATGAATCACTAGGTTGAATAGAGCACTACCCATCCATCGATTCGCCGTTCTGGGTCATTCCCAAGGGAGTCCATCTCCAAACGATAGTGTATTTGAGTCGATCGAGCTAGGAGGATACCCAACATTGATCCAAAGAATGGACCTAGGACGATTCAACCCAAGAGAGCTCCAAACCTTGTAAATAGCTAGGTTAGTGGTTAGTCTAGGTTAGTTAGCTTAGTTTTATTAATCACTATTCTAGGATTGGCTAGATAACGAACCCTAAACCTGAAGTAGGGTAAGCCTAGATCCCCGAGGTACAATAAATTCTTATTGCTTGCTTGCCCTAGGCTACACCTGGTCGGCGGTTATACTTGACCATCGATTGGGATGTTGTAGTTAGAACGATTCAAATATCTCAATCATTAAATTAAATAACACCCATAAACAATCATTAAATTTACACAACAACTACATGGCAAATAGTTAGGGTTTCACAACACCCAAGTGAAAAAGGTAACACTCCATGCTAGAAAGGGGAAGAACACAAAAGAAAGAAGTAGAAACCATCATGGTGATGCATCCACTCTCCTTTGATCTTGTGTTGATCTTCTCTTGAGGAGGTTCTTCCCAATTCACCACTTGGAGCAAACCCTAGCCTCCTTTCTTCTTTGGTTCGTCTTCTCTCTCTGTAAAATCTGAAGAAGGTGCTTTCTCACACTTGGGCTCTCCCCTCTCTCTTCCTATCAGCTCACGTTATATATTGGGATCGGGCTCAGTTCACGGCTTCAGTTCACGGGCGTGAACTCTTCAACGCTTCAGTGAACTCGGAGTGATGTGTCGTAACGCACCGCTTCACTCACTTGAGTTCACAGTTTGCACTCAAAGTTCACGGTCTTGGTGATCGTGAAATCACTATGGTGTCAGTAACCTCTGAATTCGCCCGGGACGCTTCGCGGTTCGCGGTTTATGGCTCCAGTTCACGACCTTAGGAGACCGTGAACTCCAATGGGAAACCGTGAACATGGCCTAAATCACTCCCTTTGCCCGGTCTTTGCTCCTTTTCTTACAACTTTCCACTTCGGGGCTGGTTTCACCTATTAGATCTTGAAATACACAAAACCTAGCGTAAAACCACCCTTTTAGGAGCACAAATGCCACAAATGCCCAAGGGAAACGGGGATGAAATGTGTACAATTAAGCCTGAATCATGGAGGCACGCGTTGTGCTATGTATGTGTGTGTGTTGATGTATGGTTATTGGTAAGATGAACCCCCGGGCGGTTGGGCCACTACTGGACGTGGTAGATGGTCAGGTCACTATTGGACGGCAATACGTAATGCAGTAGTAGACCAAGCATGGACTGGACGGCGATACGTAACGCAGTACCATTGCCTTGAGGATAGGGACACCGAATGGCGATACGTAACGCGGTGATTCCCTAGTAATAAGTTTATAAGTTAGGATAGAAGTATAGAACTTCTAGAATTATAGAAGATTAAAGGATAATGATGAAAGTGAGAAAGACTTTCATGTAAGAGGAAGAAATTTCTTATAATATATTAGTAAGCTTTTACTTAAGGCAAAGACCTTAGGAAGTAACAACGAGACTGACCCCTTCTCACTCACCTAGTGGAGGAAGGTTAGTCGAGGTGGATCCCGAGAAGAAGCAAGGCGAGGCGAGCAGCCGTACCAGCATTGATGAGAGGTCAAGGAGCTCGGGAGTAGTCAGAGCTAGAATAGTATAATTACTTCGTTGCATGGTTAGAAGTATAAACTGGAGATTCAAGGTTAAGTTGTTTTAAGAATATGGATTGTGATCGCCCAAATGTTAGGGCTTTTCGTTTAAAATTCTTAAATAATGTCAGTTTGTTTATTTTTAAGAGTGGTTTCGGTTGCTCCGGAGTAACCATTTTTTGTTTTGAGTTACGGTTTGGTTTTCAAAAGGATTGGGTTGTTTCAAGTTGTACTGGTTTGAGTAGATTTTTTTATGGACAAGCTAACGCCTAAGTGTGGGGGAAGTTCATAACACCCAAATTGGTGATATTTATACCTCTTATCTAGGTTCATTTTGATTCGTTTTACATACATAATGATTAATATATTGTCGAATATAGCCCTATTTTGTTCCTCTTGAATTAAATCATCATATTAGGGTGTATTACACAACACCTGTGGATTAGGTACTAAAAAGCTAAAGATCACGGCCGGGAAAAGAGGGCGCGAAGATGGAGTTGAGATTGCTGCAAAGGGAGCAAAGAGACCACGCACGATCTTTGATACTTCAGGTGCGAACTTCATAAGTGGCAAGCACAGAAGAAGCATAGAGTTTCACCTATCATCTGTCGGCCTACGCCTTCCTAGCTGGCAAGAAAGATCACGGTCGTGACTCACAAATCGCGACAGTGAATTCAGCTCGTGATCTCCCCCTTAGAAAAAGAACGAAACGACAGAGGATGAAGATCGCAACCTCATCCCTCAAGTTCACGCCCACGATCTTTCTCAGCACAGCCGTGAACTTGCCCGATATCTCATAATTCTATAAATAGGAACCTCATTCCCTTGCATAGATGGCTTTTAGTAGATTTTTTATTTTAGAGAGAGATTAGAGACATAAGTAGAAGATTGGAGAAGAAGAGGAGGAGGAGGAGAAGTGGAGGAGGACTTCCATCAATTGAAGAACCATTTCTTCCCCCCCCCCCCCCCCCCCTCATGGGGTGATCTATCAAGGTACTAGGGGTTAAAACCCCCTAACCCTATATTAAGTTTAAATGTAGATGAATGATTTCTAATAGGGTTTATTGATGGTTGTGTTTGTTCTAGTGATTATATACTTCATTTATGCTTAATTATGCATGGGTAAGTCGCCCCCACCTTCACTAATAGCATATGATGAGCTAACACTTTGTAGGAGTTTTAGAGATGGAACGGGTAGCGCCAACTGGCAGATGAAGGGTAGATGAATGATCTTAGGGTCTTGTAGTGGATGAGGCGACCAAACCTCTGCTACAAGAACGCCTTCCTAGATGTTAGATGAATGGTTTTAGAGGTTTGCAAGTGCACAAATCTGACTTTTGAGTACAAAGTTTAGAGTACGTATGACAAATTTCTCGGACGATTGTTCTCCCATAGTTTTGGAAACTGATATGCGTATTTGTTTTTTTAGATTTGACTTACTCTATAAGGACTTTAATTTTCACTTGAAATTCTAATTTTGCTTGTTTTAGTAGTTCTATAGTACTCTTTTGATGTATCAAGTTTATTGACATTGTTGTTATGGATAAACTTAAAAAGAATGGTATCATTGTTATACAATTGTATCATCTTCAATATCCACAAATCTCGTATCATCTTGCTTTGTGAGTTCTATTCCGAAAGTGTTAAAGATGGTATTATTTCTTTTGTGTAGATCTATAATCTTATTAGGGATTTTGTTACTCATGGCTGACAAGATGCTTCATTACTACAATAAAATTTCATATTGTAGGCTTATTCTTGCCAATTACTTTTTAAATGTAAGTATAAATTAAGTGTGTTATTCGATCGATCATTTCTCGAAAGCAGTAAACCGGTTACCAAAAGTGTTCAACCACTTTCTCCAAGGGTGTAGTCACCATAGATATACCCTTTTATTATTCTAAATTAATAATTGTGGGTATTAAGGTTATTTAATATTTGGGTAATGACTATTTATTAGTCAAACCTTTTCCGGATTTTTTTATTTTACCTAAACTTATTGAAATACTATTAATTAGTCAAACGTATTGTAAACGATCAAAATACTGGCTATCATTATGTTATCGTTAAGTATTTCTTAACGATACTCCACGCGTCCACCTCAACATCCACATAAGCATCCAATAAAACAAATCATAAAAGTAAATTCTAAAATACAAAATAAAAACTAAAAAATCCCCTCTCCACTCTTCTCCCCAACCGCCCCATCTTCTCCACACTTGCCTCTGTCTCTCCTCCCTCCTCTGGCTTTCACCAGAAACACTGCTACCAGAATCTCATGCCAAAAAACCCACTCCGAATCTCAACTCACCACAACCAAAACCCATTCCCTCCAAGATCGCTTGAATTATCCCCAAGCATCGATTTGGTGCGATCCCCAAGCATCGATTTGATCTCGTGTAATCCGATACGAACTGAACCGTTGCACACCTTTATGTACAAGTGACAGGAAAAGAAACAAAAGAGAAACAAATAATAATAATTATTATTTAGTTATGCCACTGTTGTTGAATTATGTATTACTTTAATATTGTATATTGATAATAAAAGAAACCTATTCACTTTTAATGTTTTCCACTTATGGCGAACTAAAAATCCAAATGAGCTCCATACATCATCAATACGGGCCGCAGTATGGTGCGGTCAGTTCCTAGTATTAACGTAAATATATATATTTTTGTTGTTGTTTCACAGTCGGATTCCATTCCTCTTCTCACCAAAGGGTAGAGTTTAACTAAGCCAGAGTGGTAATAATAAGATTAATAAGCTTCTCTTTGCTTTGCCCAATTAAGTGAGCAAGAAAGAAATCACATCATGCAGACTCTAACAAATCAAGTGACATGTTTTTCTTGTCAAAGAAAGGAAATCATCAGACTGTTAATGAAACCCAAAACACAACTCCAACTCAGAATCTATACTCTCTACTGAGGTATTGAGAGAGGCCTTGGAGGGAATGGAGCTGCTGCAACAGCAATCGTCTGGAACTTGCTATTAGCTGCTGCTGCTGCCAACAAAGCAATTGAATCTGACGATTTAGTAATCCTTCAACAATTTGAAGCAACACATGCTCAAGATCTTCCCCATCGCTCCATTCATGGATCTCTGCCTTGATCAGTATTGGATTCCTACTGATCAATTCCCACACTGGGAAGTTCATCCTTGGCATCACATAATCCAACTCAGTCAGCTTCAAGCTTGGGCAGTAATCTCCTGCTCCATCTCCTAGGTAGATCAACTTCTTGTTGCCCACTTCTTTGGCTATGGTTGCCTGGATCCTCTCAATTATCAATCCCTGCAAACAATATTACAATTTAAAAAAAATAGAAATTGAGCTTTGTGGGCTTCGAAGTAGCGCATGTATGTAGGAACTGGGATGATAGTATGGCGGTGATCGGTGAAATTGGAGATTCTACGAATCGTCAATTGCTGTTCACTTTCTTTAAGCCTCTCTGTTAAGGATGACACTGTATCAACACATTTGAGTTTGAGGCAGACATGTTGACCATCTTAGACCAGTTTTGGCCGACAACGATTAAAACTAAATTAAATTATGAGACAGAAACCAGACAAAAAAAAAATCACAAACAAACAAGTGTTACCTTGCACATGTTGGGAGGGCATAGGGTGCAACCGTGGGAAGATTTGGTGAAATCATGGTAAGGAGGGCTCAAGATAGGGTGAGTAATAATGAGTAACCAAATCTGGACCCTTCTTTTAAGTGACTGCAGATCTAAGGGTGGAGAATTAAATGAATTTATTTTCCCTAGTTTTCTTAATTGGATCATATCTTCTTCATTCTAACTCGGATTTCAATTTTTTTTGCACAGATGGAACGAGTTCGATGTGCTCTACAAAATGATATCCATTTTCAATATTTTTTGAGAATTTTTTTTTTCATCCCTCTCGTTACCAACTCCGTACCATATGGTATCTCCTTCGTTGTTTAGTCATTTTCGGAAAATTTTGCACAAAAGGAACGATTTAATCATGATCTATTGGATTTCAAAATTTTATGGGGAAAAAATTTCAAACCTGTCGTTACCAACTCCATACCATACTTAGGTAACCTAATTCGCCTACACAACCCCACGATCCCGCTCCAGTTAACGAAAGCGCGAATTTTTTGCGGAGCACCCTAAATTCGCGAATTAGTTATTATGAGAGCGTGGATTTCCTTAAATGGGAGCGCGGATTCTGACGATCTTTCATTTCCGATGGACTTGGCTGGGGAAAAGCTACTATAACATCACTATATGCCACCGACGATCTCTTCCCATCGTCACCAATTCTAACCATCACCGGCGTACTTCTCCCAGTTGACCAGCATCCAGCGTAGATCTTGCCCTCTGCCAACTCGCCGGTTTCTGCCTTCCTCGTCGGTTGCTGCCATCCTTGCCGCTCCTGCCATCTCTGCTTCCACCCAAGATTTCCAGATTCCGTGGCACTCGCGACCCAAGCTGTCGCGAGCTGGGCAGATTAAAATCAGCTTTTTAATTGACTAGGTTCTCTCAAATTGAGGGAACAAGGCGAGGCCCTTGTGAATTTTGATTATTAACGAATTAAATTACTCTTTTGCGGTGGAGGATAAGAGAGCAGAGAGCTCTGAATTTGGGAGAAGGCAGTTTAGGGGAAGGAAGAACGAGAATGGATTTCCTGGTTGGGTTTGGAGATAAAGATGTCTTGGGGAAAAATAATTTCAATAATTTTTATTCTTTCTAATTTATAGTAATTTTGGTAACTACTAACTAACGGAAGGGTGGTTGGTTAAAAGTTTTAAGAAAAAGTATAGTTCAATGGCCAAATATTTATAGTGAAAGAGCTTGTTTGAATAAAATGCATTGTCTAGGAACTAAAAAGTGACTTAAGAATTAATTAAAATAATATAATAATGACGCTTTATTCGCGCTCTCGATATTGAATTCTTGAGAAATTGACGCTCTAACGCTCTCGCTCCCGCTCTCGCTCCACGCTCTGGTTACCTAATACCATACTATACCACCCTGGTATGAGGTGGTATTTTTCATACCATATGGTATGCTGTTATTTAATACCATATGGTATTGACTGGTATTAAATAACAACATATGGTATTGACTGATATTTTTCATACCATATGGTATGCTGTTATTTAATACCATATGGTATTGACTGGTATTAAATAACAGCATACCATATGGTATGAAAAATACCACCTCATACCAGGGTGGTATAGTATGGTATTAGGTAACAAGAGCGTGGAGCGAGAGCGGGAGTACCATATGTTGTTATTTAATACCAGTCAATACCATATGATATAGTCAATATCATATGGTATAGACTGGTAATAATTGGCAAATTTTTTTTGTTACAAAAAATATTAAAGTGGATATCATTTTGAAGAGCACAATTAATCTAATCTAACTGTGCAAAAAAAATTAAATTTTGAGTTAAAACGATTGAGAAATCGTTCGTTAAAAATTAAGGGAAAGAAAATTAATTATTTTTGCAGGAGAGAGAAGGAGGCGCTGATGTGATAGATTTTTTTTTTTTGGTTATGCATGGAGTTATTCACTACAAGCTTACTCACCGAATTTGCTCCCGGTAAGGAGAAATCCTCAGCCGTCCTTGTTCATCCATAAATCCTGGGTTGGTGTTGATTTCAGAGAAGTAATTTCTCAATCCAAGATGTTCCAAAATCGTCTCGATGAAGAACAAATTCGCATCACTCACAATCCTTAGCTCACACCTGACAAGACAGGTCAATAAAAAAAAACAGAGTACACGTGAGCCACAAAGTCACCGTATTTCCCCGGAAACCAAACAAGACAGCAAGACAGTGAGAGAAAAGGTAAAAATATGAAGTACGGAATTTACCCCAAGGCATGAGCATATTTGATGGCGGTAACAACCCTAGGGTGGATTGGGACGCGTTTGAGAGCTCCAACGATGTCGTCGATGGTCTTCTCCTGTTCATGAATCTCCTTCATCGTCCTCTCCTGCAACAACAGAGAAACAAATATATATAATAATAAATAAATAAATAAATAAAAAGAGATGATAGTTAAATGAATGGCCCGAGTGCAAAGAAATGGGAGGGAAAACGCCATGGGAGGACGAACCATGAGGGAGTTCCAAGGCATGGTGGGCAGGAGCTGATTGAAAAATCAGTGAAACCCAGTTCATCTACCACCCAATTATCGCTGTCCACGTCGATAATCGTCTTGTCGAAGTCGAAAACCACCACGATCCCTGCCATTGCCGGGTTTGGTAAAGCTTGGAGCTTTCTGTCTTGTGAAGAGAGGTAGAGCTTCGAGGTACGTGAAGAGAGGGAAAAAGCAGAGGTTGTAGGTTGTCTTTTAACTGCTGAATTGGGACAAGGGGAAAGGGGGTATTTATGTTCGAGTAAAGCAGTTTCCCCAAAGGGCTAGGGATGGGATTTCGGTTTGATTCCAAACGAATATACAGTCCCAAGCCCACCCAGGGAAAGATTAAACGAAAAAAAGAAAAGTGAAAACCATAGACAGGCGGCAGAAAGGAAAGGAAAGGAAAGCACTAGTCTTAACCACCCGCATAGTTTGTGGTATCTATAGAATTGGCGAGAGTTAATTCTCCACCGTTCGATGTGGTTACTTTTTCGGGAAGCGGTGTGAGCGGTTGAATTTGTGTTAAATCGTGGGATTCGTAGTAGGATTCAAAAAGAACGGGTTCTATTTTGGAAGGCGGGAACAAAGGGAATATTTGGAGGGTACTTAACACCATCCACAATGGCGGAAGGGAAAAAAATAGAAGTGTCAATTGGAAAGGTTTGGCAGGTTTAGGTTGGGTTCAATCGGGTTACGAGTTATTCAGATTTCGGTTTATTAGGTTGCGAGTTTTTTTGGTTTGGGTTAGTTAGGTTGTGGGTTAGTCGGGCTACGGGTTAATCGGGTTCCGAGTCAATCATGTTCCAGTTCAATCGGGTTCTGGGTCAATCGGATTCCAGGTCAATTGGGTTGTGGGTCGAGTGGGTTGTGGGCGGTTCGGGTTGCGGGTTTTTGGGTCAGCGCATTGAGTTATTTACTTCCTACTCATAACTACAATTTGCACATTTTATTAACCATTTTAAAAAAAATAATTTTTACACTATTTCTTTCCACATCGTATATGTAATATATTATATGTACTTATTGAAGTTAAAAAAATTGAATAATATTGTGTGATTTGAAAACTTGACATGTAATTAATCGTAAATCGGGAAAGTACACTAGTTCATAGTTATGGTGATATAAACATTTTTATTTTTTCATCGAATAGCTAATACAACCACAAATTATATAGTGTATCATAAAAATATATAACTAAAATTGTGGGGAGGAAATGGGAAATTTTTTGAAGGAAAATCTAAATTGGAGAGGGTAAAGTGGGGAGAAATCTAACTAGTGCGAGAAAGTGGTGTAGTGAACTTTAATTATACATTTGGGGTTTTCAAAACTTATGATTTTATTTATCTTAATGTTAGTGAACTTGTTGTGAAGAAATCTAAATTGCCACGATAGTTAATTTAAAGTGAAAATCATATTTTGATTCGGAATATAGAAATCTAAATTGCCGCTTTAAACCACCGCGGCAAGGAGAAGAACAGCTCGATGTATGAATCAGTCACTAGTTTAGTGACTTTGGGGATGAAATCTTCATAGACGCGTTCGGTTTCCATGGTCCCGGTTGAGAGTTGTGATGAACTCGATTTCGCAACCGGGCTCTGATACCAAATGATAGAACCTGGGATTAGGGTTCTATCGGGTCTGGTCGTGAGATTGGGATTTAGGGATTAAGAACAGAATTAGGGATTTGAGAAGAGAAAGATAGAGAATCGGCCTAAGCCTTTAGAGGAATTGAGATCTAGAATTGAGAGGATTGGGAGATTAGGGTTTAGGAGAGTTTTCTCAATATTCTTCTTATTGATTGAATAAACCACAAAGTACATACTTATAGCGAAAGATTGGAAAACCTAATAGACTATACTAATATGACTCAAGGACTACTAACCATAATAAATCCTAATAATAACTATAATAATAATACCATAATAAAAACCGTAGGTTTCTGTAAAAGTATTCATTAGCTTTCAAGGTAACTCACCACGAAAGCCCGGTGGAATAACAACGTATATGTGGAATCGAAAGGGACTCCTCGTTTATTTCAACGTTTAAGTTTGAATGGTCTCTCGTACAATCACACCACAAGAGTTTCTTATGTTTGGTGCATGAATCGAAAGCTGAAATTGGCATTAGAATAATACTTGTCATATTGACATCGAAAATATCTCGTGTCCACCATATACTTGAAAATTTAGGAAGAAGAAAGAAGATGAGGTTTGTAGAATGGCGTGACTGATGCACGAGAGATTGGATTGCGAATATGAACTTTGTATCACTATACTTCCATGAATGGAGCATGAGAGCAGAGGGTATATGAGATGAACAAGAAATGCATGAAAAGTTGGAAGAGGGAGGTTATTGAAAATATTATACCATGAATGGTACGCAAGAGTGGGGATGCAGCCTTGGAAGTAGCCGCAAGCATAGAGTGGCTAATTCGACCGGAATGGAGGAGTTCAGTCCTACAAAAGCTGTTGGTGTGGGAGTTTCTGATTGAGTTCTCCATCTCAACAGAAAATATCGAAAGCACAAGTATCATAGGCTTGCACTTATTGTTTTGTCTACCACAAGTTGAGGTATTGGTTCAAGCAAACTTGAGATACGGTGACAACCCCATTAGGGGTTGTGAGATTGACAACCCATTTTATAATCATAGGATCCATTCTCTCTCTTGACTCTTTCTTCTTTTTTCAAATTAATGGTACAGATTGGATTAAGGATATTTTTGGACGAAAAAAATTGACCACACTAGATTATTACCCCTATTAATACCTACAACCCTACACTCTCTCTTTCCTCTCTCTCTCTCACCATCTTTCTTCTTCCTATTCTTCTTCTTCTTCCTCCCATCTCTTCCCTCTCTCTCTATCGGCTGCCACCACCGTCGTCGCAGCCGACCCGCCACGCCCTCCGCCTCTCACCACCGTAGTCGTAGCCGACCCGCCACGTCGTCGCGGCCTCCTCCTCCCACCACCGCCGCGATGGCCTCCCACCACCACCGTCGTCGCAACCCTCCCGTCGCCCTCTGTCTCCCACCACCACCGTCGCCACGAGGTCACCGTCTCTCCCCTGCCTCCCCCTTTCGTCATCCCTATTTTTTTTCCCAGATCTGTGATTTTTCATATTTCAGATCTGATTTTTTTTGTGCTAGTCTCTAGTGGTACGCTACCAGTGGCAATGGTACTGGTACCGCTACTAGTGGTACTGGTACTGCTAATGGTACTGCTACAAGTGGTAATGGTACCGTACCACTAGCACTGGTAGCGTACCACTAGTATTGGTAGCGTACCACTAGCACTGGTAGCGTACCACTAACATTGGTATATTAATTACATGTAGACTAATAGATTGGTACATTTTTTAACGCATTGGTACATTTTTTCAGGTTGCCGGAGGGAGTCTGTCGGAGAGAATTCGCCGGAAAAAAAGTCTGTCCATCGTAGCGGAGTGGCCGCGGGAGAAAGGAAGAGAGAGATAGATAGAGATATTAATGTATAGGATTTAAATTTCAAAAAAAAATTGTATTTAATATGAATTTTTAATTCTCAATCTGGTTAATACAAAAAAGGTAATTAATATATTCCTTTTTTCATACCAAAAATAGGGATAGAATACGATAACAACACTCTATTTGTTGTTACCACTAGTATTGGTAGCGTACCACTAGCGCTGGTAGCGTACCACTAACATTGGTATATTAATTACATGTAGACTAATAGATTGGTACACTTTTTAACGCATTGGTACATTTTTTCAGGTTGCCGGAGGGAGTCTGTCGGAGAGAATTCGCCGGAAAAAAAGTCTGTCCATCGTAGCGGAGTGGCCGCGGGAGAAAGGAAGAGAGAGATAGATAGAGATATTAATGTATAGGATTTAAATTTAAAAAAAATTGTATTTAATATGAATTTTTAATTCTCAATCTGATTAATACAAAAAGGTAATTAATATATTCCTTTTTTCATACCAAAAATAGGGACAGAATACGATAACAACACTCTATTTGTTGTTACAGTAACAACATGATTCATTAAGGGTATAACTGGAAACTTACAATAAAAATAATAATTAATGAGATCCCCAAATCCAATTCCCCTCCGCTCTGTTCTCCTCCATCGCTAGCGTTCTCCTCCGATTCCCAAATTCCAACTCTCCTCCGGCGGAGAAAACCTACTCCGGCGCCGGCGAATATTAAGTACACAGGGTAGGATCTCCTTGCAGCGACCGAAATGATTCCGCCATTCTTTCTCCGTCCAGAGCTTCGCGACAACCAGCGGCAGCAGCAACGGCCACAAAGAGAAGAGAGAGATGGAGTTCGCGACGGTAGCGGCAGAAGGAAGTGACGGTGGCGGAAGAACGGAGAAGGCGGGGAGAGTGGGAAGCGGCAGAGGCTTCGTTGTCGCCGGAGACAACGGCGCCGCGGTAGTAGGCGGAGGTGACGGCCCGGAAGCGCTCCTGGACGGCGGTGTCCCAGATCTGGGCTTTGATTTTCTTGCCGGCGAACTTCTGGACGCATCCGTCGTGACACACGGTCGTCGTCTGTATGCCTCCAGCGGATTGCGTGTTCACTTAATTGACTGTTGGTTATGGATAATGAATTCTCCAGCGGGTTGAGAGGCTTCCCAATCCCAAAATCCAAAGCCGTCGTGCTTAAGTAACGAACTTTTGAGCTCCAAAACATGGTGACCAGCAACACGAAATCGCGGTGGAGGGTTGAATCGAAAGAGGAGAAAGATTGAATCTTAGGGCGGGATTTTGGGGAAGGAAGAGAAGTGACGACTACGGCGGTGGGGATGGGTTTCATCGGAGTGGAGAGTTTCGTTTCAAAGAGGGAGGCGAACGGAGATAATTGGTGGGTTAGAATGAAGGGAGAGAGTGGACGGACAATCATGTTTCCTTTTCCCTTTTTTTATTTAATTTTAAAAATAAAATTAATCCTGCCACATTAGAAAATCGAGTTGATGTGTAACTTTACTTATCACGTCAGAGTCAATTAACAGTTGACCGGACGAAAAGTTGACGATTTGGATATTAAATTGTTTTAAAAAATGTTTGGCTATTAAATTGTATTTACCATTAATATTTAAGTATTTAGATCCTAATCATCCAACATCCATGAATTTTGAGGGTTTTATATGGTTTTGATGGTTCTTTTATGTTTTTTAGTGTTTTGGTATGTATTATTGTGTTTATATATGTATTTAGGAGTTATTGGTATGAAGATCACAAGTATCTCATAAGCACACCAAAAACTTTCTAATATAAACTACAAATATGGTAAAACAAACCATAAAATGCATATCAGAAACCTTCAAATGCAAAGCACAAGTCTCGAAAAACATACCGGAAACACAAGAAAGCAAACCACTAATATTTCTAAAACACACTAGAAACTTCATAAAACAAACCACAAACATGATAAAATAAGACACAAAAAGCATACCAAAAACCTCCTAATCAAAAACACAAATCCTCTAAAACAAACCAGAAATCGCACAAAGCAAACCACAAATATTTCGAAAAGCACACTAGAACCCCCCTAATGCAAACCACAAACACGGTAAAGCAAACAAAAAACGTCATAATGCAGACCACAAATATATTAAAACAAACCAGAAACCTCGCAAAGCAAACCACAAAAGTTCCGAAAGCACACCAGAAACTTCTTAATGTATACCAGAAACCGTTGAATGCATACCACAAATCTCCTAAAACAAACCACAAACCTCATAAAGCAAACCACAACATTTGCGAAACATACTAGAAACTTCCTAATGCAAACCACAAACACATTAAATCAAACCACAAAAAAGCAAACCATAAACGTCCTAATGCAGACCACAAATATATTAAAACAAACCAGAAACCTCACAATGCAAACCACAAAGTTTTTTAAAGCAAACCAGAAACTTCTCAATGCAAACCACAAACACGATAAAGCAAACCAGAAACTTCTTAATGCAAACCACAAACACGATAAAGCAAACCACAAAAGGCATACAAAAATATGAGAAACCAAACCATAAATCTCACAATGCAGACCATAACATCCGGTGGTTGTTGGCCGTTGACCGGTCAACGAAGACCGTTGACCAAACGCCGATGACCGTCAGTGAGTAGATTCCGGCGCCGATAGGCATATTCCGGCCCCGATGACTAGATTCCGTCGCCGGTAAGCATATTCCGACGCCGGTAAGCATATTCCGGCGCCGGTGGCATATTCCGATGACAAAATAGCATATTCCGGCGACGAAAAGTATATTCCGGTGATCGGCGACCATTTTCCGGCGACCAAAATTTTGGGCCGAAAAAATAAAAAAATATATTTTTAATATTTTTAATATTTTTAATTTTTTTTAATTTTTATTATTTAAACATATTTTTCATAATGACAATTATACCCCTGCTTTGATTTTACACTAGATCAACTCATCTAATAAAAAGTCATCATAACTCTAGCTTTCTATTGGTTGGAGACTAGTGTTGTTACAATAACAACACAAAGGGTGTTATTACCGTAACTGGTCCCCCAAAAATACCCTTGTTTGTCAATCTTTGTTACCGTATCGCGTCTCCTATTTCTTCTTTTTCTCATTCACAACCCACAAAATCCAACCTATGCTGCTCTCCCACATCCTCGCTTTCTTCTTCTTTGTCTTCTCCCTCTCCTTCTCCTTCTCTCTGTTTTTCCTCTGCAGAAGTCTCAGGAGGCAGAGGCGGGAAGAAGAGCAGCACCATGACGACCCACTTCTTCTCCGAGACCCGGTTGTCAGAGCCGAATCTTTGTCGAATATGATTGATGGGGTTCGGAGAACCAGCGAAAACGAGACTGCCCATCTGCCCCATTCCCTCCTCCTCGAAATTTTGCCATCTGATTCCCCCAAATGGGCTGCTCTGTTTGGCGGTGACCCGGATGGAGCGGTGTCGGGTTATGGGGATGAATCCTCCGCCTGTGGGGAATCGCAGAAGTTGATGAAGAAGAAGAAGAAGAAGAAGAGGAAGAGAGCGAAGAAGAAGCGATTGGATTCGAAGGTGGTTGATGAGAATGTTGGCGGTGCGTGTAAAGAAGCTAAGGGTTTAGATGGGTCAGGTTTGGATTCGGGTTCGTGTAGAGTGATACCGGAGTTAGTTTGTTTGTACCCGTTTACATCAGCCAGCAGTGCCACCCAGAGGAAAATTAAGCTGCAGTATGATCAGCTAGTGAAGTGCAATGAAAAGAGAGGATTGAGATTGGCTCAGGTTTCCTTCGGTTCCTTCCTTCTGACTTCTCAATTGATGTCGGTTTGAAGTCTTCTGCTTGAGGTCGATTATAGCTTGTTTTCTCCTGATCTCTTGCATTTTGCCTTGCCATTCTACTGATGAAGGATGTTGAATTTGATCAGTGGAGTTCTCCTCATTTCATTACTTCTTCTTCTTCTTCTTCTTCTTCAATCTTGCTTGCAACTGGGAAAGATAATAAGATTGTATCCTTCTCAAGCAATTCCTTGCTTATGAAACTGTCTGTATCCTTCTCCATATGGTTAAGTAATAAAGTGGCGATGTACAGTTCAGAAGCAGAAGAAGCAGTTCGAATGCTGCAATTTCTTCACTTATATCAGACTTGACTATGCGTCAAAACAAGAAAGTTTGAATCTTGGCATCAGGGGCCACCATGCTGTTCAATGAAGTAACTGGAATGCTCACACTACATCCTTGAGCTTTCTTGTGATGAACTGGTTAAAATTTGAAATAGGACTGGTACAACATCCTAGGTCGTGATGGCCCCATAAAGATTAGTGTAGAGTTTGTTCCTCTTCATTCGTTGGAAATGTCGAATCATATTACAAATGTGCTCCATAATGCTATGGGCGTGTAAGATTTTGTCCATGACATAGTAAGCAATTACCGTGTTGAGTCTTACAATTATTACATGGGAGCTTGGATATTTTTAGTATAATAAACGATAACTGAAATGAAGCTTAGTCTAGATTTTGGCTTATGCTTACATGATGGTGGAACTTATCTTTCTACTCCATATTGTTTGGTCTACCTGGTAGATGATACGTGCAGTGCAGCTGTCTGATCCTGAGGCCATAGTTTATATATATGTAACTAGGAGCAGTGTAGTATGTAACGCCAATGTGTTATTGACTCAACTTTCATTGTTTTTCCAGGTTGCAGAGTATGCTAATTGCTTGGTCGAGGCTAGAACGGAGTTGCAGCTAGGGCTGAAATTCTGACCCTTAAAACCCGGCGACCCGTCCCGTCCCGTCCCGTCCCGTCCCGTCCCGAAGGGTCGGGCCGGGTCAATTTGCACAGAGGGACAAGTTCGGGACGGGTCTTCCTCTTGACCCTATAAGGGACGGGTCAAACTACACTCAGACCCTAAAAAACCCACCTGACCCTGTGACCCGGAAAACAGACCCGTAGAAACTAGAAATTAATCGGGACGGGTCTTCTCCTTCTTCATTCTTCTCGCCCTGAAAGAAAACCTACACCCTAAAATCTCAATCAATTCTCGACGACTTCCATCCGGGCGTCCAGCCCAATCGTCGCGCTTCCTCGTCGGCGGCGCGGTTGGAGAATCCCTTCACCGCTTCACTATACCTCTTCTCCATTCTTCTCATCGACTGAAAGGGAAACCTACAGCCTAAAATCTCCACCGATTCTCGGCGACTTCCATCCGGGCGTCCAGCCTAGTTGTTGTGCTTCCTCGTCGGCGGCGCGGTTGGAGAATCCCTTCACGATACCTCGTCGCCACCAGGACCTTGGAGAAGAAGTTGTTGGTCGAAAATCTGCATCAATTACAGGTATGTTTCTTCGGTTTCCTTCTTTCATTGTCTCTGTTTCAGCCCCAAGATTGGTTGTCTCTGGCTACTCTTACTGCTTTGATTTTTGTGGATTTGCTCATATATGTGTGGTACTCTTACTGTTTCAGCCCCAAGATGATAGCTTCTCTTTAGTTCCTATGAAAAACAGAAACTAAGAGAGCTGTGGCTTCAGCCCACTTCTAAAGCACTTTAACAGCAAAGGCAAGTGAAGCCGCAGCCACCACTGTAGTCACAGATGAAACCATAGCCCAGAAGCTCTTCTTCTTCTCTGCTTCTGCAACAGAGTTCTCCAGAGCTCCAACTCGCTGCTTCATCTCCTCCACCTTTGCATCCTTGTCTCTGAAACAGCTCTTGATCGCTTCCATTTGTTCTTCAACCTTTTCCACTGTGATTTTAGGCAAGGTGAAAACAGATTTATGCGCACTCTAGAAGGCTGAATGATAGATTTCTCGGCCAATCTTGGAATCCTAGGCTTTATGGTTTCGGGGTTAGGGAAGCTGATAAATGAAACATGATCTTTTCTAGTTATGTAACTTTTTTGGATTAAATGACTGATGGAATCCTTGGATAAGCAATATTACTTCTCTGGTTTTGCTGTTATTCAAAAGAATGATTAATTTACTTGCTCCATTGTCATTCTGCTATCCCCGGGGTATTCTTTTTTTCCAACTGTCAAATGTTCTACTTTGTTGAAATCAGAGGTGGAAGCTACATTAACTCACCTTTTCCTTTTCCTCTGTCAAGAGAATCTAGTTGCCCTTCATTAACGAGGTAACTAAGTAGACACTTTTTCTAACGAGGTAACTAAGTAGACACTTTTGCTGCTGTGGTGTTGCTTGAACAAGGTATGAAAAGTAATTTGTTTTTAACATTCACTATTTTATTTAGATCATTATTAATTTATTTGGTGTGTTGCTAATTTTGCAGAGTTGAAAGAGTCTTGCTTGGATGATTGTACTATCATGAGTGATTTAGTTGACGATGATTGAAGAATGGTGTACTTGATTATTATCGAACAATGATGTCTTGTGTGATCATGAGTATGATGTACTTGATTATTATCGAACAATGATGTATTGTGTGATCATGAGTATGATGTACTTGATTATTATCGAACAATGATGTATTGTGTGATCATGAGTATGATGTACTTGATTATTATCGAACAATGATGTCATTGATGATTATTTAATAATTGATGTCATTTCATCCTTTCATCAAGCACATATATTATGGGAGTTTGGTAAATAATTTGGTAAATAAATAATTTTCTGAAATTATTTTGGCAATTGATTAATTTTCTGGAATTAATTGGGTAAATAAATAATTTTCTGGAATTATTTTGACAATTGATTAATATTTTGGAAATATGTTGGTGATTGATTAAATTTTTGGAATATTTTGGTGGTTAATTAATTTTTTGGAATTAATTTGATGAATAGATAATTTTATGAACAGAGATTCGTAAATAAAATGATTTTTTGAAATTAATTTCGTAATTGATTAATTTTCTGAAATAATTTCATAAATAAATTATTTAACTAATTAATTAATTAATTTTCTGGAATTAATTTGATAAATAAATGATTTTCTAGAATAAATTGGGTAAATAAATAATTTTCTGGAATTATTTTGACAATTGATTAATATTTTGGAATTATGTTGGTGATTAATTAAATTTTTGGAATTATTTTGGTGATTAATTAATTTTTTGGAATTAATTTGATGAATAAATAATTATCTGAACTGAAATTCGTAAAAAAATTATTTTTTGAAATTAATTTCGTAATTGATTAATTTTCTGAAATAATTTCATAAATAAATTATTATATGAATTAATTAATTAATTTTCTGTTTTTTTTATAATTTGGTATTTAATTTTGTGTCGGAGAGGGTCGACCCGCTGACCCGTCCCGACCCTAAAGGGTCAAACAGGTTCAAGAAGAGAACAGGGACGGGACGGGTCGATTATGCAAGTTGTCCCTTTAGGGACGGGACAGACAGGGTCAGGGACGGGACAGGGACGGGACAGGCAAATTTTCAGCCCTAGTTGCAGCACAAGTATGTAAAAAATTCCTCTATTACCTATATATGCTGTCTATCTCTGAATATATAATGTAGAACCGTCAAGCTTCCTTTCTGCTAGACAATTGTCAATGGTTCTAGCAATATGCCATTGTATGAGTAATCATGACGTTGCAGTCCAATATGCCATTGTATAATAACTAATAAGGCGTTCAATTGCAAAACAAAATACTTACTTTGGAATCACTGACTCTAAATTGGGTTCAGGTGTTTATCCGAATGGCCTCACTATCAGCTATAGGTTCGCTCTTGATTGCGGTTAATTTAGTCTTTTCGTTTGTCCTTTCAGATATACAAGCTAGAAGTAGAACAAAATAGATTAGAAGAGGATGCATTTGTTTATAATTGGCTTCAACAGCGGCTTAAACTCTCACCTGCATACAAAAAGGTACATCCTTTACCTTCAATGCTTAATCAGTTAATTGGCGGGTCAGATCCGGTGCTTAAGCCTAAAAACTTAAGCATATACTTAAAGCTTTCCTATTGGCTAAAATAATTTTAGTTTGTTTATGGTAGGTTATTAGTTAGGTAGTTAGTAAGGGTAAACTAGGTATTAAAGGAAAAAATAATAGTTAATAGAAAGAGAAAATAAAAACCTAACATATTTTTCCATATCAAGCCGTCCGCCAAAAGTGACCAGATCACTCCACCGCCATCCCTCCATTATTCCATCCTCCACCTCCTCCGCCATCCCCGCCGCCGCGGAGACCCCTTTCCTCCACCAACAAATGCATCATCGAACGACACCGTCGTCCCCTCGTCGAACCCGGGCCTAGCCGCCGCCGACAGCGAGTAATTCATCACCTCCTGAAACAAACCGTCACCAGCATCCCGACAACACAGAGTGTCGCCCTTCACGCCACCATCCCGCCGCTATCCTGACGGAGCCCACGTTCAGCATTTATTATTTACATATTATAACAATGGTTATGCATAGCGTTACTGATATGTCGCTAAAGTGTTGATAATTATAGTGCATGATATTGATAATAACTCATAGTATTTTGTTGACGGGTGTATTAAGAAAAGTTAATAATAGGTGATTATTAACATTTTTCAATGATTTTTTATGTTGCTAATATTGTAAATAATAGTTTAATATTAATACTAATCATTTGTTTTTTTAAATATTAATGATGCATCCCAGAAACATTGATAAGAGAACATAAGATTGTTAGCAATGGACTCTTAATCTTTGAATTATTGGTAAATGTTAAATTTATATGATTTATGGAAAAAAACGACGATATACCATTAACAATATTTTCATAAGCAAATAATTATTAATGTAGCATTAATAATGATTTTGTATTTTGTTAATGATACATCTCATTAGCATTGATAATATTGTATCAGATTGTTAACGTTGAGCCTAAAAATGTTAATATTTAAATTTTTCATTATTGTTAATGCTAATAACAATTACATTACATCAAGGTTGATAACATTACATTATATCGTTAACAATGAGTCTAAAACCATTAACAAACAACAACAAAATTATTTATGAGAAGATGATAATGCTTTTGTAATAACATTGATAATTCAAGCAGAAAAGTTGGTAACATTACCTTTGATTGATAACAATAATAAAAACATATAATACACTTTATCAACGAGTTTATAAACCTCACATGCAAATTGGAAAACATTAACATTTTTTTTCTATCATTAGCAATTACATTCATATAAAAAATATTGATTTTGCATATTGACGGGGACTGATATTCTTCACCATCTGCGACTTTGACATTTGCTACATAATGGATATGTGATTTCACCTATTGTAACTATTGCCCTCAACTTATGGCTGCTCGATCTTGGGCTTGTTTCTAGGTAGAACAGTCTTACGTGATGTGTTCATGTCATGCCATCAAACTACACAAAGAAAGATGCACAACAAATTTGTGAAAATGACATAATCCATGTAACAATAACCATGTAATAAACTATGCTTGTAAGTTGATAGAGATGGAACAAACCTTCTAATAACGTAACAAAAAATTATTGCTTACGAAATTGAAAATTGATGACAGTCAAACCACTAGCATGAATGATGAATTGATGCAATATTAAGTGTCAAGTACCATCAATTTCATTAAAAAACTGTTGGTTTCCGTTCAAACATAAATAAATAAACATTAAAAAGGATTTGCGTAATTTATTTAGCGATAGCAAACCGTTAATAATGCTATTGTAAATCCTTAATATCTTATATGTGTTTCGTTGATGATGTAAGAATACTTGTTACTAATACTTGATTCTCCATTAATTGTCAATAAACACAAAAAAATTGATAACGAGGTTGTATCCAGTTGATAATTAATAGTGATTGGCTTCAAGTTTATATATTCTAGAACTTTAACACACCCTTCAAATTAGCTAATAAACATAGATAAAATTGTTACTAATGTCTGATTTAGTCACAAACATGATTTAAAATTGTTAATAATGAACGAGATTGATAATAAAACTGTCAATAATTACAAAAAAGGCATATAAATATATTGATAATGATTGTATAGTGGTCGGAAATAAATAACATGACTTAATCACATACATGCATAAGCCGCTTCCCATTCGACCCTAACAAAATTGATAGCTCCAATCAAAATCGTTAACAATTAAATGGGGATTTATTAATAACTCAAATATCGTAATCACGCGGATGGACAGAAAACTATTACTAGTTTGATGACGTTGAAACTATTGTAAATTTAGGGCGAAAAATTAAAATGTTACAACGTCAACTCCGACATCTTTTTCCCGGCGAGTATAATAAACGAGAAACGTGCAATCGTAAGTAAGACGACAACCAAAGGATTTGCAGCTTTTCCCCCGACAAGGATTACCTATCGTTTGTGTTGGGGGAAAGAGGAACGCCGGCGGCAACAAGGAAGTGGTCTCGTCTAACACGGCTGGGAAGAAGACGAATTTAAAAAATAAAAACCTAACCGGCAGCTCTATGGTTGGTTTTAGGGTTTACGTTTAGTTTTTATTTAATTATGAAAATATGTTAAATTTTAAATAAGTAAAATACACAATTTACTTCAATACCCTTAATCAATTATTAACTAATAACTACTAATTAACCACTCAATCCACTAACAACCAATAGGATTAATTTAAGCATATGCTTAAGCTTTTGGGCTTAAGCACATGAACCCAGGCCGTTAACTGGAGCATTTTATATCCTCAGACCTCAATACTTAAGTTGTAGACTTCAATTGTCTACTTTATGAGTGACAACGTTTGCTTCTTCGCCTCTCTAATGCTTTTGTATTTAAGATGCTTGAAATCAGTGCCAGCATGGAGGAGATCAAGCCTAGTGACATAATGGAAGACAATGATGCTGAATTTGCCGATATTTCATTCGAAGAGCTATTAGCACAAGAAAAGAAGGACTCATTTTGGTTAGCTACTTGCAACATTCTTAGTTATTACCTCATTACGTGAAAACAATCTGGTTGCTAACGTCTTTACCATAAATGTTGAACAGACAGAAGAATGGGAAGTCGCGGACATGGACGAGTTGAAAAGATCAATAGACAGCATCGCCATGGTGCTGGTTGTTAGCGAGCTTGATGTTCCAAGGAATCACCTTTTTTTGTCACCACCCAGTCCCAGTGGCCTGCTGCTTGTGAGCACAAGGTGTTCAACTGAAGGAATTGGGACTCTGCTAATGCCTGAGGGAGCTAATTACTGTCCTGTAGGAATAGAGTGTGGATGAATTTTTGCCTTTTTGGGGCAATAATGTTCTGTTTGCTGAAACCTTGGATGGATGGCCTAATCGAGCATCGACCTGGGGCTGCGGCAGGACTTTATCAGTTTGCATAATGTAACATCACTGAATTGGAGATGTAAGGTCATTCGATGGTAATAGTTTTTGGAGGGCTTCAGAGGATTTCCCATTGTTCTAACTTTTAATAGTTTATTATTTTATTTTTATCTTTTTAATAGTTAGAAGTGAGATGAGAATTTTATAAAATTACTATATTTTAACTAACATATCACATATTTAATGGTCAATTTGACCGCCACGTAAGCAAAAGTTAACGGAGTTGGACGGAGAGTGATCAAACTTAAACTATTTTACTAATTTTAGTTACCACGAATGGAATTAAATATTTCTAGTGACCAATCATAAACGTTTTTTGTAATCTCAGTGAACGTTTTTTGTAATCTCAGTGACCAAACATGCAATTAAGGAGTGTGAATATCTGTTCGAACTGAAGTGACCGTGAATTTTGCATACCCTTGTCACGTAGGCTCAGCGTGGACCAATTGGGCGCTTTCCGCTTTAATGACAAGATTGACGACTACGCTGCCAACAATTAAACTACCAAACAATGTTCAGGCTCGAGTTAGCAGAGGAAAGAACTGGGTTTTACAACACTCAAAAATAGGATACTGGATCCATTCCATATAAAACCATGTTTTGCTATTACAATAAGGAGGAAAAAAACTACAATTGTCTGCGTTTATGCCTTCTAATGGTGCAACGAAGTGCAACGTGTGATCTACATTACCCTGTCAAATCCTCATCCAGGCAACAAGATTAAACATTTTAAAGTTAACCAGTTAAAAAGAAAGAACAGCCAGCCAAGGCCCCTAAATCTATCAGCAGCATCAGAAACATCAACAGGGCCAAAACTCTCCAGGTATCGATAGCCATCTTTCTTTTGGCGCAAGCAAGCAACAAAAACTGGACCGAGGTAAGCACAGCTACTTGGTTTTGACCTTGGAACATATTGTGTATTCCTCTTCTATCAGTCGATTTTCACAGATGAGTATATCTTCTTGACGAACCAGAAACAGGCATAGAACCCTATAGTTCCAGTCAAGACGAAGAATGCATACGAAATGATCACCATATACCCAAAGTAGAGGACCCCTGAGACAAACTTCGAGATCTCCAACTTGGTGAAGAAGTAGAAGATGGAGTATAGGAAAAGGTAAACAGCAGAAGAACCAGCAGTGAGATAGGACTTCCACCACCAGTGGTAGTCCTCACTACACAGCTGGAAGTAGCATAGCACGATCGTTATCTCAGCACAAGTTATCAACAGGATGACAAACACTATAAAGAGGAAGCCAAAGATGTAGTAGAACTGGTTCAGCCAGATCGAGGTCAAGATGAAGAAGAGCTCGATGAAGACAGCACCAAATGGGAGAATGCCACCAATGAGGATGGAGAAGACGGGCTTCATGTACCATGCCTGCTCTGGGACTTGCCTCGGAATCTTGTTCGTTTTGACAGGATCTTCGATAGCTGGTTTTTTGTAACCCAAGTAACTACCGACAAAAACAAGTGGGACAGAGATACCAAACCATAAGCAAACCAGAGCAAACATAGTTCCAAAAGGGACAGCACCTGAAGACTTCTCTCCCCAAATGAGAGCATTCAGGACAAAGAACACTGCAAAGAGGATACCCGGGAACATGAATGCTGTTTTTAGGGTGTTTCTCTTCCACTCTGTGCCTTTGAACATTTTGTAGAGACGTGCAGAGGAGTATCCGGCGAATATCCCCATGAAGACCCACAAGAGAACCATGGCAGTCATAAGGCCTCCTCGATTGGAGGGAGAGAGAAAGCCGAGTAATGCGAATATCATGGTGACCAAAGTCATACCAAAGATCTGGACACCTGTACCGAGATAAACACAGAGTAAACCAGCGTTCATCGGTGCCCTGAATACATCTCCATGGACAAGCTTCCACCCGGTCTCCTCCTGGGCCTCATCCTGTGTTTCCAACTGATTGTAGTTTGCAATGTCTCTGTATAGAGTTCTCATCATGATCATGGCTACCATACCAGATAGGAAGAGGACAATCATCAGCGAGTTGATGATGGAGAACCAGTGAATTTGATCATCGTTCATTAGGAGATAGGTGTCCCAACGTGAAGCCCACTTGACATCACTCTCCTGAAGGGGATTGGGGTGAAGGAGAGATCAGAAGCTGAAAATGGAAACCATATGCTAGACCAACAGTAATGGGGAACACGAGTTTTAGGGGAGTACCTGGAAAATCACATCATATGTGAAGACCACCTCTTTGCCGGTATCAACTTCTTGAGGGACAATACTACCTTGAATTAGTTTTTTGGTGTCCTTGTTGCACGTAGTCAGCTGAGTTTTCTTCTCATCCCACTCCTTGTATTCATGATTGATGCTGTTAACAGAGAATGAATCAACAGTAAGTTATAACAAGTTCACAGCTGATAAAATGTAACACCAACTCAGAGAAGAGATAATGGGTAAAACCTGTTTGGAGAAACCTCAAATCCAACAATTCGGGCAGATTCAGATTCAGGATCCTTGTGATACATAACTCTAAACACTAAGTGATTATTGATAAAATATTTCTCCTCTTTACTCTGTGGAAAACCAAAACAAGCACACAAGAAGGCACCAGTCAATCAAATAAAAAAAACAATTAAACATACAGGAAGATTATGTGGATGGAATGCTACTGATGCATACCCCAGCATAATTTCCTTTGAACCCAACTCTGAAACCATGTTCGTAAGTAGTTGACTGACCACCATCCCTCCTCTGTCTTAGGACAGCAACAGGAAGATTATCCAGTATCCTGCAGATCCACCTCTGAACTGTCAGCATGGATATATAATGTTTATTACTCTACACAAATTGACATCCAGTGGCCATTAACCCAAATAAGGATGCTGAAAGATCTGCGAAAACACCGCATTTCAACCTTTCGGATCGTGACTTTAAAAATCAAACTATTATTTGAAAATGTTTACTTACATGTTAACACGATACTCATCATCAATCTTTTCCTTAAAATTCTTTGCCGCTTCAGCATCAAGTGTTGCTCGACAAGCTATTTTGCAGGATTGCTGTTCCATCATTTCAAACTGGGGTAGATTTTAAAGTTCACACAAGACCAAGGTAACACAAGGACATCAGCTTCATAATAACAGTTTAATTCATTACCAACAAATAAGATAATAGTCAACAATAGCTTACAATGTACATCGAGTTTTCAATGCGGTCACCTCTAAGGACCTCCCCCAAGTTTTCTGCACTGTTCTCAATCTTTGGAGGTTTACAATACTTTAAAAAGTAGTAGTCATAAGGAAGTTGTGTTTTTGTAGATGACAATTTGTTTACTTTGACATTGAGAAGGTTGCCCTGTTCAGAGACACAAAGAAAATCATTAAGATACAAAAATGGCTAAATGTGCACCTAATAGACAAAAGAAGTGAGTAAAAGCACCGGTAAGCAAGAGATGGAAAATAACTGATACACCCATCCATAAATAGGCTTTCCTAATTCTCAGTAGATTAGTAAAACATGACAAAAATACATTTCAAATATCGCATCAAGCACGTGAAAACAGGAAGTTGTGCAAGAATATCTGCATTACCTCTGAAACGTTAACCAGCCTTAAAATTATAAAAATCAAATGTAATTCTTAAATCTTAATAATCAATGACTGAGAAAAAAGATAGATCAGAGCTTATCACTACCCAAGCTTGTCATTGTCATTGTCTGCTCTAGGTTTCACATTCACAACATGATTCATATATAACAATAAATCTTCCTTACAGAGTTCAGAACAGTCCTGAATACAAACACCAATTGTAAGTTTGTAACACAACTTATCTGCCCACAAACTACATCCAACCCCTTTCTACGAATCATTTCTGATATTGATGAATGAGAATCATGTTTAAGTGAAAAGAGTAATCCACTCAATATAATGTTAACGGGTAATCACAAAGGAACCATATCATCTTCGCATCCTCACAACAAATATCAGAGATTCAGACTAACTGAAATAGAGATACAATGATAGGAAACCAAATTAAATTCGTCCTAGAACGTGCTTGGAGCCAGATTTTGCCAAATACAGAGAGACGCATGCAAAAGTCCCTACTCAACGAGGATAACCCCGGATCAGAAACTAAATTAACCCCCAAAATGGAAAACAAAAAATAGATCTATCAGATCCGAACAACCAGTATGCTAGATCAGACCCCGATCATTAAAAACCCTAGATCCGACAACAAACAAAACGGATAAGAAACAATGAAGTGCCTCACAACTCAGACACCAGAGAGACATAGAAGATGCAGAGAGAAAGCAAAGCTCACCCGCTGGAAGTCACGAGGGGCCACGCCGGGGAGGTAGAAAGCGTGCGCGGATGAAATGAGGAGCAAAGCGACGAAGAGGGTTGCCGTAGCAGAGAGCCCGCCGATCATCTTCGGGAGAGTGACGAAGATTGCAGAGTGAGAGTTGAGGAAGAAGATGGCTGCAGAGCAAAATGATTGGTGGTATACTTGCAAGGGGATCACTTTTCGTTATTTCCACCCTTCTCCATTTCTTTTGTTCGGTCCGCTGAGAAAGGGACTGGTAATCTAGAATGTTAGCTTTTAGTTTATTGTTTTTCAAGTTTCAACTAGTGTCTACTGTGTAGTATATATTTTCGGGTAAATTTCAAATTTGGTTATTAAAAATATTTTATTTCATTCATGATTAATTAGTATTTATTATTCTATAAAAAAATTAGAATTCGTTAAATCTTTTAAGTTTGATCACTCTTCGTTAGTATCTGTCAACCTTCGTTCACACCGTCAATATTTTACTAACGTGCAAAGACAGAGCTAGTGCGTTAGAAGGGGGCCATTGTAAAACTTGGTTGTGCACCACTAGACATATATACATGCGGTAGTCTAGTGACTATGAAGTCTGCTTGTTTATAAGGAGGTTATGTGTTTGAGGATAAGTATTAACTCCAAAATGCTCATTTCTCCCTAAGTTTTACCCTTTTAGCATGCATCACCCCAAATTTCTCAAGTCATACAATTTGCCTACCGAACTTTCTTGTTTTATCCTATTCTTTTCCTTTATTTTTTGTCTTTAGCTCTAATTTCTGACCTCCTATTTTTCAAGCCCTATTAGTTAATAATAGAACTTGCTTATTTTTGCTTATCTTTTCCTCTACTTTATTCCTCTCGATTTCCTAACAATTTACAGTTTTGATTATGGTCGGAAGGAGTTTTTCACCAATTTATACTTTCTCCATTGGGAATCGTGTACCTCTTTTAAAAAAAAAATTAATTCGTCTATTATGCTAAATACATTAATCATTTTTTGATAACAAAGCAAACCTCTTCTACTGTTAAAAATAAGGTTACATTAATAGTTAATAAGTTATATTGAACAAGAAGTAGCATAATGAAATTCACATAGTATTTTGAATTTTAGTAACATTAAAACTCATATCGATTAAGATCGGATAAAGTATAATTTTATATATAATATAATTAACTTCTATTTTTTTAATTGGTCCCTCATAAACTTAATTGCTAGCTCTGTCCCTGCTAACGTGACTAACTGAAACGCTAATATATCAAAATTTGACCTGCTACGTTACAAAACCCAACCAACCATGTCACAATGGCCGCCATATCATACCCACAACATAACCCAACACCAATTCAATCTCAACCCAACACGACCCTATCTTCTTAATCATTATTTCTTCTTTCTTTCGCCTCACTTTGACATAACTCTTCTTCTTTATGAGGACCGACCGACCAACCAAAACAGCAAAGATCAACAACCTAATATGATCAAGCTTCCCTCATCCATCGTCGGCCACCAAATCCCAAAGATCACTCCAAGAACTGTAGTTTCAAGCTATGACGGCAAGCAATGCAGTCAAAATCGCGCTTTAAAGCGTAAAATCGTACGATTGTACCTATCTAAACCACAAGAACGCTTCAGTTTCTATCTAAATTCGTAGTGTACACAAAAAGGTAAAAAACGGTTTTAAAACTAGTAAAAATATGTTTCTTGACCGCTTTTATACGATTCCTTGGACGGCGGAGAAATGTCGATTTAATGAAGAAAACGACGTCATTTTATGATGCCTCATGCAAAAAAAAAAACCTTCAATTAAGCGGAAAGGAACCTAACTCGTCCCGAATATCACAATAAAACTCTCAATTAAGGCCCAAGTATAAACCTCAATAGGGTGCAATATAGGGAAGTATGTTTAAATGTCAACCTGAGCCGGTTCATGTACCCCTACTTCGGTTGTTTGTAACATTATCTAGCAATTGTTTTTTTTGTGTGTGAAAACAACGATCTATAGCTAAAACTTTTGGAATAGTAAATGGATTTGACACTAAATGAGAAGGGTTCACCCAAGTGTTACTCCCCCTAGCTAGCAATTATGACTTGTCGGATCGAATGGACATGTGTGGTAAGGTGGTTGTAAATAATATGGAAGTGCAATAAGTAGCCAAATGTCACTCTCTCGGTCTCTAGGTCAAGGGAATTCGATTCAAGCAACCAAAGTAGCTCTCTTGACCTATTGACTAAGGGTTGCCAAGACTTCACCCTCGAATCAGAGTTTGGACGGCCAAATTACAATCAACCCTAGGTGCTAATACGAGCAAAGAGGGTTGTCATACATTAACCTAGATAGGAGACACGATTTGTCTAAGAAACCCCATCTTTACTTCTAACTAAAACATCCCAATCGACGGTCAAGTATAACCGTCGATCGGGTGTAGCATAGGGTCCATATTCAACAGTTTGGTGGCCCAGAAAGCCCTATGCTCTAGCTCTACGAGCAAATGACACGTTTTGCCGTAAACAAATTGGTAAGACAAGAAGCCTATTGATGTTTTGTAGGCCATGCGGTACACCCATAGAGCATCATCGAGTTTTGCAGACCAATCCTTACAGGATCGGCCCACGATCATTTCCAGTATCCTCTTCAGTTTCCTATTTGACAATTCAATCTGACCACTTGTTTGAGGGTGGTAGGCCGTGGAACCCGATGGGTGACACCATAGCGATCGAGGAGTTTATCGAATTGCCCTTGAAAATGGGTTCCTCATCACTAATGATGGCCCACAGGGTCCCAAAATGTGAAAAAAATTCTCCAGGAATCCGCAGACTCGTTTTGCATCCAGAGGGCTTGCACCTCCACCCACCTCGAGACGTAGTCCATGGGTGCTAGAATGTAATTATTTCCAAAAGACGAGGGAAAAGGACCTATGAAATTGATGCCCCATACATCGAAAATCTCACATATGATGGAAACTGCTTGGGGCATCTCAGTTTGGTTGGAGACATTACCTGTTCTTTGGTAGCTATCATAGTGTCGGGCGAATGAATCAACATCTCGTAACAGCGACGTCCAGTAGAATCCCGATTGAAGCACCTTCCTTGCGGTGCGGTTTCCACCGTGATGCCCTCATGTTGGTTCCTCATGACATTGGCTTAGAATAGCCATCATTTTCCTTTCTGGCACACACCTTCGAATGATCCCATCGACCCCAATCCAAAAAGGTGAGGATCGTCCCAAAAGTAGTATCGGATGTCAGAAAGAAACTTTCTTTTTTCATTTGTATTCATCCCCTTCAGTAGCTGCCGTCCGACCAAATAATTGGCAAAGTCGGCGAACCACGGGGTGGCACTCTCAGCCACGGCAAGTACGAATAACCTCTCATCGGGGAAAGTGTCAATAATCTCGCATTGGAAAGTGCTCCCCGCGGGACCTTCAAGCCGGGAAAGGTGATCCGTCGCAAGGTTCTCGGCTCCTTTCTTGTCTTTGATCTCCACATCAAAGTCATGGAGAATCAAGATCCATTTGATCAAGAGGGGTTTGGCATCGGTCTTGCTCATCAAGAAATGGATGGCGGAATGATCGGTGTATACAATGACCTTCGACGGCACAAGGTAGGACCATAACTTGTCGAAGGCAAAGATGACTGCCAACAATTCCTTTTCAATAGTTGTGTAGTTCTCCTAAGCCTCGTTCAATGCCTTTGAGGCATAGCATATGGGTTGGAAATTTCTCCCCCGCCTTTGACCTAACACCGCTCCCATTGCGTAATAGTTAGCATCACACATTAGCTCGAAAGGGAGGGTCCAATCCGGAGAAACCATGATCGGAGCATTTGTGAGCCTAGCCTTGAGGATATTTAAAGCTTCAAAACACTCCTTCGTGAAGAGAAAAGATGCATCCTTTCTGTAGAAGCTTCGTAAGGGGTAGCGCGATCTTTGAGAATTTTTTTTTACAAATTGGTGATAGAATCCCACGTGCCCAAGGAAGCTCCTAATGCCTTTATATAACGTCGGAGGGGGAAGCTTGCTTATGGTCTCGATCTTGGCTCGGTCTACCTCAATGCCCTTCTTCAAAATCTTATGCCCCAAAACAATGCCCACTCGTACCATATAATATGACTTCTCCCAACTTAAAGCCAAATTGGTCTCTTCACACCGCTCAAAGACCTTCTCCAAGTTGGCCAAGAAATGAGCAAATGAATCCCAAAATACCGAGAAATCTTCCATGAACACCTCCATTATCTCCCCACAAGCTTGTCGAAGATAGCCACCATGCATCTCTAAAATGTAGCGGAGGCATTACACAACCCAAACGGAATGCGTCTATAAGCGAATGTTCCGAATGGGCAAGTGAATGTTGTCTTCGCCTAATCTTCCAAGGCAATTGGTATCTAGAAGTACCCCGACATACCATCCAGGAAGCAGTAATAGTTGTGATCCGCGAGCCTCTCTAGGATTTGATCAATGAAAGGCAAAGGGATATGATCTTTACAAGTGGCATCATTCAATCGACGATAATCAATGCACACTCTCCACCCGGTCACCGTCCTAGTCGGTATATGCTCCTCCTTCTCATTTGCCACCACTTTCATCCCTCCTTTCAGGGGAACCAACTGAGTCGGGCTTACCTACTGACTTTTGAAAAAAGGGTAGATGATCCCAATGTCTAGGAGCATAATAACCTCAACCTTCACCACCTCCTCCAGGTTAGGATTCACACGTCGTTGAGGTTGGCGGACCGGCTTGGCGCCCTCCTCCATGAGGATCTTGTGCGAACAAAATGAGGGCCCAATTCCTAGGATATCTATGATCATCCATGCAATGGATCTCTCATGACGACGCAAGAAATCAATCAATTGGGTTTTCTTCTCGGATGTGAGTTTTGCGTTGATAATGACCGGGAGCTTGCCGTCATCCCTCAAGAAGGTATATTCAAGGTGGGGAGGCAAAAACTTCAAATCCAACTCGGGTGGCTCTTCCAAAGAAGTAGGAATCTTGGGCATGGGGGGTAAGGCTTCAACCTCCACTTCGTGGGTCACAACGCAGGCTTCCTCAACTCGTGAGGGTCGTCCCTCCTCTTCCTGAGGCTCCGAGTCATCAACACATACTAAAAAACACTCCTCAAAGGGGTCAGTAGGATTGGCACCCGCGGACACGAGTGCCGCAATGAAATCAAATACATCATCATAGTATTCAATATCATCATGAAGGTAAGAAAACTTCATGCTATCATCTATTGAGAAGGTAACCTCCTCCTCTCCTGCCCTGAGTACCAACTTACCCCCATGCACATCGATCAATGCCTTTGCGGTGGCCAAAAAGAGTCTTCCCAGAATAAGGGGGACGTCCACATTATCGTCAATGTCGAGAATGACATAATCGACCGGATAAATGAGGGTCCCAACTTTAATGAGTAGATCCTCAACCACACACTTAAGGTGCACTATGGACCTATCAGCCAACTAGATATTCATCCTAGTAGTTCTAGGTTCACCTAGGTCTAACTTTTTAAACAATCTATACGGCATCACATTAATGCTAGCCCCTAGGTCCGCCAAGGACTTCCCTATGCACATATTGGCAATAAAACAAGGGATAGTGAAACTCCCTGGATCTTTGCGCTTTGCGGGAAGGTGGTTCTGTAGGATTGTCGAGCACTCCTCATTCAAGGTAACAGTATTAATTCCTTCCGGCTTCTTCTTGTTGGCGAGGAAGTCTTTCAAGTACTTCGCATACTTGGGCATCTGAGTGAGGGCTTCAACAAATGGAATGCTGAGGTGCAATTGGTTCATCAACTCCATGAAGTGGGCGAACTTTGCTGACATGCGGTATGTGTGGAGTCCGGTGGGGTAAGGAAGAGGTGGACTTGCTTTCCCTTTTTTCTGTTCTAGCTGAGGAGTCGAGTCCGCCTTATCCTCACCCGTCACACTTAAATCCCCTTCTTGCTCGGGGGAAGTCGTGGCTTTGTTTCGCTCTTCTACCCTAAGAGATTTCTTTTGGAGGGGTACTTCCCTAGTTTCTCTCCCGCTACGGATGGTCACCGCCCTTAATTCCTCTTCATATGATTGTCTCCAGGAAAGGGTTGCTTGCGAGATAGCCCCCATCCTTGTGGTCAAGGTTGTCAAGTATGATTGATGACTTTGCAACCCTGCCTCTATGACCGAGAACTTCTTTGTCTCCTCCCCCATGAACCATTCTATTTTTTCAAACTTCTTGGAGCTGGAGCTGGCAAAGGTAGTCACAAGCTCCTCCAAAGAGGACATCCTGTCGAGACATGTAGGGGAGATGGAGTACAACTGCTCACAAGAGCCCTCTTCCTCGTTCATCACTTGGCACTCCGGAAAACCACTGATCTTCAAACTCCCCACAAGTTCGATGAACTTCTGAACATGCTCTCTTGGAGACTCATTGCTAAGCCCATGAAATCGGGCATTGTTTTGGATCATGGTGACAAGGGCGGGCTTGATCTCAAAATTGTTGGTGGCCAGAGCGAATGTCGAATGGCAGGTTGAATATCTGCCGCTCATGGGGCAATATAGTAGCAGATGGTCCTTGGTTTCTCCTCCGCGGCTGCTCCACCTAGAGCGGGTTGATTAGCCACCATATCAGCTTCACTTCCTTCCTCTTCGGAATCAAACCCTTCCTCAACTACACCTTCCTCTTCTATCCTACTTCTTGCCTCCGCCAGTTCCCTCTCACTAGCCAAGAGTTGGAGAATGCAGTTGAGATTCTCGTCCAGTAGCACCAAAGGTGTCGGATTACTCCGGGTCATACACCTCCCTGCATACACTCAAAAGAACCACAACTCGTCAAACACAAGCAAGATTCACAAACACAAAAGCGAAAAGTAAAAGCTAGATTGACACCAAACAATCTTTTCAAAATAATGAAACGTTTGTTCCCCGGTAACGGCGCCAAAAACTTGACTCGTCCCTAATATCACAATAAAACTCCCAATTAAGGCCCAAGTATAAACCTAAATTGGGTGCAATATAGGGCAAGTATGTTTAAATGTCAAGCCGGACCGGGTCATGTACCCCTACTTTGATTTTAACATTATCTAGCGATTGTTTTTTTGTGTGAAAACAACGATCTGTAGCTAAAACGTTTGGAAAAGTAAATGGATTTGATACTATTGAGAAGGCTTCACCTAGGTGTTGTTCCCCCTAGGTAGCAATTATGACTTGTGGGATCGAATGGACACGTGTGGTAAGGTGGTTGTAAACAGTAGGGAAGTGCAACAAGTAGCTAAACACGACTCTCTCGGTCTCTAGGTCAAGGGAATTCGATTCAAGCCACCAAAGTAGCTCTCTTGACCTATTGACTAAAGATTGCCAAGACTTCCCTCTCGAATCGGAGTTCAGACGACCAAATTACAATCAATCCTAGGTGCTAATACGAACAAAGAGATTTGCTCACATTAACCTAGATAAGAGACACGATTTGCCTAAGAAAACCCAGCTTTACAAGCCTCTTTCAAAGAAAGTGGGGTTTCTCTCTAGCTAGGTTAGAATGGCAATTACATTGATAGGCAAACACACAACACATCTTTCATGAAAATACCTACAATTCACATTAAAACACATCCGCACACAAATTATTCAATCCATATAAACATTCACATCATTGTAGCTAGGGTTTACAAACACCCAAGTGAAATAAGAGACTACTCCATTCTATGAGAAGGGAAAACATACGAGAGAATAAGGAAAACCATCAAGGAGATGTTAGCCTTGCTCCTTGTGTTGAAGAGATCCTCCTTTGGGTAAGGAATTCCTAAATCCTTGCTTGAAGATGAAACCCTAGCTTCTTCTCTTCTTTGGTTCGTCACTTTCTCACTCTAGAAATCTGAAGAAAAAAAAGAAGAAGAAGTTTCTCACACTAGGTCTCTCCTTTTCTCCTTCAGCTCAAACCCCCTTTTATACCCAGGTCGAGCTCACATCACGGTCCCAGTTGACGGCCGTGAACTCAAGGCGTGGACCGTGATTTGGGGCCAAAACATATCGTCTCAATAATCCAGTTCACATTTTGTGACTTGGGTTCATAGTCTTACGACCGTGAATTAGCTTGAGTCCAGTGAAAGCAAAAATGTCCTTGGACGCCTTGATGTTCACGGCTTGCGGCTCTAGTTCATGGTAGCCATGACAATGAACTAATGGCTACCACCGTGATTTGCGGCTGACTCCATCCTTTGACCCGATTTTTCGCCTTTCGACTCCGGGGTTGGTTCCACATGCTATAGACTGAAATGCACAAAATCTAGCGTAAAACCAAACCTCCCAGAGTAAAAATGCCTCAAATGACTAAGGAAGGGGGGGGGGGGTAAAAAGTGTACAATTGAGCTTGAATCACAACCCTAAATAGGATTCTCAAATTCAAGTCTCAATAGCCACTCACGCCTACACTTACCCTCTACCTAAATTTCCTTCCATCTTTGTCGGTGAGACTTAGTGGATGACACACCCGCGACCAGCCAACCGCGCTTCTTTTAATCGGTTGCGCACGTACATCTCCGACTCCACAAACCGACAGCAGAACTCAGTGGACAAGGCACGCCTACAATCAGCCTACAGTGGACGACACACCTGCGACTAGCCGACCGAGCTTCCTCCAATCGGCTGCATATCTCTGAGCCCACAGGTCACCGACAAAACTCATTGGACAAGGCACGCCTGCGACTAGCCTACCAGGTTCCCTCTCTCTGATCGGCTGCACATCTCTGACCCCACAGGCTATCGATAGAACTCACTAGACAAGGCTTCCATCTACGAACAGCCGACCAAGCTTCCATCTTTGCCGCTGGAACTCACTGGACAAGGCTTCCATCTGCGACCAGCCGACCAGGCTTCCATCTTTGCCGCTGGAACTCATAGACAAGGCTCCTCTGCCTCTAGTTTCCACTGCAACATAGGAATGTAATAGTCGAGAAGTAGGTGCCTAATTGTTACTGTTGCTTGCTTCTTTACTTTTAGCCTTCTCTAATTGCTTCTTGTACGGAGGATGATTCTAATCCCAAAGAAAATTTAGATGCTTGGGTTTGTAGGATGAATAAATAGTTAGAAGAATAATTCATTACCTTTAGCCTTGTTCGATTGTATCTTGTGGTTTCTGGTTTCATCGTGGTGTTTGATTATTTAAGCTTCCTTTCATGGGTGAGTTGGTATTGGAAACTAAAAATTGATGTGGTAAGCATACCTAGTAACCGGATGCAAGAGTAATTGATTTGGATGGGTAGGATTGTAGGTACGTATGTGTGAGAATTACATTGTACACATGAATTACAGGTAGCTATATACTTAATAAAAATTTATACATTCACATTTTATATAGTACGTGTCGTACTTCATAGATTTTTACCTATTTTACAGGATGCTTCAAAACTTACGCTTTTACGCATCGATTCTACGCTTCACGATTTTACCCATTCACCACTTCTAGGTAAAATCGGGCTTTTGAGTGCATTGGCAGCAAGTGCTACTTACTCTGGAGTCAGGTGAAGATGGCGAAGGGAGGAAAAAGAGCTGAATATGTCTCCGCTTTCGCTTCCCTACATTCGTCGCCTTGTCGATCTCTGATGAAATGCATATTGTCTGTATCTCCTGAATGAATTGGGCAATACAAAAAAATTCTATTTGGAATAAGGCATGTGTAATTATACATGTATGGAGCATCTTGGCCTCGAGTTGATCATTATGGGTAGTTTGGATCAAGCGGTACAAAATGAAGCATAAATCCATTTTGGACCTCAAGCCAGCCACCACATGGTCATAGATTTGGAGAAGGATCTTGAAATATGATGAAATGCTTCCGTTTGTATCTGGACAGGACTCATCCTTGAATTTGACGGGGTTAGTATGTCTAAATACTCAACTAAAAAGGTATAGAATTTGATTTGGGCTCAAGATGTCGAAGTTGAATGGTCATGTTTAGTTCAGAGTAGGGAGATTCTCCCTAGGCATGAGTTTTTATTGTGGATGACATTGCATGATAGACTACAAACTCAAGATATACTCATATTATCTCAGTGAGAAAGTATCTCAAGAATAAGAAATTTTCTTTTCCGAAAAGTAAATAAAATCGAACCCTCATATGATATACCAACGAAATCAATTGCACTTTCTTGATACATTCATAACACTATAATTCCCTTGCAAAGTGAACAAACAAAGCATCCACTATGGTGCTAGAAATCTTTATCCTAAGAGATTAAAAATGATTTTGAGGCTAAGTTGGAATTACCAAATAAACAACACCAAAAGTGTGATTAATCTCTTTTAAGTAAATTATTTTGACATAATAAAGAAAATAATTATCCTTATATTCAAAAATTCGTCTTTATAACCAAACAATTATAAATTTGAATGCCCATTAAAGAGATTAGTACCCACGAATAATAAATATATCATATCTGTGCACAAATGAATTGTATAAAATTAAGGGCTAATACCACTACAACACCCGAACTATGACGAAAATGTCACTTGTATCCTGTTCACTTCAATATTCCATTCATGTCCTAAACTATTATATTTTGTGTCATTTGTATCTTGCCAATTTCATTGACCATTAAAGATAACAGTTGACCAAACGACGGTCAACTTAACATTGATTTTTGCTGACGTGGCAATGCCAAGTCATTGACACCTCACATTTTTAATTAAAATTAAATAAAACTTTGAAAATAAAAAATTGAAAAAACTTTAAATTCAAGAATATTACTAAATAATATCCTAAAACCTCAAAATTAAAAAAAAATCTCCATTGATTTCGTCGATCGTCTCTCTCCTCTCTGCGACGGATTTGAGGACGAGCGGGGCCGGGTCCTTGGCGGAGAGGGCGGCGGCGGATTCGGCCTCGGCGAGGGCCTGTTTGGCTGGGGATTGGGACTGGAAGGAGTTCTTTGCGGCGGCGGATCTAGCCCAGGCGAGGAATTTGGAAACTTGGATGAAGTAGCGGTTGGACTGGAGGGCGGTGCAATTGTTGGCTCGCTTCCTGGATAGAAATAGCTTGGAGAGGTACTGGATTGCGACGAAAAAAACGACGGTGAGTGCGATGATCGCCACTTGGAAGGCGTCGTCCGTCCCCATGGAGAGTGGAAAGAGCGGCGAAGGTGGAGAACCAAGTGTAGGGTTGAGTCAAAGTGAGAACGGGGGTTTCTGCTTTCGTGGGCCGGGCATGGGCCTTTTGAAGACCCAATCCACACGTAAGGGCGGTGCGAAGATTGGAGAGAAAGATAAGGAGTCGCCACCGCTTCCCATCGGCCACGTATCAATCAGGTCTCGCCGCCGCCGCCAACTGGGCTTCTCGTTCTTCGTCGGATCTGAATCCACCATCTCTTCGACAGCGACGAACACTGGAGAAGATCTGGAGCTCTCTGGCTGCCGATCGGATAGGGAGCAGTGGGTGGATGAGAACGGTGACTTCCAACAGAGCCGTCGATCTGGAGCTCGGAGAGGGAAGGGGATTGAATCTGTCGATTTTGAGATGGGAGAGGGAAGGTGAAAGAAGGCCGAGTAATTTTTTTCTTTTTTTTGTAATAAATTAAAATTAAATTTAAATTCAATGTTAGATGCCACGTCAATGTTGACTGGATTTTCTGTTAAATATTAACGGTCAACGTTGGTCAACACTAAGAGAAAAATAGTTCAGGACAGAAATAGAATATTGAAAAGAATAGGACACAAGTGATATTTTTTGAATAGTTTGGGTGTTGTTGTGGTATTAGGCCTAAAATTAATATGTATGTCATCAATATCCTTACCATTATTGTAATATCAAAACACAACACTAATACTTGTCTCTCATTAGAATAATGGTAGGTAATTGACTTCGAGGGTTGCCAAGCCTAGCAACAGCTTGCTTTGAGCTCCTCCACAACCGTTGACCATTATGGGAGAGTCTAGCTGGTGGCTATCTTTGAGAACTAGATGCGAGTAGCTGAGGTTCAGAGACACAACATATCGTGCAACCACATCATTTTGGCATAGCTAGAGAAATCGCTCAGAGACATCGATCTAACTTATGCCCACAACTCCTATCCAACCCCATATGACTTTGATGGTCATGGTGCTTCATATAATGAGTTGCTTTACTTGGCAAACCAGGCCCAATTCTTACCCCTTTCTATCCCTTCTCATTTTCTTCTATTTGAATTGAAACTATGTCCTATATTTCTTAGTTTTTTAGTACTTAGCACTTAATTATTATGTTGTGTAAATATTTGTTTAAGTAGAGTAGATTATACATTTATCTATTGTGTCGTATAACCCCCATCTCTATATCTTCTGCGTTTGTGTAAATGTTTCTTATGTTTAGATGCACGAAAGACCTACATTTGTGTACCTTTGACCGACCCTTTCATCATGATGATAAAAATTCATGAACCCTAATTCAAACTCCCACATTGAGGACAATGTGTCTCTTAAATGCGGAAGAAGGGGCGTGCATTTGCTTCTTTTTTTCATGAATGATGCCATGCTTGATTGATCACCACTCTATAATGAATCTCTTGATTATGTGTGTGATTGTGATTGATTAAATGGTGTATTGATGGTTGATTAGGCATGGAAGTATTAACTAACTTATCTTGAGCTAAGAATAACTCAAAGCGGCGTGGTTAATATAGTGCTCAACCAAGGTCGTATTCCATGGGTTTTGATACCCTAGGCTACTTTTCACTTTGTTTTTATCTAGTTGATTGGTTTAGGGGTTTATTTAAGGTCAAAAGGTAATACTACCTTAAGAAAGCATAGATAAAAGAAGGTACCGGGGCATCACCCTCGCCGTAGAATATGTCTACCATGCAAAAGGTTAATAATGTTGGTTTGTGGAAACAAGGTGCAACTAGCCCCCCTCCTAGCATGATTCGCTGACGCAATGTCACATCGATCAGGTTCACTAAATTAGGGATATGGCCTAGACCCTTCCAATGGGTTTAACAAATTTGCATGCTAGTTCGACATGTCGATAGTCACATACACATCGCCCTAGCATTATCTAGGAGGGCCCCCCGACTGGTAGGGGATGGTCCCCTCGTCCACCAATCGGTTTCCCAAATCATTCATCTATCCAATCATTCTAAGCACACCAATTCCATACCATCTCATGCAAATCCTAGGCAGGCAACCATGAAAATCATATGGAAGACAAGCCCAACCATAATCAACATAGACAAAAGCATATTATAACTAGATAAACAAGTTTCATTCACAAACCCTAACAAAATACCTTCTACATCATTAAACCTAAATGTAGGTTTGGGGATTAAACCCCTAGTACCTTAGGTTACTACCCTATAAAGGGGGGGGGGGGAGAATATATATAGGAAGAATTAGAAAAATACTTGAGTTGGGGAGAGCTCCCTTCCTTCTTGGCTCCTTCTTCTTCTTCTCCTTCTTCTCCTCTTCTCCTTCTTTCAGATTCTCTCTCTAACTTCTCTCTTAAAACCAAGATTTCACCAGGTGATTTCAGCTCCTTTGTCAAGGGGAAGGGATCCCCTATTTATAGAGTTTGGGATATTGAGCAAGTTCACGGCTGGATAGGGGAAGATCGCAGGCGTGATCTTTAGAGGAGAGGCCGCAATCTCGGGTGTCGCCTTCTGAAGCCTTGCTGGATGGGAAGTTCACGGCCTAACATCACGGTCGCGAGCCGAGATGTCACGACCGTGATCTTTATCACGGGCATGGAGAACAAGAACCACGAGTCGACTGTCAAAACTTTCTAGTCCTTCCTTGTTGGCTGCATCTTCAAGTTCGTGCCCAAAGCTCCAATCTTCGCGGCTGCCATCTCAACCCTGGAGGTCGGGATGATAATACTTAGCTATGCGCCCTTACTTTCCGACCTTGATCTCCTTCTCTGACCGTGATCTCTCATTTTTTCACACAATCCTCCATTTGTTACCCTTTTTTTTACCTAAAACATTTGTATCATCTAAAACACCCTAATATGACGATATTTTATCCGAGGAATGGATGAATGATGTATTTGATGACATATCAACCAACGAGACCACGAAATAACTTAAAATGAACATAATATAAGGGCTAAATAACACGATTTTGAATGTTATCATGGGATGAAAGCCAACCATTGACGCTGTCGTTGGCAGTTTGGAGGCCAGAGTTCTGAATTGCGGTCAAAGGGTGATCGTATGGAGTGGCCAGACCCCAATAGAAGGCACGCTTCCAAAACATGATGTAGCTCCCCCCATCCTAGTACAATTAGTTTTCTTTTCGTTCTCAACACGTCGAGGTCGTTTTGGGGGCTCGTTGTTTGGCTAGGGCTTACGTTGGACGTAGGAGAAATGAAGAGTGAGAAAACAAATATCTAGAGCGAGAAAGAGAGAGAATAACCACAAAATATGCGCAATCAGAGGGTTTATAGAGAGGTGAAACATAAGGAGTGAGGGACAAATTTGAGTTTTGTTCTCAATTTTGGGTTTGTACTCTTATAGTGTATAGTCTTCGGGTGGGTTGAGTGTGGTTGGGTTTAATTGGTTTGTTTCAATGATTTCTTAATTTTTTTTTATGATATGACGTGCTAACTAGATTGAATTAACAAATTTTTGGATGGAGATGGACGGAATGACCGCTTTGTTATTCGTTCAAACTTGTTTTGTGGAAATGTGCAAATTAAACCTTTGGTCACCATTTTGTACTAACTGATAAATTCTGTAACCATTTATGATAATTACTCGGGAAAATATATATTAATTGAATTTTTAATTTTTGTATTTAAATATATCCTACATGTTATTATACAACAGTAATACATTGTCATAGTATACAGAGCCCCTTTTTGGACTACAATTTTGAAATAAACTCTATTTTTGTGGTGTTATTTTATGCTAAAGCTAAAATGCACTTTTTTTGCAAAATTTTTATTTTCCTTAATCTTCTTTTTTAGGAAAATAAAGGAAGGACAAACACATTTTGTTTTTCTTCATCGATCTTTTTTGTTGCTTTCAGAATCTAAAAAAGGTGCAAACATTTTCTTTTCAAACATGGTGATTTGAGGATACTTCCGGCTCATTGCATTATCACTTGGAAAAGAAGAAAATCCAAGATGTTCATCAAACTTTAGTTTTTGTTCTTTTTTTGCATTTCATCTGTTGTCTCCACCAGTCGATCTGTATTCAAGATTTCAACTCTCAAGGTTTCACCATTGTCCTTCCAGCTCCGATGGGTAATCAATCTCTCATTATTTCTTTTTACCTCCTCGGTCTTGTTCCTATTCCAAGGAATGACATGGTCATAGTTGAATAGCTAAAATGTATGTAGTGTCATATAGAGATGCTACAATTCATCTATACTTTGGAGAGATTTATGAAATTGTTCATTTTATGTACTTAATTTTGATGGAATGTGTTTGATAGTATAGAGAGATTTTTTGTTTGATATTCAATTCTATTGGATATATGATGGCTTGATTACATTTTGGAAATTTCAATTCCATGTTTGGTGTTATTTTGGGTGCTTGTGTAGTATTGCCTTAATTACATTATGCATTTCTATTATGTCCGCGTAAGGCATTTCTTAGAGATAGTATTTATCACTTCTTGTGGAATGATAGCTCCTCCTCCGCAGCCAGTCGTGCCTTTAGAGCCCGCTTGAAGTTCCTGCAAGTTCGTTCAAGCTCCTGGTCTAACGGCAGTAGATCTCCCGACTGGCTACGGGTCATGCACTACCTGCACACAGTCAGCAGAAACAACCCGTGAAGGCACACAGGTGGAAAAGAAAAATGCAATAAAGAAAAAGCTAGAGTAACAAATTATCACGTTTCCCCAATAACCTAGAGGGTCCCCGGCAACGGCGCCAAAAACTTGACACGCCAAAACACAACACCAAACTGCGACCAAGTGTAATCGCAGTCCGGGAATGCAGTAACAGGCAAGTTTAATTATCAACCCGGGGTCTAGATCTACTGCCTACTCCGTGATTCTCTATTATTTAGCAACCTAGTTCGAGTGATTGTTGTGAAAAGTAAAAGCAACAAGAAAGCAGTAAATTGTTCGGTTTTCTAAAGCAGGCAAGAGTCACTCGGGATTGAGTCCCCCTAGCCCCTTAGTTAGGTTCAATTGCAATTCCCTGGGTTGATTTACTGTTGATTAGACTGCGGAAGATCCGACAGTAGCTTGGAATCTCTTAAGCTGACCAAGCCCTCTCAGTCTAACTACCCGGCAGACGACTAGTCTTCACCGGGATAGAAAGCTGAGGCTATGAACACAGAACTCCACTACTGGCGTCAAGAACACCAGTACAAAGCAGTAAACTGGCTAACTCTCGTATAGCCAATCTCCTACTATCGAATGAAGAGGCTCTAACAACCTAATCAGATTCTATCTATCTCAGGTTGCAGCAGAAATTGAGAAAAGCTGATCAGACTCAAATCAATTCATTAAACATGCGTCATTCGATTAAAATCAAACAGTAATATCATCCCAAGTCATTACAATCAAATCCCTAACACAAGGAACTAGGGTTCTTCATACCCAAGTGAGAGAAGGGTTCTACTCCATAGAGAGAGAAGAGAAAACAAGAATCGGATTAGTCATACTCATAACGATGAGGATAATCTGCTCCGGGACGATGATTTTCACTCCTATGACGATCTCCAGGCTCGATTCGATGAATTCCAGCTCTAGGACAGCTTCTAGGATGTGTTCTTCGCACTTTCTCTCTCTAGGGCTCTGTTTTTGCTCTCAAAACACGATTCTCCCCCTTCTGGCTCGGAATAGGCTCTAAAACAGGGTTTCCCGACTTGCACGGCCAGGGTGCACGACCGTGCACATCACCAGTCTGGCCGTGCACTCCAAAAACGCAGCGTTTCATTTAGTCGGCCTTCAACCATCTTGCACGGCCAGGTGCACGGCCGTGCAGATCTTCAGGGGTGCCCGTGCAGCTCCTCGGCATAAGGCGCACGGCCAGAGTTGCATATTGCACGGCCGTGAAGCCTCCCTGGTCTGCCCGTGCAGCTCTCCAAAAGGCTCGCCATTCGTCCGTTAGTCGTCCAATCAACCCCAGACTCGCTCCTAAGCCTTCATTCACATACTAGGACCTGAAACATCACAAACAAGCACGACCTAGCGTGAAATCGGCCTAAAACACGAGAATCAACACCTCAAACGGTGTAAGAACGGGGGTAAAAACATGTGTAAATGATGGTCTATCATCTTAGTATACAAGACAAACTGACGGTTCAAAGATATCATATCTATCGATTGGTGAGTATACTCGATATATGTTCAGTACAGAAGGTTCAAAGGGAAATCCACCTATCCCGATGCAACTAATTTTAGTTGAGAGTCACACAGTTTTTGCATAGTTTTTCAAAACTTGCTCTCCGTTCGTGTGGGGAATTGTTGAGATTTTTAATGGTGTGAATGGGAATGAAAGGGGAAGAAGCTAAGATAGGCTCTTGAAATACCATATTGGTTATATATGGGAAGGAGGCTTTAGATTCGGTAGAGTGATTTGATTAAATCTTTTGGTAATTTGTCAAATTGGTTTGTGTAACCAACCGGACCAAACCAATTTGAATCGAACCAATGTGGAGGTTGGAGTGAACCAACTGTTCCAACTATCATAGGCTTCATAATTTTAAAACAAACCAATGTGTTGGTTGGGGTGTAACCACCCACCTGTAGGGTTGCATCTCTTCACTCACACCCCTTCATTTTCTATAAATAGCACCATCCCCCTCTGTTTTCATACACGAAATTTTTCCTAAAAGTTTTTTCGGCCAAAAGAAAGAAAAAATAGTTTCCTCTTTCATTTCATTTTCCTCTCTACAAATACATAAAACAAAATAGAGTTGTGTGACATTTTCTCGTTCGTTGTGTTCGCTAGTTTGTGGGTTTCAATTACCGGTACGCCAGAAAAGGTGCGTCAGTTCTATCTTGGAAGGAATAGTTCCATTAACCATGGGTACCATAGAGGGGAACTAAATTCCTTAAGGAGAAATAGTGAATTCTATTGGCTCGAACAGGATTTATGCATGAGTCGTGTTTTCTTCTTCTTAACGTTTTGTTCAATTTGATTCCTATATGTGACTTGTGTTGTAAGAAATATGGTATACATGAACAATATCCACAAACAGCTGATTTGTGTAGAATTCAAATATGCGTTGAACAATGGTGGATGTTGATTCAGTTGGGAAGGGCTATCTTTGGGTCTTTGTTTAGTTAATTTTGTTAATTTCACTGACGCTGCAATTTATTCATGTTACCTATGTTACTTTTATGCTATAGCTTGCGACTAGACCTGGGTTTGAATTGGATTGAAATCAGGATGGATGACTTGCAAGTGAATCTGATTTCTCTCTTGGAATTCACTTCTGTTGAGTTTATAAGTTTAGTGCTTCCTCTTACATAAACCTAGAATGTTGACTAGGACAGAAGAGTTTGGTTTGTAACATATTAGCACTTTCTAATTTTGAATCCTTTTATTCTCAAATATGGCAGCTCTTGTAAAAGCTCCTCCAAGTTTGCATACCAGAATCAGATGTTGGGTGCCCTGGCGCAGACCAGACTCCTTTCAGACATGCTGGATGAGATGCCACAGATAAAGGAAAGAGGTAAAAAGATATTTTTGTAAAGGAAACGAAAGAAAAAATCAGAATGAGTTTGTTCATACATATAGGCTTCAATTTGCATATGAGTTATGAATGAACTATTCACTGAATTTAAAGTTTCAGTACTAAATCCATTCAGTACATTACTACATCAATTTGTTGCATACATGTATGTTAGTATATGTGATTAACTCGCCATCAATCTTTGTGAAACATTGGATATTTTTTTGCCACCATTCAATTTAATACTTGTCAATTATGATTAGATGGGAAGTTGTGATGTAAACAACTGAGTGGTTGTTCTGAATGGTGGTTTGAAACTTTATGTATTATATTTGCATGATGTAGAGACCAATCGAGTTCATTGAAGAAACAACTCCCACAGCAGGTCATTATCCTTGAGCACCTACCACCTAAGATTAGCCGGGATCAATTGTTTTGAAATCTTAACTCCATCAAACCCAACAATATATATACATTTGCACTTTTGTTGAATGCTAAAGTACAAGAATTAAGAAGTTCTTGGGTCCTGTACTAAATTATCAGGAAAAAGAAAAATATCCTTGCTTGATTTCTAAGTTTGTTATTGCGTGTATTTTCGCATGAACCAAACTGTCAAAATAGCCTCGCTTTTAGCTTCCCCATATTGATCATTTCTTGCACTTTCTTCTATTTAATCGCTTATGATGTATGGTCATTTTAGTTGTAGCAAGAATGATGGACTTTGAACCAGAACATGTATTATAGTTACTATCTTGTAAGTCCCGATGCGAAGCGCAGGCTTCCGTTCTAGTATAAATATTCTGCACTGTAAACAAGGATATAACCTCCCACGTATCAAACAGACATCATCATCCTTCCATTACAAAAGGCTCGTGGGAACCCCAGTTCCACTACCTTACTTGATCGCCCGCTAACTACCTGTCCCAATAGAAGATAAAATCTTACCTTAAGCAACTAGCATCCACTTAACGGACATCGCCATCGCAAATTCTTACTCTACCGATGCACGCGATATCTACGGATTGTGAAAGTATACATCAACGGTGGAGGAGAATGACACCGAGAGTTTTCTTCTGTCTCTTTCTATCTATCTCTCTTAACACTCAAAAGATAATTAGATCAGAGTGTATGAACACCACTCGTTCTCCCTCTAAAGTAATCTACCACCTCCTAGTCCATTTAATTTGCCTGTAGGCTTGGTGGTTACGTTTTGTTTATTCATTTCATTTTGGGAAGTGGTGCTTTTGCATGTCTCCAGAAACAAAAGGAGTGCCTAAATTAATACTCTTTTGCTTTTCCTTATTGGAATTCATGGGGTTCATTTTATCAAAACATATTTAGTTTGCTATAGCATTTAATCCTAACTCAACTCTATGGATAATTGCAATAGCTTAATTGATATGATCCAAATCTGAAGAGAACCCTCGAACTCGGATGATATGACCAAAGTACGCAGCCTTCCTTCTTTTTAAGGATTTTTTAAGCTTTTCTCCAACTTGAAAAACTTGGAATAAAAGATAGATGCGGAATCAATCGGACAATCCCAACTCGTGATGAAAGGCAATTGGTATATTAAACCAATCAGACAGTACCAACTGGTGGAAAGGGGTAATTGATATAGTCGATGCTCGCCACAACCAGACGCGTTTTCTAGTTGATAAGAGACCACTCAATTCTCCCGAATCCTCAAAGGAGAGATTAAGCAAACGTTCACAAAGGAACTAGAGTAAACACTCAATGTAATTGAAAACTGAAATCTTGGGTACAAAATTCGTAGGTCTTACACCCTCTATTTATAGAGGTCTCAAAAACATAAAACTAACCTAAAAGGAATAGGAAAACAAATCCCAAACTAACTAGGAAACATAATACTACTTAAATAAGGACTATAACCCGTTTTTATGACCAAAGGAAGCTCCTTAGCAGCTAAGTAATCTCCAAACACGTTTTTAATGCTTAAGGAAGCTCCTTAGTGGTTAAGCAATCTCTTTCCTTGTCCTTTTCACAATTGGACGACTTGGGCAGCAAGGATGGACGTTTTGGGCTCCAAGAAATGTTGTAGGCCCGATCCTTAATGCATTATCCATTTTATCCATAAAAAATGCTCCTAGTTGATCCATAAATCGTCGAATATGAATCTTCATTTTTGGACCACGGGAATTACATATCGTGCTAGTCTATATCGCATCATTCCCTCTCTCTTGAAGAAGATTCGACCTCGAATCTTTACAGAATCTTGATCTCCGATCACCTCCATTCTTCTTGGTCTTCCAACAAAATTGTCTTGGTAGTGAGGTTCGTATTATTCCCCCCTTCTTGAAGATAATTCGACCACGAGTTGTAAAGACACCATTGTGATGAAAGCTCTCTACATAACGCTGAATTTCTTGTCGATTCTCCAAGTGGGATGCCTCTTCAGAATTGTATTACCAATCACAAAATCAATATGAGCCTATTGGTAAATGTTCCATAATTACCAAGCATTGATCTCCTCCTTTGAATTATGGTTTCTACTTCAAGTTCTGGTTCTTCTTGAGATGAAATCAAAGCTTGTGAATCCTCTTCACAAGTGACTTTAGTAAGCCCATCAACAAGAACCTCTTCTTTCTCTTCCACGTCTTCTTTGACTTCCTCTTCTACTTTGGCTTGAAACTCTTTCTCCTTTTTCAAATTTGAAGTTGATCCTCATAGATTTCTTTGGGAGATAAAGGCTTTAATACGAACTTTTGACCTCTATGTGACCACTTGTACTTATTGGTGACTCCATCTTGTTGTCCATTTCGATCAAATTGTCATGGTGGTCCAAGCAAAAAATGAGCCGCTTCCATTGGCACCACATCACAAAGGACTTCAACTTTGTAGCGTCCAATTTCAAAATTAAATAGGGCTTGCTTGGTGACCTCAATTGATCCATCTTCATTAATCCATTGAAGAGTGTAGGGTTTTAGATGTTGCAATGTGTTTAACCCCAGTTTCTTCATCGAATATTCACTCAACAAATTAGTGCAACTCTCTCCATCAATCACAACCGATAGTAGCTTACCATCCACTAAGCATCTTATTTGAAATTTATTCTCCCTTTGCTTGAGATCTTGCTTTAGATCTGGACTCCCTATCGTCAAAGGAGTTTTGGCTTGGATTACCATTACTAGCACATTATTCCTCTTTAACTCTTGAAGAATAACTTCCGTCGTCTTGAGCATTTGCTTCATCATCTCCATCACTCGTTGATTTTGCTCCATTCATGATTTTCAAAGGCTAACAAGAACCATACAAACAAAAAACACAACAATTTTTTCCATACTCACGATCAGCTTTATGGTTGATTAACTTTTTTTTTTAACTTTTAACTCTTCACTACGTAACAGAAAAACAATTATTTTTTTACCTTTTTTCTTTTTTACAAAACAAAAAAAAAACGAAAATCACTATAGTTTTTTTTCTTTTTTTTTCTCTATCAATTAATGGAAAAAATACCATCAAGAAATATTCTGTTTTGCCGCTGAGTTTGAACCGGCAATCTTCAAATCGTCGCTGAGTTTGAACCAATAATCTATAAACGCCGTTGAGTTTGAACCAGGCTCTAATACCACTTGATATGATCCAAATCCGAAGAGAACCCTCGAACTCAGATGATATGACCAAAGTACGCAGCCTTCCTTCTTTTTAAGGATTTTCGAAACTTTTATCCAACTTGAACAACTTGAAATAAAAGATAGATGCGGAATCAATCGGACAATCGCAACTCGTGATGAAGGGCAATTGGTATATTAAACCAATCGGACAGCACCAACTCGTGGAAAGGGGCAATTGATATAGTCGATGCTCGCCATAACTAGACGCGTTCTCTAGTTGATAAGAGACCACTCAATTCTCCTGAATCCTCAAAGGAGAGATTAAGCAAACGTTCACAAAGGAACTAGAGTAAACACTCAATGTAATTGATAACTGAAATCTTGGTTACAAAATTCGTAGATCTTACACCCTCTATTTATAGAGGTCTCAAAAACATAAAACTAACCTAAAAGGAATAGGAAAATAAATCTCAAACTAACTAGGAAACATAATACTACTTAAATAAGGAATCTCTTTCCTTGTCCTTTTCACATTTGGACGACTTGGGCAGCAAGGATGGACGTTTTGGGCTCAAAGAAATGTTGTAGGCCCGATCCTTAATGCATTCTCCATTTTATCCATCAAGAATGCTCCTAGTTGATCCTTAAATCGTCGAATATGAATCTTCATTTTTGGACCATGGGAATTACATATCGGGCTAGTCGATATCGCATCATTAATCGACGGTACTGCACATTTAAATACTTACTCACGACATACGCTTAATTAAGTATTTTAAGAAAAAGCGGTGCGATAGTGGGGTTTGCCTTGGAAGGCTCACGTCCACTAACTAACACACCATTCGACTCTATCCATTTCACATTATTAAGTTTATTCTTAGGATCAATTGAAAAGTTATTTCCTCCTCACCATCTCGCAGAATTAGTGTGCCCTCATTTACATCGATCGATTATAGCCTTGGCGGTGGCAAGGAAGGGGCGTCCTAGAATAAAGGGATAATGAAATCTGCATCCTCGCTAATATATAGGATAATGAAATCATTGGATAGTAGAAAGTGCCCAGCCGTACTAGGACGTCCTGAACTATGCCATGACATTGATGCTTTCTCCTAAATCCGCCAAGGATTTCTCTATATGACATGTTCCAATACGAAGGGGAATAGTGAAGCTACCTGGATCCTGTTTCTTTTTGGGAAACTTGTTATGGATGATAGTCGAGCACTCCTCGCTTAGAGTAACTGAGGCAAGGTGTTCAAATTTCTGTTTCTTTGCAAGAATCCCCTTGAGGAACTTTGCATACCTCTACATATGTGCCACTGCTTCCAAGAAAGGAATCATGACATTGAGATTCTTGAGCATCTCCATAAATCTGTCACATTCTGTCTCAAAATGGTCCTTGTGGAATCTTGTAGATAAAGGGAGTGGAGGCTTGTACTCAGCCACAAGAGGTGGCGTCGGCGGTGCCTTCTTAGCCTCTTCACCCTCTCCTTCCGAAAGTACTTGTTCATTGACCTTTGGAGGGGATTTTTCTTTTTCATTTGTCTCTTTAGTCGCAACTTCTTAAGTTACCTTCCCGCTTATTAGTAGAACAACATGCACCCCGGCTCTTGGATCCTTAGGGTTGTCAACATTTTGGGAAGGCAAAGCTCCTTTTGGTCTCTCGGTGAGGATCCCGGCAAGATTGCCGATTTGAGTCTCCAAGTTTTGTAGCCTCGCTTGATGGCTTTTTAGACCAGCCTCAACCAAAGTGAATTTGTTTGTTGTGACTTCCATGAACCTTTCAATATTCTCAAACTTTTGAGAACTTATACTCACAAAGGTGATGACTAGGTCCTCGAGTTTGGAAACCTTATCGGGTTGTTGCTGTTGTTGGAACTCTATCACACCTTGTGGTTGAATTTGTTGTTGGTGGAAGTTTGAGAATTGAAATTGTGTCCTTTGTTGAATGAAGGGAGGTCATGGTTGATAACCTCCAATTATTCCTTGAAAACCGGGTGACTTCATATTGGTTTGTGAAGACCATGCAAAGTTCGAGTGATTGGGCTACCCCATATTGTATGTATTACTAAAGCGGTTGTTGTTTCGGATTTGACCGATAAAGTTCACTTGCTTTTTCGGAGTGCTCGCTTCCCTCATAAGTTGACATTCTTCAACCTCATGGTTTGGACTTGAGCACCAATCACAAACCATAATCGGGCTCTTCCCTTGCTTCCTATCATGTAAGATCCCTTGATCAAATCATCAATCTTTGTTGCCAGTGGAGGGTTAGCTTCAGTGGAGTGTACGCCTTTTTCTTGCATCCTTATTACACACCTTATCAACCCCCAATCATAACCCCTTGCGGCCATATCTTCAAATAGTGCAGTCATTTTGGGTGGATTCTTGTTAAGCATATTCCCTTGGAACAATGAATTAATGAGTAACCGATCTTCTTGAATGAGACCGTTGTAGAAGGTCTCTATCCGGAACTACTCTCCAAACCCATGGTGTGCCCATTGGAGAAATGAGTGATCTTCTTCCGGTATTCCGCAATTTTGGAAGGTGGACAATACCGATTCATGAACTTGTTTAGCAAATCATCCCACGAGGTTATCAACAGAGGTGGCCTATTGTTCAACCAGTTTTGGGCTTTCCCACTTAAGGAGTAGGGGAAAATCCTCAACCTAATGGCTTCTTCGGGCACTCCATTGGTCTTCAAGCCTTTCGCTAACTCAAGAAATCTCTTGACATGCTCTCGTGGAGATTCATCTTGAAGTCCGTGAAATTGTATGTTGTTCTGAATCATGGTGATGAGTTGGGCTTTATCTCAAAGTTGTGGGCTGCCATGGGCGAATGCAAGATGCTTGATTGAATATCCACCACCAGTGGAGTAATGTAATAGCCCATCGTCCTCGCTTCACCATTTCCCTCGGTATGTTGATTCGCCATCTCAAGGTTCTCAGCTTTAAATTCTTCTTCAAAAGAAACTTATCCTTCCACTTCATCTTTGGGATCAACTTGTGGTTGTCCCCGACCCACTAATCTTTTTCTTTCCTCCCTCAACTCTCTCTCCCAAGCTGAGAGACAGAGAGTTCTGTTGATGTTGTCGTGTAGTGGTGCCAAAGGTGTTGGACCACTACGAATCATACACCCCCTGCACACACTTTACATAACACAATGCAAGCCAGATTCACACTCAATAATGCAAAAAATGAAATGCTAGAGTAACAATAAACGACTTTGTCTAGACAATAGACCGTAAACAATCCTCGACAGCGACGCTAAAAACTCGACTCGACTCTAACCACATAATTCCCAAATATAGGCCAAGTGCAACCTATAGTCGGGTGTAGGATAGGGAAAGTGTTTTAATATCAACCCGGGGTGGTCCTTGTACCCAAGCTTCAATCGTTTATATATTATCTAGCGAACGGTTTGTTGTTAAACCTAAGGAAACTAAAACATAAACAAGCATGCAAACTAAATTGCGGTAAATTCGATTTGAGAATGCTTCACCCGGATATTGTTCCCCATAGTCTCGTATTAAGATACAATGAATGAAATTCTAGTGTCATGAGTGTGATTATACACCATGTGGAAGATGAAATTAGTTAGGAAACCCCAACTCTTTTAATCGTTCAACTAAGGATTGTCACGATAAGTTAGGAAATCTAGCTCTCTTAATTGATCGACTAAGGATTGCAAAAACCAATCTCTTGGAAGTTAATCTGGAACACAAAAGAAACCAATCAAGAGGAAATCATGGCACTAATCCGATGTTTGAGGTTTGACCTAACGATAACACTTACTTAGGACATGTTCTTACCCCTCATTTCTTGATTATTTAGCTTGGTGTTATCACACTTTGGCCTATTTTATTCTATTTTTTGTTCCTTTGTTACATTTCAGGTCATACCACGTAAAGTGAAGCATAGGTGCAAGTTTCAAGTCAATCGGAGATCAATTGGCGACTCGAGAGAAGACACTCGAGCATGACCCAAGGAAGAATGGATATCTATATCATTTTATGGACAAAGAATCATGTAATCTATGAGAGACCATGAGCTTTTGGGATCAAACGATGGTTGATTCGGAGTTCGGATGAAGGAGAAAGGACTGAAAGACAGTAGCTTATCCAAAGTTACGGGCTGGCCATCAAAGTTATGGCCCAGACCGTAACTTTGCCATTCTGGCCGTAACTCAGTGCCACAAGAGGCAGAATACATTCCAAAGGTTACATCCTGAACCCTAAAGATTACGGTCGTAACTTGGCTTCTGTGACCTATAAAAATGCGTTTTTGCGAATTTTGAAGAGAGAGAGAGAGAGTTGGGTTTTGGATCCCAAACACCCAAGGGACGAACCCTAGAGAGAGGGAGACTTGGGAACATTCTTTGAGATATTTTTGAGGATTTCTTCACCATTGGAGCTCGGGACTCAAGCTTGGAGATGAAGATTGAAGATCTAGATCAGATTTCTGCATTCTCTCTATTCTCTATGGAGTAACTTCCCTTTACCTAGGTTTTGAGGAACCCAAGATTTGTATGCTAGAAAGAGTTGTATGAACTCAAATCCATGATTCATCAAAGTTGTATATACGTTTGAGGCATTGATTCAGAATTACTTGAGTCCTGATCAAATTCCTGTGATTTCTACTTTAACCTAGAACGATAGTCTTTGCGTAGGTTGATAGAGTAACCTGAATTGGAAGTAGCGAATCGATTGCTTTAGTCGAGAAGTCAATTCACCACTATGTGTTGGAATTGAAACCAGTAGTGGAAGTTTGGTGTGTTATTGCCTCGGTTAGTTTACACTAGTGGAGGTTAGTCACCCGCCGGGTATTCGAACTGATAGGGTCTAGAATTCTTTAGTTGAGTTTCCAGACTTGTCAAGAACTTTCCGCAGTGTAAATGTCAGCTGAATTGAATTGGGTGATTACAACCTGGCTTAACTGCAATCTTGGGGGAATCATACCTAAGTGAGTTCCCAACCTGTAATTAGATTACCTTTAATTGTACTTTGCTAGATTAGTTATAGTTCTTCTATCTTAATCTGGTTTGCTAGATAATTAACTAAAACTGAGTATTAATAACTCTAGATACCCGGATTCGATATTTATTACTTGTGCCACTATATTGCAGTCCTTTTCATTGGTTACACTTGGCCATTCTTAGGAGTTGTGTTTTAGGGAGTCAAGTTTTTGGAGCGGTTGCCAGGGACTTTCTAGATTATTATGAAAGCAGAAGTTTGTTTATTTAGCTTTTCTTTCCTTTTCATTTCTTTTCCACCGTTGCTTTTCACTTGGGTGTTTTTGTTTTTGCTGGTGCAGATATACATCATGGATCCTCATGGCTTCTCCAACCATTGTGGGTATCTACCACCACCCGAGTGGTATTACCCTAAGACTTCTTAGACCAATTAGGGAGGAGAAGACTATGGATTCGGGTTTCAATACCAACCCCCTACTATAGAGAATAGCCAGACCCTTGGGAAACTCAAGAATAATCTCCTTATCAAGAAGAATTCCTCCCACAACCAGAAGAGCCATTCTGCAAAGCCATGATGGCCTTCCCGGGCCATTCTGCAAAGCCATGCTACACTCCACTAATAGATCCAAACAAACATTTGAGGCTTCTCGTGGAGAAGATTGTTGGAGACACTCAGAGATCCTTCCCTAAGATGGACCTCCTAATCCAATCCATTGGTCCTCGTGACCCTTCCTTTCTTAGTGAAATGGAGGAGACTGTTCAGCACTCACGAAGCAAACATAGTGGATTGAGCAAGTTTGTCCATAGCTTGCTCAAGATCCCCTTTCTGCTACCATAAAAGAAGAGGAGGAGGATGAAGGAGGCTACAAGTACATTGTGGAGCAGAAAAAAGTTATCACGGAGAGCTCCCGTGATGATCACGATCAGGAATGTCCTGTTGTATCCAACCTCACCTTTTCACATCACACACCGAGTGTTGAAGAGGTGGGCACGAGTGTGGAGATGCAAGTTGATCTTATTGAAAACCTTGCATGGCGACTTACTCTCCAATCCGTGCTAGAATAAGGAGAGCGAGAAAGGACGCGGAAAGAAGTTGTCAATGATGACGGAAGTGAAGCAGAGGAAGTTCTTGATCTTTCACAAGGGGGGAATCAAATTTTAAGGATGGGGGGGTTGAAGATGCAATTGGCATCCAGGCCGAGGACGAAGTTGAGGTGGAAGAGGCTTGCACCGGCCATGAGTTACATGTGGTATCTCCACCAAAATTTGAGGAGCTGCTTGGCAAGGACCTGATTGCACTGTCTCTTTGCCAGACCAAGGCCACATCGACATCGGTCCCTCTTGGTGGACATGATGATGGTCAATCTATGTTGTCATATCTGGTTTGGGGCAATGAGATGAGAAAAGAAGAGAAGAAGAGGTCTTGAGGGTGGAGACTTCATCGGAATCAAGTGCACGAGCCTTCATCACCTACCATACCACATGCTCGTGACTTGAGACTGCACCTAATCGATGAGAACTTCAACTTCAAGGAGTTTTTGGGGTGGGCTGAAACTTAGGAGCCACCATATAGCTCACGACGTGAAAGAAGAGCTTGTTGGGACGCAACCCAACCAATCGGATTTCATTTCTTTCCCTATTTCTCTTCGATTGAGTCGGTTTTGTTCTTTGATTTTAGTGTAAATAACTCAACCTTTGTGAGATTTTGTGTGGTGTTCGTGTTCGGAATGCTCTCTCCTCCTAGAATGCACCGCCTGCCCCATCCACCATCCTTCACACTTGATTTGGTAACTTTGTTCTAACCTCATTATTTTTCCTCAATTGAGGACAATGACGTGCTTAAGTGTGTGTGAGTAGGGGGGGGGGGGGTTGTATGTGTGTGCTTGGAGCCTAGTCCACTGTCAAAATTAGAAATTTGAGGGCGCCAAGTACGTGTTCCTTGCAATTGACTGCTCAGTATGCTTTGAATTGACAGTCTTTATAGTACTATGCAACCTAGGGAGGGTTGTATCGCACTATGGAGGATGCTGAAGTATAAGATCTTTCCTATCTTTTTCTTTGTTGTGTCGGTTGTTTGGGTGAACTAGTAGCTTTAAGACCTTTGATTCATGTGGTATCGATGACTCTCCTTGTGTTTCGGACTCATGAATTGAGGAAAAGGAGTTAAAAGAAGTACTCTGGTGAGCGAAAAATGTACAAAAATTGCTCTTGCTCAACCAATAATGGTCGACCGCGCATAAAATTGAAGTTTGGAACCCCAGTAAAGTGTGAACAAAAATTGAAAACAAAAGAAAACAAAAGAAGAAAAAGTGGTTCCAACGAATGAAATGAAATGGAAAGAGCACCCGATAAGAGGGGTCATTAGTTGTTGTGTTGGAGTAGTCTCTTCATCCATGAATTTTTTGTCCTAGGTCCACAGATTGGCATGATCTTGGCTTGAGTCTAGTACTCACATTGAGAGATATAGGGATCATCTTAGAAATCTGGTTAAACTCGTAAGCTACTAAATGACCTAGGAAGTCCTATATCGACAATCGGGGTTGTCGAGTTCTGTAAAGGTCTGGAGAGCTACATTGGTTTGAGTCAGGTTTGCTTGGGGAAAAGCAAATGGTTAAGTGTGGGGGACTTTGATAACACTGAATTCGCACATGTTTTTACCCCTAATTTCTTGACTGTTTAGCTTGGGGATTATCATACTTGGCCTATTTCTTTCTAGGTTGTGTTCCTTTGTCACATTTCAGGTCCTAGCACGTAAAGTGAAGCATAGGAGCAAGTTTCAAGTGGATCGGAGATCAATTGGCGACTCGGGAGAAGAAACTTGGACATAACCCGAGGAAGAATGGATTTCTATCAAATTTTATGGACAAAAAATCATATAATCTATGCATGATAAGAAAGAGGACAAGACCAAGAGTGTTTGGGATCAAACGGCGACTAATTCGGAGTTCGGATGAGGGAGAAAGGACTGCAAGACAACAACTTATCTAAAGCTACGAGCTAGCCTTCAAAGTTACGGCCCAGGCCGTAACTTTGCCATTTTGGCCGTAACTCGGGGCCACGAGAGGCAGAATACATTCCAGAGGTTACACCTTGAAACCCAAAGGTTACAGACGTAACTTGGCTTCTGGGAGCTGTACAAATGCGTTTTAGCATTTTGAAGAGCGAGAGAGAGCTGGGTTTTGGATCTCAAACACCCAAGGGACGAATCCTAGAGAGAGAGGGCGACTTGGGAATATTTTTGGAGCTATTTTGGAGGATTTCTTCACCATTTAACCTCGGGAATCAAGCTTGGAGATGGAGTAACTTCCCGTCACTTAGGTTTTCAGGAGCCCTAGATTTGTATGCTAGGAAGAGTTGTATGAACTCAAATTCATGATTGATTGACGTTTTATATTCAGTTGAGGCATTGATTCAGAATTACTTGAGTCCTGATCAAATTCCTGTGATTCCGCCTTTAACCTATAATGATAGTTTCTACATAGGTTAATATAGTAACCTGAATTGGAAGTAGCAAATTTATTGCTTTAGTTGAGAAGTCGATTCACTACTGTGTACTGGAATTGAAACCAGTAGTGGAAGTTTGGTGTGTTATTGCCTCTGATAACTCTCCCTATCTCTCCGACTCTGCAATGAAGTTGGAAATTCTCCTCTGATGCTCTGAAATCACACATGCAAAGAAGAGCTTATTGCGAGTGTCAATTTCTTAGTATCCTTTGGAGTAGAGAGTAGAGACAATTTGAGAGTAATGACTCATATAAAACATGTTTTCCCCTCCCGCAATCTACCCGGTGGCCACCCACGAGCCTTTTCTCCCTTCCTCATCTTGATCGATGAAGCAAGTTGCGGTGTTGGAAACACAAGCAATGATGAAATCGAAATGATAACAGTAGTACAGTAAGCCGCTGCTCAACCGATCATGCTCGCAAACTGTCCACAAGTTCTTCGATTTCTCCTCAAATGACCTCAGGCCCACTGAATTTTTCACATATAGAAGAAGCAGATCAAAGTCAGAGATGGCTATAGGAAATATTTAGTGGATGATATATGCATCTTTCCATTTTCATTTTTATTTCCATAAACCACAATGTACGCATGAGTGCGACATGTTTACGTTGAAAACGAAAAAATTCCACATGCCCACCACATCTAATATATTTTGTTAAGTGATATTTGCCTTATTAACTCTCCTTCACTTCACCAAGGGCCCAATGCTCATGCAATTAATATATATAATATTTTATTTTTAATTATAATATTTTATTTTTATGGTTAGTCTTTTACTCATTTACTCTTGGTGCTATAATTTGAGGTTTTATCATTTTGTTTGTTGAATTAATCTATGTAGTTTCAGTTATTTCTTTGGGTTAGGTTTTGTATTTAGTTAGGCGTGGGTATGAAATCATACCATACGATCATGAATTGAATAAATGTAAAATGTTGTCATGTTTGACGGGGAAATGTTGACGTCTATAAATGAACATTGAAATCCAGTAATTAGGCGCAAACAATGTAAAGAAGATCATGAGCATCAACAAGCAAACTGGTGGAAACTTGATTATATATGTTTATTGAAATAGCGAACATTCGTCTTAGATAATTTTGAAATAAGTTTATTTGTAACATGTCATAAACTACGCAAGTCCATTCAATCCTCCAATTAAACTCACAAATCGAGATCAAATTAGAGCATGGAACTATAAAAGAATACAAATTAAAACAATATTTAAACCATTCAAATTCCACTATATGTGATAATAAGCTTTCCTTATGTGATTTCAATTTAAAGATATAAAAACTAATTTCATTTTTATTATATACTATAAATAATATAATATATTTTGAATAAAATGTTCCATGTCAATCAAATGGCAGATCAATATTAATAAAATTGCCACTGAACATGCAACAAATGTCATTTGCTTTGGTACATATAAGCCATTCATCTAACTTATTATAAATTTTTAATTAACAACTATGTATCAAACGAGTACATGGATATATATTCTTTAAAAAATACTTCAAAAAGACAAATGACAATTGATATTTTTCAAAAAGATAAAAAAAATTCAAAAAATTATGGGGCAATTGAAATCAAACAATAATCAAAGTATTGATTTATTCAAACTCAATCAAATATAACTCCATTGGATATTCCTCACTACCCGCTGCAAAGCGCGGGCCAATTATCTAGTATCTAATAAGATGGAAAAATGTAAGTGTAGTGAAGTGAAAGCATAAGGTTATTCAAGAACAAAGGTAGCCATGTGTCATTATCTCACTGCCATGTGTAACTCATGCATCTATATTGCAAATGAGAAACATAGTTTTAAGCACAACACAACATCTAGATTTTCGAAACGACCAGCCTAATATAAATCAAAGTTCGTCAGAAGAGGGACAACAATGGTCACTAAGAAGTAATTAGCAAATCTCTAGAACTCTATGGGGCATTTATTTCCCTGTGCCCCTATTCCTTTTTTTCGATTTTCTTTACTCCTGTTCTTGTGATGGTGAGAGTGTCCGTGTGGGGTTTGTTATGCCTCATTGCTTCCTCTATTCTGTGTCTTCCTTTCTTTGTGTTTCCCACTCTGGGATTCTTTCGTTATTCTTGGCTTATCTATGTTCCTATTATGCATAGATAGACATCCTATTTATTTCCAATAATCCACCAGGAAATATTATCTCTACCTGATTGGATGTAAACCGGCCTCTGAATAGATACCGTTGAACCAATGAGAGCTTCCTATGCTCTGGTTGTTCATTAAGAAAAGGTAGGCTTATCTACTTAGGGCTTCAATTTCACGGAGGTGAGGAACCTCGTTGAGAAGTATATTACTCTCCTCCTATCCACATGGTTTCGATTTTGCGGAGAAGAAGACGCGGGAATGGAGAAAGCCCAGGCGAGCGGAGACAGAAAGCATCTCATGCACCAACCCGCAACTGAACAAATCACACCCGGTGAACTGTGAAAGTTAGGCTTTTCGAGCGGCAGCTAACACTATGTGTTCATAGACGAAGGGGTAGACGAAATAGATAGAAACCTATCGTCATCACAACAAAGCCATGGAGAAGCTTGACGCTTCGATTCTCCAGCTATCTATCTCCAATCCCAGCTTGCCCAACCTCTAGGGATCACTGGGGCAAAAGGCAGTGGGATAGGCACCAGCCAATCGTCGAAGAGGATTTCTGGAAGGGGAAGAAGGGGAAAGTAGACCGAAACTTGGCTAGCCGTCAAGCCAATCGTCGAAGGGGCAAATAGTGTTGAGATGGAGTAGTTGCATATTGAGAATAGGCAAAAGGCACGCGGGTGCATAGAAGCATAAGGTGTACCCTTCCGTATTTGCCTAGACCCTTTAAGCTAAACTCGCCAATTAATATATCTAATTTCTCAATAATTGATCTAGACGATCATACATAAAAGTGATATTACATGTATCTTCTGAAAAGATATATATGAGAATATTTTTAGCAAAGTTTGTTTCACTCATGAACTTCATGAGATTTGTGAAACCAACAAAGTTTGTTAAAGCACTATCCAGTAGATTTGTCTGTTACACTATTACTTCCCACAACATAATGTTAAAAGTTATTGGAGCTCGAAGACTCCAAATTGTCAATAGATCTCTCTATGAGGGGTGGGGGGGGGACTTTATGCATTACAATCTTTTTCCTCTAACCAAGGTTTTTCCAACTAGGTTTCCTGGTAAGGTTTTCAATGAGGCGGTATACAAAAGTGTAACAGAAGAATCATGTACTATTTTCTCTTTCTCTAGGTTTTTATCCCAAATAAAATTTTCTAGTAAGATTTTAATGAGACATGTTCTTAACCGATGGACATCCAAGGGAGAGTATATAAATATATACATGTGGATGTCCTTCCTCCACCACTCATCCCTCTAACCACCACTCATCATTGAGATTATTGGAATAAAAGTAGTGTTACTCTTTCGTATTCATTTATGTTTCAATGATGTTGCTTATTTCCATTTTGCGGGATAATTATTCACAACACTGGGAAATTTGTATTTTCCTTTTTTTGGTCTTTATCTTGCACGTTCCTTGTATAGTAGACATTTTGAATTGGGGCAAGGTTGGGTCCTTGTCGCACAAGATTTGTTTTTCTTGGATATGTGTCTTCCACAGCTGATTCATTGGGTTGCTGATCTATACTATTACTGCGTTGTGCTGGTTTCCAATTGAGCTTCTTCGTTTATTTTCAGTTTCTGATCAGCTTTCATAGTTCTACCAGCTTTTAGATTTTGTCCACAGAGTGAGGAGCTTCTGTTTACCACGCTCTTGTGGCGGGTAACTCTTCTCTTCTGGGCCGTAAGTCTCCTTGTGTTAATAATAAATCAGGTCGTTCATGAAAAACTTAAGAAAATCTTGATATGCTTCTTTGGACCATAGGGCTGGCAAGTCTTTCAGGTTTGGACGGGAAACTGATCACCTGCCCTGCCCCATCAATAGCGGACTCTTTCCAAATGAACATTCGCTAACAAAAGAAAGCATATTTTATGATATTGGGGGAACAAACAACAAATGTACAGTAGCTTTCTTCCGCAAGTGCATCCATGTCCCAGGTTGAACACTGTCAGCAGCTGAAACAATCAAAACCTCTGATTATTAACAAAGAGTCCATTTCACATTGGAATTGAACCTCGAACAAAGCCTTATGTGTACATGTATTAATTACATCCTAACAAAAATATACAGCCTCAGTAGGCATCGGAATGAAAGGAAAATGAAAAACAAAACCAAGTTATGCTACAAACAAACAAAAACAGCCACTTACCAAAACAGGTATGTGGTTATATCTAACTACAGATTCAACCAGGTAAATCCTTCGTTCTTCTCATGTCAAAAAACAATGAGAACACCTAAACGTGAAAAGAAAATGTTGTTGATCTAACCATTTATCTCTCTCTTCTTTCTGGATGTAAGATATCCAGCTAGATTCCCTAAGAATCCTTGCTTCCTTCCTTTACCACGAGGAGAAACAACCTCTACAAGAGCAGCGGCATCACCAAGGCAATTGGGAGGAAGAGAGCTGCTTTCTTGCTCGCTGCTTTCATTAGGGACCACATCTCTCAACTGCCGAAGCAATTCCAATGCACTCACTTTAGCCTTGTCATTCCCATTTAACGAGATGCAACAAAGGCTAGGAATCACGCCTTCATCCATCAGCAAATGGCAGTACTGAACTCTCTGAGAGCATAGAGAGAGGAGGACAGTCACTGCATGCTCTTGTTCCTCGCTACTCCCGCTCTCCAGCAGTTGAGCGATTGAAGAGATGCAGCCATTGGTCTCAGCAACAGTAACCCGAGCCTCCTCCGTATCACACAAGTTCTTGAGCAGGAGGATGCAGTGTCTCGCAACACTGCTATCCTTAATGAAAGGAACCAGCTTCGGAATAAAACATTCAAGAGAAGCTAACTTGGAACAGACGTCACTGCTTGACGAGGACAAGTTGCACAAGATTCTGATCACCTGTTCCTGTAGTTCCTTCCTCTCACGGTCAAATATCTTGGGCAGAGAGACCATGGCACCAGATGCTTCGATTTTGGACCTGCAGTTTTGGTGGGCAGAGAGCGTGTCTAATATTGCGACAGTTTCTTCAATTACTTCACAGTCAAGGAAAGATGCCAGCAAACTGTATGCATCTTCCTGCAAGTGTGATACTCCGCTTCTGCATAGAACCAGGACAGTTTACTTTAGTAACGAAAAATGACAGAGAAAAGCATTATCTAATCTAAGGGGGAGAACTGGTTGGAAGGAAGTTCAGCTGGTAGAAATTACAGTGATTACACATTTCGACAGAAAATTGTACAAATTGTTTTGTCCGATGCATTTGTACATGACATTTTGACAGAAAACTAGAAAAAATACACGTGAGACTCGTTTTTGAAGACTGCAGAGTCAAATACTTCCTGATCCCAAGTACGTGAAATTTCAAATGCAGTCAGTATCAATAAAAACCAAAATATATTTGTTTAATAGCGGCACAAGTGAAAGCATGCTATCAACACAGTGGATATTTGCAGACAGTTAAAAGAATCTCCTTACCCAGCTTTGTCCACAAGTGCAAGAAGCAATATGGATCCGTTCTTCTGGGCTCGTAAATCACACCGTTGAAGAGCATTTCTCAAATGTATAACCAGCGGTTCAATAAAACTTCTCGATGACTCAGAAACCCAAGGTTGACAAATACAATTATTCAGGCGGCTATTTATATCCTGAACAGTCTTGTACTGGGAATCCCAAGGAAGCTCTGACAGCCGAGATAATATCTCCACATCCTTCTCACACATATTTGCATGATACTCACACTTATCAAGGCTGCCATGTTCAGGCATTAGCTCCGATCTTGAACCATTAAAGCTGTAACTAGCTTCTAAAGAACCTAGCGATACATTGCTGATATCCAGTTGAGCAATATCATTCCTAGAACTGCTTAAACTAACAATGGAATCAGAAGAAAGATCCAATGACTGCAATGGTTGTGTAGTTGGATCCATAACGGTGATTCCATAGTTTGCACACCACTTTGATATAAGGGTTTTCATACCGGTGTTTGGAGTCATAAAACGGTTCTCCAGCTTCAATTTCGTCCTAGGGCATGTGCTGTTGCCCTCATCAAACCACTTTTGTATCCACATCCTTTCATATGTTTGTCCAGAAGCAATGATGACAGGATCATACATCACTCTCCTTGATATAGGGCATCTAAACTCTTCAGGTGGTGCAGCAGCATCACTTGACAATATTTCAGGCTGTCGGCCATCTTTATCATGGTTTCCTAATCCTGGATTTATCCGTCGACTGTGCACAGAAGCATCGTTTGTATTATTAGGAATAAACGTTGTTCCTTCATGGTAACCATTTCTGTTTTTCACTGAGACCGAGTTCTTGTACTTCTTTAAGAGATACAAGAGGGTCTTTAAGATCTTTGTTTTGTTTGGGCTGCTCTCACCAACTGTGTTGAGAAGATTCTTGATAGATCTCACCTCAATTACTAAGTCCCTTTGGGATGTGATACGAAGCTTTGAGAGTGCAACTTGAAAAACACTACTTTGAGATTCTGCTGAATCTGTTCCATGACGAAGCAACTCGAGCATTACCTTCCCCGCCTCCTCTTCAGAGGGATCCATCACAAAGTTTGCTGCTTCAAGGTCATCGAGAATTGGAGAGAGCTGCCAAAAACAACAACAACAAAAAAAAAAAAGATTCCCACATCAACTCCACCAAATGGTGAAAAAACAAACCTCCCTATACAACCAAAGAACACATATTAACAAACCTCAGTAGCCAAGATCACAGGGAGCATCGTCTGAATCTGCCCCAAACTTTGTTCTAATTGCTTCCGCGATCTCATAAATTTGGCAACCATTGCCTCTCCGGTCATTGCCTAAAGTTGTTCAATTCCAATGCACCATAAGTAAATGGCAAATAGCTACAAACATCATGTAATGCAGCTAAAATGATATTTCAGTCAGCAATAGATGCATTCAGGGCAACTGACCACATTACAGAAAAGCAAGGGGAGATTAAATGGTTTACTACCAAGTATAGTTTGCTTGACCCAGAGCAATACTGAAGAAGTTGATTAGCCTTGTCGAGGGCAGAGCCCAATGAGACCAGTGCATGTATCCCAGATGAGCATCGAGGTCGGGAGGCTTCTATTTGTGGTTTTATTTGTGTAATTTTTTCTACCAGCTTCATCAACTGAGCACACATCAAATGATGAACCTGTAACTCAGCAAAGAGTGGACTAAGTTACTAGTTTCCTCAAAAAGAGTAGTAGTAGTAGTAGTAGTAGTAGTATTAATGTCTAGAACCAGAACCTCATGCTGCAGAAGAAAAGCCCTTAAAGTTGATAGAAGTAACCACTATGGTCTAACCCTGACCTAATCGCACCAGTATGGACAAAATCCAGATTAACCAGTGAGTAAAAAATGAAGATTAGTTAGTTAGTTAGTACCTTAAATGAATGGAATTGAAGAGGAACCTCTGCTTGCTCCGTGGCATCAGACCCCATTGAAACCAGGTGTGAGAAATGAATCTGTGAGTCAGTTAAACAAGCATCCAGTCAGTTAGTTCAAATCCATCCGTATCGAGGCTGAATTGAATTGGGGCATTATGATCAGACCGAGTCAAACCACAAGATTCTGAAGAAAATAGAAATGCTTGCCTTGGGATATGGAACCACAAGCTTACAGCAGCAGTGTGGTGGAAGATTGAAGACTAATTATCATTTTGCTTCCCCAAACCAACCAACCAACAACACGAATTGGCTCTTACCCAAATCCCCAATCAACGAAAACTTGACCAAACCTACCAGGAAACTGCAGTTGTCGCACGCCAAAGAGACTCAAGAGTTAGTTAAGACTGCAGCTTCCTGGTGTCTTCCACCCCATTCCGTACGGAAGCAGAGCCAAGAGGGCCAGGTACGTAACATAGCAACACAATTTGCCCAGCCAAACCCGCAGACTTTCTAACCATCAAAACGAATTTGCAACTGTACTGAGGTCGGAGACGGTAGGAAGATAGGATTTGAGGTGGACGTGGGTGTTTGATGCATCTGAATTACAATTTGGGGAAAGAATGGAGTTTATCAACAATTGCAAGTTGCAACCTCTCATTACCCACCCAGCAAAAAAAAACACAAGAGGGAACGGTAAGTAAATGAAAGTTCGTAGGAAAGGAAAGAGACCCACAGCCACAGGGACAGGGGTGAGGACTGAGGAGAAGCAGAAGAGAGAGCAGCAGAAACGAGGAGAGGAGGGCAGGGACCCATCAACTGGCTAATAAACAGAAAGCATGGGGCGGGCTAGGGCTACTACTACCAAGTCCCAGACCTCTGAATCTGATTACGACAAACCAACCAAGTGAAAGTCATTTTATAAATCTGCTTCTCTACTTTCTGGTGCTTTGCCCGAGTCCTCCCTCCAAAAGTCTCCTAGAGGAAAGGGACTTGAACAAGATAATTAGTTAGTTAGTTAGGCATATAAAAAAAAAAAAAAAAGTAACCTAGGAATTGTTCAACCTAGAACCAGAAGAAAAAGAAAGCCAGAAACAGGAGGACTGGACGGCGGTCCCTGTTTCCTTCACTCTTTCTTTGCTTGCTTGTGGATTGGAGATGAGATGATGACGTTCTCACAAACAAAACAAAACAAAACCAAACCAAACCAAACGAAAAGAAAAAAAGATAGCTGACGTTTGCCTTTTACTAAATGAATGGATGAATTACTAGTTGATCGAGTTTGTTTTTATCCGAATGGCCGCGCCGCCTTCATTGAACGTGTCGTTGGGGACAAACGACTAAGTTCGGACGGCCGTTTTTAAGTGAAACGAGATCCATGGCGCCGGCCATAGGGGAGTTAAAGTTAATGGGCGGATTTAACCCTAACGAACTTAAACGGGTAAATGACATATTTGGTCACTGAGATTACTAAATCGTGTCATATTTAGTCACTAGAAAATTTTAATATCAATTTTGGTCACTTGAATTACTGACACAGGTCACATTTGGTCACTCTTCTGTAGCCTCTGTCCAACTCCGGTCACTCGAATTATTGAAAAATGTCACATTTAGTCACTCGTATTACTGAAACATGTTACATTTAGTCACTCTCCCCAAAGTTTCCGTCCAACTACATTAATGGAGTTGGACGGAAACTGACGGGAGAGTGACTAAATTTGACCAGTTTCGGTAATTCGAGTGACCAAAATTGATATTAATTTTTTCTAGTGACTAAACATGACACAATTTAATAATCTCAGTGACCAAATGTGTCATTTACCCGAACTTAAACAAACAAAGTCGAGCTTAGCATCTTCCTTGTTTCTTTCTCTGTCTCCTCCATCCCTATATTAACCTTAAACAAACTAGCGCAGGACCCGGCCCGTTGGGCGGGTAAACTAAACATAAGCGTATCATTTGACAAACGTTGGAACATGAAGTCAAATGAAAACGAATTAATTTTTGGTCATTTTAAGTTAAAAATTGTTCGGTTAAAGTGTTTATAAGAGCAGCTGAAATTTAATAAGTGGGATGTAATCTTGGGAACATAATAATAAGCATCACATTGGTAATGTGTTGCATGAATGATATATGAGATAAACTTAATTGAAAACGTATAATTTGTTTTGTTAACTTACAGTTACAAATTGATAAGTTATAGTATTTATAAGGGAAGCTGAAATTAAATAATTGGGTTATAATCTTGCAAACATAATAATAAGATCTTGCAACCATAATAATAAGCACTACATTGGTAATGTGTTGCAAGAATGGTGCATGAGATGACCAGAAAAATGTAAGTAGAAATACCAAATTCGCCCAACTATGCATAATGTGTTTAGACCTCCACGAAAAGAGAAACAAATATGATATAAGCATTACATATAATTATTGAATGAAAAAGAAATAAATATAACTAATTGTCATTCATTACTTAATTAAACCATATAGGTGAATATTAGAGTTGTTTCCCATAATACATACATAATCAAACTTGAGGATGAAAGAAAATGTAGTATGTCCTTGAAGTTTATTCCCAATAGAGAGCATTCTTTTTTACAACACCGTTGGTAATGAATCTGAAGTTGCTTGATTTGAAATATATAGGACATGATACTTGATTTGAAATATATAGGATATGATGCTAAGTTGTCACTAATAGTTGGTTGGACAATGTATTGTCTACGAACTTCCCAAATTATTCTAAGATCGCAGACATGTCTAATAAAAATGTAGTAATTTTCATGCAACAGATATTTTTTCATGAAATAAATTTAATAAATGAAAATCATATTACATGAAATATATGTTAATCGTTAAGTTGATGAATGAGCGAGGGTATTAGTAGCATACATTTATTTTAAAAAGATAGAAATTGCAAAGTGTATTTTGGCTTGAATAAGATCGCATATTCTTATTGTCGCTAACTGACTTATGCTTTTTTGCAATAGATAGTTCAAAATGTGCATTATAACTTTTGTTTCCAGCATTGTAAAAGAATTGTTTGAACCAAGGATTGTAAAATCGTATAAAAAAATTCATTATTGAGTATTTTATACATAAATAATAATTTAACCGTGGTTTAACCATTTCATATTGCTAAATATCACCTACCAATTTAGCCTATGGTATGAGGTTTTTCTGGTCGAACTGGCGATATGATACGATTTTTCAATTCAAGCTTTAAATAAAAAACCACTAAAGTATTGAAATTATAAAATAACTCTTAAATCTCAGAAATTACAATGATCACATTAAGGAAAAAATCAATGAAACATTATATTTATTTTGGATTTTAAATTAAAATGCAAAAAATCAGTCAACTGTCATCTCCTAAATAATCAAAACTCAACATAAGAGGACCACCAATATCCACTAAGCAAAGTAGAGAGGTAATTATTCCACACAATCTCATTCCCTTCCCCCCCCCCCTCTTTTAAATGCGTCCTCTCTCTCTCCATTTGCCTTCCTCCTTTTTCCATTCGTTCTTCCATCTCTCTCTCTCTGAACTCTGTATCTCACCACTCTCCCTCTTTCTCTTCATATTTCTTCCCACCGCCTAGAATCGAGAGAAACCTAGAAACATCCCAATTCCTTCTCCAATTTTGCGTTAGAAATTCTTATTTTGCATTCACAATCGACAATGTGAATCATATCACCTGAATTCTGGCAAATAGATAGGCACTTATTCCTCGACAAAGCAAAGTTTTTTGATAGCTTGTGAATAAACTAATTACTAAAAGTCTAACAGAGATAAAAACATATTTATTCGCTTAGTGTATGTTTACAATTACAAAGATAAAAAAAAGTTTATATATGAGATTTATAGAATCAAGACCTAGATTTTAATTTTTAAGGGTTTGAAAATGGTACCAGATGCCAAACTCCGGCTAATTCAACGTTTAGATATAATTTTTTTACTCAAGGTATGTCATCCTTTGATTTTACCCAAGGAACGATAGAACCACCCATATATATGTGGTAATGACTGGTATACTCCAGGTGTTCTGACCGTTCGATGTATTTTCATGAGCTCCGACCAATCTCTACAGTCAAAAAATATTTTCTATTAAATGGAACTTTGGGTTTGAGTTTAGAGAATCGGGGCCCGGGGTTTATCTATTAGAAGTTAGGATATAGTTTCATATCCCAAACTCGGTTTGATTCATTGTATAGATAGAGATATCTCACTCAGAGTACCTGGAGTATGGTATTATACACCAAACTCGGTTTAATTCATGGTCTAGATAGAGATATCTCACTAAGAGTAAATGGAGTATATAATATTGTACCCTAACCTCTAATGGACAAACTTCGGCCGCGGTTCTCTAAACTCAAGCCCGAAGTTCAATATAATGGAAAATTATAATTGACTGTTGAGATTGTTCGGAGTTCAATATATATATATATATATATATATATATATATATATATATATATATATATATATATATATATATATATATATATATATATACATATATGGTTCAGGCTAGCGTATGCCCGGGCGTACGTTAGACTATTGTACGCCCGTTTGAGTTTTGCTATTTAGATTATGAATTAACCGGAGTTTTGGGCATGAAACAATACCCTAACCACTAATGGATAAACCCCAGTCCCTAGTTTTCTAACTCAAATCATGAGATTCGTTTAATCTTAAAATAAAAATCAACAATAATTTTGATTTGCCATATATATATATATATATATATGGCAAAGGCTAGCGTACGTCAGTCGTACGCTGTACACCTGTGTTCACACTTGGTTTTTGCACTTCAATATATTTCGCTGAATCAGAACCGTCGGTTATTATTTTTTAGATTAAATGAATCTCGTGGCTATATATATGGTAATGACTGTTATACTCTAGGAGTATAGTATACTCCAGGTGATCTGGCCGTTAGATGTACTTCTAAGAGCTTCGACCAATCACTATATATGGTAATGAATGGTATACTCCAGGTGTTCTAGCCGTTAGATGTGATTCAATGAGCTCCGATCAATCTCAATGGCCAATTATTGTTTTTTATTAATCTCACTAAGAGTACTTGGAGTATAGTGATGTATATCTATCTAGACCATGAATTAAACCAAGTTTAGGGTATGATACTATACCCTAACCTCTAATAGATAAACTCCATGCCCGATTCTCTAAACCCAAACCCAAAGTCAAATTTAATAAAAATAATTATTGACTGTTGAGATTGATCAAAACTCATTAAAATACATCTAACGGCTAAATCACCTAAAGTATCCTCGTTTTAGTTTTGTGCTTCTTTCTGCCTCCTAAAGTCATTGGGATTGATTGACTATTTTCAATCCCTAGCAACCGGTTAACTGTAACTATGTTGCTCAAAATATAAGTACACTACTCATTACCAACAATGAAAACATAAACAGGAGACTTCACCCATATCCTATCTATGATCTATGAGTTTACCTAAATTTAGATAAAACTATTCGTGGAGGATAATTATCATCCCTAGATATATAAGTAATGAAACTAAGGTATACCACTATACCTTGGTCTAACTAAATTCATAAAATATTTCTAGATCAGTCTAAATCAACAATCAAATATGAAATTTTGCTAATCTAATGAAACCATTTCTATGAACAAATAGACATTTTAGGACAATGATGAAAACAATGACATCCGACCTGAAAAACACATAAGATTTTATATATGAAGCCAAATAAAAAAAATTCCACTTTATTTTAAAATGACATACTTTTCGTTTCAATGGTTTGATTATATAATATAATAATAATTTTTTGTTTGATGAATGTAAGATTGATAAGAAATTCATAAAAATGATCCATAGAGTATTGAGCTTAGTGATTTTCAAATTAAATGTTTTGCAGATTAATTTTCTTATTTTGGTACAAATATCATATAATCTCACCCCTAGGTTCGATTGCCCGGGACGACGCTCGTTTCCCCTTCCTCACCTGTCTAGTACTATCTCTCGTGAACATGTCTCGATAAAAATAAATATTTATCATCTAGTATGTGCCCAATAAAACCATTTTTTAACATAAAAAATATTCTAATTTCTAACACTATTACATGAATTCTTACAATAAATTCTTGGTATTGGCCATTAGATACGTGGGATTGTCAAATAGGCTTATCCACCAAATGTAACTAACAATGTAAACTATAATTTGACTCATCAGTCGGTCAATGCACAATTAAATAAATCATGTAATTTGAAATTCAGAGGAAAAAGAACTAACAAACAACATTTTAATTGGCCCATTCAATTGAGACTAAGATCAAGTTGCAGGGGCGATTGCGAAACGGCAAGTTTCAATTATTGTGAAGTAGAGCTGCTAGAGTATTGAGCTTAGTGATTTTCAAATTAAATGTTTTGCAGATTAATTTTCTTATTTTGGTACAAATATCATATAATATCACCCCTAGGTTCGATTGCCAGGGACGACGCTCGTTTCCCCTTCCTCACCTTTCTAGTACTGTCTCTCGTGAACATGTCTCGATAAAAATAAATATTTATCATCTAGTATGTGCCCAATAAAACCATTTTTTAACATAAAAAATATTCTAATTTCTAACACTATTACATGAATTCTTACAATAAATTCTTGGTATTGGCCATTAGATACGTGGGATTGTCAAATAGGCTTATCCACCAAATGTAACTAACAATGTAAACTATAATTTGACTCATCAGTCGGTCAATGCACAATTAAATAAATCATGTAATTTGAAATTCAGAGGAAAAAGAACTAACAAACAACATTTTAATTGGCCCATTCAATTGAGACTAAGATCAAGTTGCAGGGGCGATTGCGAAACGGCAAGTTTCAATTATTGTGAAGTAGAGCTGCTAGAGTATTGAGCTTAGTGATTTTCAAATTAAATGTTTTGCAGATTAATTTTCTTATTTTGGTACAAATATCATATAATCTCACCCCTAGGTTCGATTGCCAGGGACGACGCTCGTTTCCCCTTCCTCACCTTTCTAGTACTGTCTCTCGTGAACATGTCTCGATAAAAATAAATATTTATCATCTAGTATGTGCCCAATAAAACCATTTTTTAACATAAAAAATATTCTAATTTCTAACACTATTACATGAATTCTTACAATAAATTCTTGGTATTGGCCATTAGATACGTGGGATTGTCAAATAGGCTTATCCACCAAATGTAACTAACAATGTAAACTATAATTTGACTCATCAGTCGGTTAATGCACAATTAAATAAATCATGTAATTTGAAATTCAGAGGAAAAAGAACTAACAAACAACATTTTAATTGGCCTATTCAATTGAGACTAAGATCAAGTTGCAGGGACGATTGCGAAACGGCAAGTTTCAATTATTGTGAAGTAGACAGGAGATTAGGCCCAATCTCCGGCCCTCCAAGCTTGGCCCACTGGATTGTCTTTTAGCTTAGCTCCAGCGGAAGGAACCAACGTGAAACACAGCCGTATCAATTAATTGGGTACATTTACCTGGTTGCCCTTCCGTGAAACCCTCTGGAGGCTGGAAATTCAAATCCCTGCAAAGCCAACCCTTGTTTTGGCTTCATATATCTTATAGAAGTGTAACCGACAATTAGAGGTTTATACGTCAATTTCGTTATCTACAATAAATCTCAAAGTACACTAGTTCTTAAAAAAAATCTCAAAATACATAAGTTATAAAAAAATTCTAAAACTACACATGTTTGGCATTCACCGTTTTTGACAAACGCAGTGAATATAATCACCGCCTTTGTCAAACACGGTGAACATATCACCGTTTTAAAATAAAACGGTGACGTGTTCACCGTCTTTGTAGAAAGCGGTGAAGTGTTCACCGCGTTCAACAAAAACGGTGAAGACATCACCGTTTAAGTCAAAAGCGGTGAAAAGCGGGGAACATATTCACCGCCTCAGGCTAAGGCGGTGATTATTTCTCACGTTTCCCGCACCTGGTAGGTGAAAATTAGGTCACAACTACCTAATGTTCACCGTTTGAGACAAACGCGGTGATGTTGTTCACCGTTTGCGACAAAGGCGGTGAATACTGGCCGATTTTCCTTTAAATACCACTCCCACCTGCAGTTCTAAAAACGTAATCCCTCCCCTCTCTTCAAATTTCAGCAGCCAAAACCGAGCAACATACACAGAACATGAATTTTCGGTATGATTTAATTTTCGTATTAATTCCTAATGTTTGTTTCTAGTAGTTATATTGTTATGTTATGAATTACTTATCGTAGCAAATATGGCCGATGTTATGAATTACTGGAATTATGCTAATAGTTACTTATTGTAAATTGTAGATATGGGTAAATTCAAGAAGTTTCAACTTATTATTCGGTGGAATGGAAGGGTTACAAACTCTGACATAGGGATTGATTATGAGGACGGTGTATCCACTAAGCTGAAAACTGAGTCGCGATTCAATTTTCAAGAACTCTGTAATATTTGTGCAGACAGGGTTTGTACGAGCGGACAGACGAGACTTTATTTACCGGTATCCATGTATGAGTACTGGCGGGCTTGTGTACCAAGAAGTTGTCATAAACGATGATGACGCGGTTACGATGATGTTATAATTCCCAAGCGATAACGGGATGCGGCAAGCGGAGGTGTATGTTGAGACCGAGGCGGTCGGTGAAACTCATTCTCACCAGTATTCTTATGATGATGGTTTTGCAGGAGGGTACGGATGGGGTGGTAGTTCGAGCAACTACGAAGGAGGTGGTTATACAGGAGGTTACGGAGAGGGTGGTAGTTCAGTCAACTACGGTGGAGGTAGTAGTGCATGATGGGTGCCATCGGAAGAATACTCGCAACAGGATCAACCTGCCGATGGCGTTCAATGGCCTGCTTGGGGGCCTGAGTGGGCTGAAATCGAGAATACCATTCGAGCAGGGCGTACTTCACATGAGCGAGAAGACGATGTTGGTGATGGTGGTCAAGTTGATCCTTCTGGGCCGAGCTATCCATTCGACTCGAGCGATGATGATACTGAGGAAGATTTGAGATCAGTGAGCGAGGAGGAAGATACTGATGATAACGAAGACGAGGCGACATTTCGTGAGGCACCCACGCCATACTACACACAGGTTCCAACTCAATTTCTACATAGTCAGAATGATGCCCCCGACTTTGTCCCTATGCCAGTGTATAATCCGACGACCAATTTGGAGGTGGGTATGATGTTCTCATCGAAGAGAAAGGGAGCCTGGGTGATTCGAAAAGCCGAGACCAACCACACTTGCTCCTCGTCCATACGTTCCTAGGATCACAGGCAACTTAAAGCAAAGAAAATTAGGAGAACTATTAAACACCTTATCGAAGCACAACCAGATATCAAGGTCAAAGCTATCATGGCCGAGGTGAAGGATCGACATTCTTACACGATAAGGTACAAAAAAAGCATGGCATGGGAAGCAGAAAGCCATGGCTGAGGTGTATGGTGATTGGGAGGATTCGTATGTTTTACTCCCTAAACTTATGGTCGCAATGGAGGAGTCCAACCCTGGGACTATTTTCGTGCCAATATATAACAATGTATACACTGAGGATCAAGTTCGAGTACAGGAGAAGTTGATGTTTCACCGTATTTTTTGGGCTTTCAAACCATGCATTGACGGGTTTGCGTTCTGCATACTGGTTATTCATGTATTTTAAAACATGTTTACTATTTAAAATGTTTATATTCTTGCTGATCAAGTAAATTTCATACTAATTAAATGCTGATATTTAATTAGGTTGATGGAACCTTCCTCACTGGGAAGTACAAAGGAACTCTTCTCATTGCCACTGGTGTTGATGGAAACAGGCGGATTTTCCCGCTTGAATTTGCAATAGTGGCATGGTTCTTTGACCAACACGAACACAGCGGGAGGGTTTGACGATTATATCCGATCATCACGCGGGGATTAGGAATGCCGTGAGTGGTTTTCCTGACGAGTGGGGATGGACATGGCGCTGGTGTATTCGACACTGGCTCGCCAATTTCCAACACAAATTTGGAAAGAAGAAAGACATTAAAAATCAACTGTGGCATGCAGGTACTAATGTTCTTTAATGCGAGTTATCTATGTGTTTAATAATTTTTTGTTAATCATGTGTTGACCATTTCTATATTGTTCACCTTGCAGCGGTTGCACATCAGCCAAAAAAGTACGAGCAGAAGATGAAGACGATCCGTCAGACTCATCGAGCTGGAGCAGTATGGGCTGAAGGTCAAGAATTGGCCATGTGGACGTTCCATATGGACAACGGGGCCAGATGGGGCATTGCAACTACCAACCATGGAGAAAGTATAAATAATGTGTACAAGGGCCTTCGAGCGATGCCTATTTCTGTCATAGTGGAGATGTCATACTGGAAGGTCAATGAGTGGCGGGTGGCTCGGCTGCAGCTAGCGATAGAGAGGGAGATATCTGGTCATCCGATAGCACATGACGTTTTTGAGAAAATGCAGAAGAACGAAGAAAAATCAAGTAAGCATAAAGTGGTTCTTTTCGATCGCAGTGAAGGGATATTTGCAGTGGAAACAGGTGTATGGGGTGGAGGTAGACGTGGCCACAATCGTCAAACGGTTACTCTGCACTATGAATCAGGGGAGTGTACATGTCAAAAATATCAAAACGAGAGGATACCCTGTTCACATGCAATGGCAGTAGCTAAGTCATTAACCATGAACAGAAACACTCTGGTGAGTCCTTACTACACTGAACAAGCGATACGGAACTCATATGATGCAGCTTTGATTCCAATGCCAGATTAAGCGTATTGGCCTATATACGCTGGAAAGTTGATTATCCCACCGTTGCACCTAAAACGCACCAAGGGTCGTCCTAGAGTTGAAAGGATACACAATGAGATGGATCAAGCTGAACGCACGAGGCGAGGACCGAAGCGATGATCCAAGTGCAGACAACATGGTCATGACAAGAGGTGTTGCCCAGGACAACCACAAGAGCATGAAGCTCCTTTAACCGAGGACCAATGATGTACAAGTCATATATCTTAATTTTAATTGTCGGTAATCGTCAAAATTATATAGACTTGAATGTTATATTTGTTCACTTTAAAATGTTCTCCTTGTCGATACGATCGCGTAGCCGCAAATGGCTCGTTATTTTGATCTCAAACGAATAAGATACGTTCGTTTTAGTTTTAGGTACGCAAACGTTACTCTAACGACATGTGCAACTTTGAACTAACTTATCTCACTCGTTTAGACTCGAAATTGAGATCTGTAAAATTCTACGTGATCGTGGTCAATTTTCTCAAGTTTTTTGTTTTGAGATTAGATACTAATTCTTTATAAATTGATTCAGAATATTCACTCATGAAATGTCATCAATAAAGTGTTTCAATGACAAAGGTAAGTGCTTAGGATAGTTCAATGCAAGCTCAAATGACAAGACCTAAAAAGCATGGAAAACAACATGGATAGTTCATTCTGACCCCCATTTCTACCTCTTTCTCCTCTTCCTCCACGACGTCCTCGACCCCTTCTTCCACCTCCTCCTTCTGCCGCGGATGTCTCTTAACCCGAGCCCCTACTGGAGTTACGAGTGGCGGTGGAGGTGGCGGTGTCTGAGTTGGACCGGTAGACTGCTGGTAGATCGGGATGTGAGGGGTCTGTTGCTGCGGGGTGTGATACATCGAAGTATGTTGCTGAGATGAAGCATAGCTTGATGACCCTCCAGCGACATCCGGTGCAGGTGCCCACGAGTACTCAAATGGTTCAGGGAGCTCGGTTGCTTGAGTTGTACGCACCTCTTCGAAAGTAGGCAGAGGCCTACGTTTGCTCCTTTGTGGGGGCTCAATGGGCTGACCTTCACGGAATGATGGGCGTGCCGGAGCGGGAATGGGAGGATAGGCCACGACATCCCTCCTTTGCTCTCGGGTACAACTCAAGAGGTTGTTCATAAGCCTGCTCAACCATGAAGTCTTGCGCTCATCCATGGTTGGAGCACTATCGAGGGTGTGTTTGGCGTGTTCCAAACCATCAACCTAAGCATGTACATAATAAATCAAAATTAATTAAACCTTAAAACAAAATAATTAGACTCACGAGGGAGATTAGGATGACTTACCAACGAACCCATCACAGCACCTTGCTTTGACACCCATCTATTGGTGAACTTCCGATACCACTGTATGTACCCATCGTGGTAGCCCATCGGTCTCGTCTCCGGCATCCCTTGGACCACCCATGTCCCTCTATTCTCCCAGATGTTGATGTAGTACTGATGCTTTAGGATCCAATTCTTTGAAGCGTGTCGGAGGTCGATGGCATGGAGCTCCCTGAAACCTCGAGGCGGGTCTTGTGGAATTGGTTGCTCCATTCTAAGATGATGCAGTTCGACCACTTCACGTGGGTATGGATCCCAAATAACCTATATTCATTCAAATAATGCAATTAGCGACCATTTACATTGAAAAACCTTAACTTGTTAAAATATGATATAACATGATTACCTGATTCCACCAAGGCTTATCTAACTCAAAACGATAAAACAGCAACGAATGCTCAGGTTGATGGTCATTCGTATTTGCTCCTTTCCACCTTGTAAGTAAAAGCATGTAATAATTGTAAATTAGGCTAATTACGGAATAAATTCAATTTAAATCAAGCTAAGCATGGAATAAATTTAATTTAGGCTAAGTACGGAATAAATTCAATTTAAATCTAGCTAAGCATGGAATACTTTTAATTTAGGCTAAGTACGGAATAAATTCAATTTAAATCTAGCTAAGCATGGAATAAATTTAAATTAGGCTAAGTACGAAATAAATTCAATTTAAATCTAGCTAAGCATGGAATAAATTTAAATTAGGCTAAGTACGAAATAAATTCAATTTAAATCTACACTAAGCATGGAATAATTTTAAATTAGGCTAAGTACGGAATAAACTTACTTGACACCGTAAGGGGGATTCTGCAGAAAGTTTAGCTCATCATCGGCTCTCCGCTATGGACGTGGGTCTAGAGGTGAGAACAATTGAAGATGCTCCCATACCCACAGCTGTAGAATAAACATCGCAGCACCAGCTTGTTTTGCTCCCACCTTCGAGCAAGTGCACAGCTCCCGGTATAGGCCAGCTAACACGGTCGATCCCCAACTCTTTTCCCCGATTGCGCTCCAGTCACCAGTGAGCAATGACAACCATATGCCTTTAATCCACCGGTTTGACTTGTCGGGGAACAGAAATCCACCCACCAAACCAATGAGGTAGATGCGTGCATAGCGCTCTACTTGATCTTCCGGAGTCTCGTCATTGATTTCCACCTCATTCTGGATGTGAGTTACCAACCACGGGATCGACACTTGTCCCGCATTCAATGGTGGATGCCCCCGTCCTTGAATTGGTGTGGTGGTCGGCATGTCAAATCCCAATTCTCTAAGAATGAGCGGCCCCCAACCTCCTTCGGGTTTGGTAGTGGAACCAATGATGGCATCTCCAGAAATCAGCAGCCCGGTGAGGATCGCCACGTATTTGAGGGTGATCGTCGTTTCCCCCTCCGCAAGGTGGAACTTATGAGTTTCGGGACGCCATCGCTCCGCCATTGCCGTAAGCAGATTGTTGTCGATTTCGATCCGCATGAAATGGCGCAACATACCCAACCCGGTCCTCTCTATATAGGGCGCCAACCGTGGATGCCAAGCGGGCAAGTTTGTGGTCCCTTTATGAACGACGGGAACAAGTGATTCCTTCAAAAAAATATGAAAAACATCAATTTGTTAGTTTAAATAAAGCAAAATAAAACCTTAAAAAATAATAAAATAAATCATCAAAATACCGGATTGTTATCCCAAATAGCACGGGAGCGATGAGCTTCTTGATCGATTAAGAGACTCATATCTCTTGGCCCATAATGGATATACAATCGAGGATCGTATATCTAGGCACCCATCTATAAAAAAAGTAATGAAATCTGAGATTGTTTTGATAAAAAAATAATCACAAAATCAAATTGTTTTGATTAAAATTAAAAACACAAAAACAAACCTACACGATGAGCCTCTTCGTCCATTTTTTGGCAGAAGCCGGACAAAGGTTCGACGGGTTCGGGTTTGTAAGGGACGGGAGTTTAGCGGGACGGGGGCTTTAGGGTCAAACTCTAGTAATTCTTTCTGATGTGGAAGATCGGACTTAGCCGCAACCACAAAGCATACTTAGAACGAAACTAGAGCGGATAAATTGAGGGAGAAAGAAGTGAAATGGTTGTGGTGTGAGTTGTAAGTGGGGGGGGGGGGGGGGGTGGGAGGGTCTATTTATAGTTGGGGGAAGGGATCAGCCAAAAATTTTCTGGGGAGCATTCACCGCCTCTGTCAGAAACGGTGAAGTGATCGCGTTTCTCCAGGACGGTGAAAGGGCGCGGATCGAGCAACGTGGCTTAGCGTGAGGCGTCGGATCTGGGAAGAAAACCACGAGCCGCGCCTCACCGTATCCGACAGCCACGGTGAACGCGTCAGCGACGCGGATCGCTGACCTAAACAAACACGGGGTATTCAACGTGTTTGTTTAACGCGGTGAATACACTGTTCACATGCAATGGCAGTAGCTAAGTCATTAACCATGAACAGAAACACTCTGGTGAGTCCTTACTACACTGAACAAGCGATACGGAACTCATATGATGCAGCTTTGATTCCAATGCCAGATTAAGCGTATTGGCCTATATACGCTGGAAAGTTGATTATCCCACCGTTGCACCTAAAACGCACCAAGGGTCGTCCTAGAGTTGAAAGGATACACAATGAGATGGATCAAGCTGAACGCACGAGGCGAGGACCGAAGCGATGATCCAAGTGCAGACAACATGGTCATGACAAGAGGTGTTGCCCAGGACAACCACAAGAGCATGAAGCTCCTTTAACCGAGGACCAATGATGTACAAGTCATATATCTTAATTTTAATTGTCGGTAATCGTCAAAATTATATAGACTTGAATGTTATATTTGTTCACTTTAAAATGTTCTCCTTGTCGATACGATCGCGTAGCCGCAAATGGCTCGTTATTTTGATCTCAAACGAATAAGATACGTTCGTTTTAGTTTTAGGTACGCAAACGTTACTCTAACGACATGTGCAACTTTGAACTAACTTATCTCACTCGTTTAGACTCGAAATTGAGATCTGTAAAATTCTACGTGATCGTGGTCAATTTTCTCAAGTTTTTTGTTTTGAGATTAGATACTAATTCTTTATAAATTGATTCAGAATATTCACTCATGAAATGTCATCAATAAAGTGTTTCAATGACAAAGGTAAGTGCTTAGGATAGTTCAATGCAAGCTCAAATGACAAGACCTAAAAAGCATGGAAAACAACATGGATAGTTCATTCTGACCCCCATTTCTACCTCTTTCTCCTCTTCCTCCACGACGTCCTCGACCCCTTCTTCCACCTCCTCCTTCTGCCGCGGATGTCTCTTAACCCGAGCCCCTACTGGAGTTACGAGTGGCGGTGGAGGTGGCGGTGTCTGAGTTGGACCGGTAGACTGCTGGTAGATCGGGATGTGAGGGGTCTGTTGCTGCGGGGTGTGATACATCGAAGTATGTTGCTGAGATGAAGCATAGCTTGATGACCCTCCAGCGACATCCGGTGCAGGTGCCCACGAGTACTCAAATGGTTCAGGGAGCTCGGTTGCTTGAGTTGTACGCACCTCTTCGAAAGTAGGCAGAGGCCTACGTTTGCTCCTTTGTGGGGGCTCAATGGGCTGACCTTCACGGAATGATGGGCGTGCCGGAGCGGGAATGGGAGGATAGGCCACGACATCCCTCCTTTGCTCTCGGGTACAACTCAAGAGGTTGTTCATAAGCCTGCTCAACCATGAAGTCTTGCGCTCATCCATGGTTGGAGCACTATCGAGGGTGTGTTTGGCGTGTTCCAAACCATCAACCTAAGCATGTACATAATAAATCAAAATTAATTAAACCTTAAAACAAAATAATTAGACTCACGAGGGAGATTAGGATGACTTACCAACGAACCCATCACAGCACCTTGCTTTGACACCCATCTATTGGTGAACTTCCGATACCACTGTATGTACCCATCGTGGTAGCCCATCGGTCTCGTCTCCGGCATCCCTTGGACCACCCATGTCCCTCTATTCTCCCAGATGTTGATGTAGTACTGATGCTTTAGGATCCAATTCTTTGAAGCGTGTCGGAGGTCGATGGCATGGAGCTCCCTGAAACCTCGAGGCGGGTCTTGTGGAATTGGTTGCTCCATTCTAAGATGATGCAGTTCGACCACTTCACGTGGGTATGGATCCCAAATAACCTATATTCATTCAAATAATGCAATTAGCGACCATTTACATTGAAAAACCTTAACTTGTTAAAATATGATATAACATGATTACCTGATTCCACCAAGGCTTATCTAACTCAAAACGATAAAACAGCAACGAATGCTCAGGTTGATGGTCATTCGTATTTGCTCCTTTCCACCTTGTAAGTAAAAGCATGTAATAATTGTAAATTAGGCTAATTACGGAATAAATTCAATTTAAATCAAGCTAAGCATGGAATAAATTTAATTTAGGCTAAGTACGGAATAAATTCAATTTAAATCTAGCTAAGCATGGAATACTTTTAATTTAGGCTAAGTACGGAATAAATTCAATTTAAATCTAGCTAAGCATGGAATAAATTTAAATTAGGCTAAGTACGAAATAAATTCAATTTAAATCTAGCTAAGCATGGAATAAATTTAAATTAGGCTAAGTACGAAATAAATTCAATTTAAATCTACACTAAGCATGGAATAATTTTAAATTAGGCTAAGTACGGAATAAACTTACTTGACACCGTAAGGGGGATTCTGCAGAAAGTTTAGCTCATCATCGGCTCTCCGCTATGGACGTGGGTCTAGAGGTGAGAACAATTGAAGATGCTCCCATACCCACAGCTGTAGAATAAACATCGCAGCACCAGCTTGTTTTGCTCCCACCTTCGAGCAAGTGCACAGCTCCCGGTATAGGCCAGCTAACACGGTCGATCCCCAACTCTTTTCCCCGATTGCGCTCCAGTCACCAGTGAGCAATGACAACCATATGCCTTTAATCCACCGGTTTGACTTGTCGGGGAACAGAAATCCACCCACCAAACCAATGAGGTAGATGCGTGCATAGCGCTCTACTTGATCTTCCGGAGTCTCGTCATTGATTTCCACCTCATTCTGGATGTGAGTTACCAACCACGGGATCGACACTTGTCCCGCATTCAATGGTGGATGCCCCCGTCCTTGAATTGGTGTGGTGGTCGGCATGTCAAATCCCAATTCTCTAAGAATGAGCGGCCCCCAACCTCCTTCGGGTTTGGTAGTGGAACCAATGATGGCATCTCCAGAAATCAGCAGCCCGGTGAGGATCGCCACGTATTTGAGGGTGATCGTCGTTTCCCCCTCCGCAAGGTGGAACTTATGAGTTTCGGGACGCCATCGCTCCGCCATTGCCGTAAGCAGATTGTTGTCGATTTCGATCCGCATGAAATGGCGCAACATACCCAACCCGGTCCTCTCTATATAGGGCGCCAACCGTGGATGCCAAGCGGGCAAGTTTGTGGTCCCTTTATGAACGACGGGAACAAGTGATTCCTTCAAAAAAATATGAAAAACATCAATTTGTTAGTTTAAATAAAGCAAAATAAAACCTTAAAAAATAATAAAATAAATCATCAAAATACCGGATTGTTATCCCAAATAGCACGGGAGCGATGAGCTTCTTGATCGATTAAGAGACTCATATCTCTTGGCCCATAATGGATATACAATCGAGGATCGTATATCTAGGCACCCATCTATAAAAAAAGTAATGAAATCTGAGATTGTTTTGATAAAAAAATAATCACAAAATCAAATTGTTTTGATTAAAATTAAAAACACAAAAACAAACCTACACGATGAGCCTCTTCGTCCATTTTTTGGCAGAAGCCGGACAAAGGTTCGACGGGTTCGGGTTTGTAAGGGACGGGAGTTTAGCGGGACGGGGGCTTTAGGGTCAAACTCGAGTAATTCTTTCTGATGTGGAAGATCGGACTTAGCCGCAACCACAAAGCATACTTATAACGAAACTAGAGCGGATAAATTGAGGGAGAAAGAAGTGAAATGGTTGTGGTGTGAGTTGTAAGTGGGGGGGGGGGGGGGGGGGGGAGGGTCTATTTATAGTTGGGGGAAGGGATCAGCCAAAAATTTTCTGGGGAGCATTCACCGCCTCTGTCAGAAACGGTGAAGTGATCGCGTTTCTCCAGGACGGTGAAAGGGCGCGGATCGAGCAACGTGGCTTAGCGTGAGGCGTCGGATCTGGGAAGAAAACCACGAGCCGCGCCTCACCGTATCCGACAGCCACGGTGAACGCGTCAGCGACGCGGATCGCTGACCTAAACAAACACGGGGTATTCAACGTGTTTGTTTAACGCGGTGAATACACCGCGTTTGTCCACGTCAGCGATCCGCTTCGCTTCATCGTGGCCAATCAACGTGGTTTAAATGTCACCACTTTTAATTAAATCGGCGATTGATTCACTGTGTCAGTCTAAAACGGTGATTGCCTCGCTGGTTGTTCACCATTTTAGATAAAGACGATGAATACGTGACCGTTTTTATTTTAAACGGTGATATTTTTCACTGCGTTTGTCAAAAACGGTGAATGCCAAACATGTGTATTTTGGGAAAATTTTTTATAACTTATGTATTTTGGGAATTTTTTTTAAGAACATGTGTACATTGGGATTTTTTCCCTACCGTGATACGGTGGTTAGCTTTGTACCCTATTACGATTGTGAGTGTCAAACTTAAACTGTCCGAATATAAAATAAATAAATAAAACATGGGGTGACATGCAAGTTCGTTCCCTCAAGGCTCAAACTACTTAAAATTTTCATGTTTGATCACTAAAAATATTTATTTCATTCGTGCTCACTATAATTACTTTAATAGTTCAAGTCTAGTCACTGCCCGTTTGTTAGTTTCCGTTAACAGCATCGGTTTTTTTTTGCTGACTTGGCTAACAGAATGCCTTATCAGCCAATTTGAACCCAAGAAATTAAAACCTAAACCGCCAAGTCATTAAAACGGGTCCATGTAAGTTACCCCAACCAAACCAGTGACATGACCCTTCATCTTCTTCCTCTATTTGACACAACTGGGGAAAAAAATCAAACTCCCAAATCCTAGTGAACAAGAACCCAGTGGCAGTGTCAGATTCAGTGGTGGGGACTCTGTCACCGGGGCTTAACGACAATCCAAGAAACTTATCTCTAGGTTAAAGAACAAGAAGCTCAATCTCACTTTTAACTCTCATCATCTTGAAAATATGATATCCTCCATATATAGCTCAACTGTGGACGTTTCACGGTTGCATGTCACGCTCGTGAAGTGTGCAAAAGAACCCGTGATCTCAAAACGTGTCATTTCATTAACACACTTCACGATATGAGAAAGTGATCCTTGCATTGCCTGCAAGGTGGGTGAAAGCTCATAGAAATCTACGAGCTTCACGGCCTCCCTGTAATATTCACAGTCTGCTGTCTGTGATAATCACCACCAAACTGTGATATGTACACTTTTCTTCGTTTTGCTCCCTTTCCACTCCCTTTCATCCAACTTTCAGTCCTTTCGCTCATTTCACCTGCTATTGCCTGAAACATAAACATTCAGATACCCTGCGTAAAATAACTCCAAGGACAATGCTAAACAAGTTAAACAACAAAATCATAGGGGTAAAAATATGTTTAGAATGGACCAAATCAACCCCCCCCCCCCAACACACACACACATACACTTAGTTGTTTGCTTGTCTCCAAGCAAACCTAACTCACTCTAGTGCAACATGCAAGAAAATCGCAATGGTATGCACTATAGGTTGTTGGTAGCACCTCAAAGACAATTGAAAATGAAACAATGTTACTTCCATCTCTATGTGACAAACGCAAACTCTCGGATGAGGACCTTGTCGACTAAAGAGGTGTAGACATTTCACGTATGCACCCGGGAGGTCTCAAGAAAATATGAAAAGCAATGGAGTGCTCCTACTTTTTCAAAAGAGAACTAAAACTTTGAGCCTCAACTTAACATTGCCGCACATGGCACCACACTTGCATTTTTGCAGATAAAAACTTCTAGCCCTCGTGGCTAAGAACAAAAGTACATTGACTTCTCTTTCTAAGCCTCGTGTAAGGAAAGTAATTGTTGAGAGGATGGAATAGTGAAAAAGGTGAAGGGTTTGACATAAGCCATATCTCTCAAGCACCAATCCCAACCTGCTCTCTTGTCTCAACGACAAACAGGTTGCCACACATGTGAGGTAAAAACGATAATCGAGGTCTCCTGACTTGCGAAGGGGCTCCTCTCATACAAATCTTGTAAAGATGATAGGTGTAAGGGGGATGAAAGGTAGTAAATGATGATGTTTGTATGCTAAAAAGCTATTTGATCTGCAAACAGGTTCTCAAATGGCACTCCGGACCAACAAAAAAGACATTTTACAGCTTAACTCAAATATTATGCTTGGCTTAACTCAAATATTGGAACCCCTACATTTTAAAATTTGTGAATTCATTCTAGGTTCCAAAACACTCTCAATATAGGCCATCATTCAATCACAAGTTCTTGGAGCACTAAAATTGTAGGAATTTGGCAATAACAAAGCATTCAAGATAAAAGTCATTCATCACATTAGTATTCACTTGCTATTCAAATACATATTCAACACCCCCAAACTTAAGTACGACATTGTCTCCAATGGAGCAAGAATAAAGTTGGAACAAAGTTGCAGAATCATTGGTGAGTGGAGGTCGGACTGGATTTGGACTAGTTTCGAGGGAGAGGGAGAGGGAGAGCTTCACACAAACACATGCTCGCCAAAGGGGAGGTTATTACACAAACAAAATATTCAAAGGGTCAAGAAAACAAACCAAAATGGGTTGTCCCCCAATAAGCACTTCTTTCACATCGTAGCTAGATGGATGTACATGTCCCCAAGTAGCATCACCTCCTCTTTTCGGTACCACTTCACCCCTGAGCTAACGCTTGAGGAAATTCTATTGACCTTGAACACTCCATGATCTAGGTGGGACATTTTGATCTCACTTCCCAAGAAATAAATGAATCAGTGAGCTAGTTATAGAAGAGAACTTGCTCGCTCGGTTTGAAATCCTTGTCTCCCTTAAGTCGGGCATCATGGAGGTGTTTCATTCTCTCCTTATAAAGGTGAGTGCTCTCGTAAGCATGGTATCGCTACTCCTCTAACTCTAGAATATGCAATTTCCACTCATTCCCACAAACATTTGCATCTATATTAATAAACTTAATGGCCCAAAAAAGCATTATGCTCTAGCTCTACTGGTAGATGACACGCTTTGCCATAGACAAGCTGGTAGGGTGAGGTTCCCATAGGTGTCTTATAAACGGTGTTGTACACCCGCAGAGCATCATCGAGCTTGTTGGACCAATCTTTGCGAGATTGATTCATCATCTTTTCAAGTATCCTCTTCAACTCATGGTTATTTAGCTCGACTTGTCCACTTGTTTGAGGGTGGTAAGCCATGGACATCCTATGAGTTACACCATAGCAACTAAGAATTCATCAAATTGGCTCTAAAAATGATTGCCTCAGCCTCTAATGATGGCTCTAGGGGTCCCAAACTTGGAGAAAAGTTTCTTAAGAAAAATGCAAACACGGCGAGCATCATTGGTGGGCATTTTTGTTCTTCTGCCCACCTAGAGATGTAATTAACTACAACCAAGATATACTAGTTTCCGAATGAGGAATGAAATGGATCCACGAAGTCGATGCAACAAACATCAAAGATTTCGCAAGTTGATAGGAATTAGGAACCATTAAAGATTTTGCAATTTGCACTTTTGTCCATTATTTATTTTTGCAGTTGATGGGAACCATCATGTGTTGCAGATTTATGGAATTGATAATCGAGTGAAACTGCGGACCCATGTTGTATCATGTGTTGAAGGCACCGAAGATGGTCAATATGTTGAGGTCAATTGTGCGTTCTTAATCTTTTTGTCATCTGTCTAATCTGTATAATTATCAATATTCATAGTTCTAAGCTTCTGTTTTTGCCACCACAAAGAGTAAACTTAATAAGTTAATATCAATTTCAACAGTGCCAACTACACTAACATAATTTATTGACGTGACATTTTTTGTCTTAACTTGTTATATTGAAATTTCTTATATTTTATTCTAATTAACTTGAATAAAAAATACAAAAAGAGTATTCCATAAGAAGAGAAGGAAAATTAATATGGACAAGCAAATGTCCATACAACCTCTTCTTCCAAACTCTTTTCGTCTTCTTCTTCGTATCCCATTATCAACCAAAATCAAAACCAATATCGCCGCCCATATTGAAAGACATCACAGTTTGATAAAAGATTTCACAAACTTGAAGAAACCAAAACATGAAGTAAATTGGAAAGACACATTTCCCTCTATATTAGTATGACAATAAAAATATATGTTAACTAATTACTACTAATATAATGATCAACAAATACCACAAATATTAATTTCACACATGAGAAAACTATTGAAGTCCCCAACTATTTGAAAATATGAATAATTATTGATGAATATAAAATAAAATAAAATAAAATTTATCTGACCAACTGGTTGGGTTATAGCTAGTTAAATTAGGATAATGGATAGTCACTATCTGTTCCCGATCTAACTCATTGATATCTCTTGTCTCTGACTCTGCAAACTTATTTTAATTCTCGATTTTCTCCAACACAACACGGACTTAGCTCATCAAGTGTGGATTTTCCTGCCTTAAAGCACATCAAGTGATAATGAGGCATGAAGATCCTTACATAAAGTTGTAATGGCAATGAGACGAGTTTGGTTTAGCGCACATTACGGATTTTGGTTTGTAGTTCCTGCACTTTTTTTTTTGTGAAACCAAAAAAGTATTTCGATTATTTATCATAAGTGTGGATGGTAACTAAAATCACGATTGCAGGTACCCAACTGCCCTGGATCCATTAAACATAGTGAATCCTCACATTGATTGAGTATGGTTGAGTATATGTAAGACCTACAAAGACATTGGTAGGGATGCGACATGTATGCTTTTGGACTTTACGTCTCATATCGATACTCACATATGCCCCCTGATGACTAATTGTACACACAAAAATATGGGCATGATAAGCTTTAAATTTATACATCGATGCACACTCTCTATTCAATCCTAACTAAGCCAAGTATAAACTAGACAGGGTTGTAGTAAAGTGGTTCGTGTCAAGAACCAGTTGCTCCCAATAACTCCAGTTGTTGGGAGAGGTTCAATCGTGGATCATGTACCACAACACTAACACGCCCCCTGGGACTCGAACACAATACCTCTCCATCATAAAAGGCCCTGATACCATGTCAAGAACCAGTTGCTCCCAATAACTCGAGTTGTTGGGAGAGGTTCAATCGTGGATCATATAGCACAACACTAACAGTTCGATCCAAGGGAACCCTAAGCTTACTATTACTTCGCTCCGAACTACTATCTAATCGAATCAAAGGTTGGGTGAAGAATCTTATCTAACCTACTCCTAAAGGCAAAATAAACAACCAACCAAGTGGTTGGGAGACCGGTAGAAATGAGATGGTTGCCTAGAATTGAATTCCCATAGCTATAGTCGTTAAGTTGAGTTTAAAGGATATGATGCGGAACTCTCTAATTTGGGGATTTCTCCCACGGGAATTCTCCCTCCTCCTAGCGTTACCCACAAAGACCCAATGTTACCTCAATCTAGGCTTCCTCGCTAGGGATGCTCTCATAGTTCCTTTAAATAGGTTCAACCTATCACACACTATTGGGGAGTCAGATTTGTGCGCTTGCGAACCTCCCAAAGCATTATTCTAGGAAGTCACTATAGAGGCAGGAGTTTGGCCACCTCATCCACCTCCAAGCCCTAAGATAACTCATTATCCTTAGTCTGCCAGATGGCGCATACCCGTCTAACCCTAAAACTCCATACCTAGAGTAGAAGCTCAGGTAGGGTAGTAGAGAAGATTAGGGCGACTTACCTAAGCATAACTAAACACACATGAGGCATAAATTCACTAGAATAACATACCCATTAATAAACTCATTCAAATACCAACTACAATCTAGGGTTCATCTATTCTAAACAGCCACTAGAGATTCAAATCATAGAGAAAGAAAGAAAAATATAAACTAGAAGAGAGGGAGTGATGGAATCAAACTTCTTCTCCTTGCTCCTTGGCTGGATTGGATCTTCAATGAAGCTCTCTGTACGTGTTTCCCTCTCTAAAACACTCCAAACCCCTAACTTTCTCACTCTATGTCGACTCTCCCTTGTCAAGTGTAGAAAAGGGAGTATTTATAGGCTGCTGGTAGTGGTCAAAATGCACCATGTCCGCGATTCGAGTGTCGAAACTTTTTGCCTTCTTTTTGGTCGCCTGTTGAAGTTCGCAGCCACTATTCACGATCGTGATCTTCAGGGCACGAACATGGTCACGACTGTGACGTGTGGCCGTGACCTGTGCCTTTTCTCCCCTTCTTGCTCCTATGCTTCCCAATCGCGTTCGGATGAACTCCAATTGACTCCCGAGCAATCCCAAATGCATATAAGACCTGCAATTTCATCACACTAAAAAAACATAATATATGACAAACTGGACCCGGTTCCCCTACGAAAATCTTCATATCAAGAATACCTATTCAAAAATACATGTTTTGCAAAAAGGAACAAAATAGGAATGAATAACTTGATATGTGGCCTAGACACGGTGATTTAACATGGAAATGCCTTAAGAATAAGGACTAAATAATGCTTGTTTTAGGTGTTATCAGGGCATTAAAATATAAATTTACAATCATAGACAAATATGGTCCTAACAGGTAAAGGGAGGCTTAGGCGCAAGTACTTCCGGGTCAATTGGAGATTGTTTGGCGATTTGGTAGTGGAGTAAAGGAAGAAAAATAAACACTGCCATGAGGAACACGACCATGCTCTAGAGGATAGCGACTGTGTTCCCGTTGAAGAAAAATGATCTGAAAAGAGAAAACACAGTCTATGCAGAAGGACATAACACAACTGTGTTTCTTCCTTTAGAGCTTGTGTAATGACTGCCGAGACAAAACACGGGCTGACACCAAACACGACCTCGATCGTGTTTCACCTGAAGATGCTTGTATTCTGCCAAGAAGGAACTTAAAAGAGACGCTGGACTTTGATAAAACATAGGTTGAGCCAAACACGGGCATGGAACATAATCGTGGTTTGGCTAGCTGCAGGGTTAATTTCCAATGGGGTTTTTAGGGGGATCCGAGTTTTGACATAAAAACATTCTAAAGAGAGAAAGTGACGAGGAGATGTATCTTGGAGCCGATTTTGGAGCTCGGATTTCAAACCTTGGAGAGCATATTGATATCTCGGAGTAGATCATCATCCCCCTATGGAGTAATCTCCTCTCTCACTTGGGTATGAAGAACCCTAGTTCCATGTGTTAGGTGAATGATTGTATGAGCACTTGGATTGGTGAATTGATTGGTCATATTCAATTGAGGTTTTATTCATGATCAATTGAGTCTTCATCACATTCTTTTAATTGTTGCTTTAACCTAGGAGAGTGACTCGCACGAAACTACACCACACTTAAACCCCAATTAGAGCCCAAGTTTTTAAACTCTAATCGGATGCAGTATCGGGCAAGTATTTATATATCAACCCGGGCCGGTTCGTCTACCCCTACTTCGGTTGTTGAAATCATTATCTAGCGATAAAAGTTTGGTTTAAAGGTTTGCTAATTGAAATGAAAGAAAGCAAAGGTAATTTGGTTTGAAAACTCTTTTGTGGGAAAGTCACTTGGGTTTCGCTTCCCCTTAACCACTACCATGCTACGTGGGTTGGATCGATCGCCTTAGGCACGTTAATCGTGAACCACAGAGTATGTGATCGGGGACCTTAGTCTCAATTTCTAAACCGAGGTGAAGATGAAAGGCCGTGTCACTCGACTCTCTCGGTTTAGACAATCGGTAATCGACTTACTCCCTCACTCAACTCTAAGGTCGGGCGATTTAACCACGGTTAATCGACTTATTCAACTCAATATTGAGGGTTGCCCTAACTCAACCTAGTTTAGGTGGCTTAGAAAGCGGAAGGAAAACCAACTCAATTGTGTCTCCCTTGAAAGGGGGATTTTCCTCTCTAAACTAGGCTAAGGTGGCAAATTAGATTACTAGCACCTAAATGCACAAACTTAGGGGTGCTAAGCACATTTATCCACAATCCCTAGGATGCTAAGCACAAAATATGCACAACCCCTAAGTTGCTAAGCACAAGCATGCACAATCATGGTGAATAATGCCTCAAACATTAAATTGAACAATACCCAATATCAATCATCGAAACCACATACAAGAAAACTACATGGTAGAGTTAGGGTTTCACTACACCCAAGTGAAAGGAGGACTGCTCCATGGAAGAAGTGGGAGAACAAAAGGAAAAAGGTGGAAACCATCTTTTGGGGATGCCTCCTCACTTTTTGACCCTTGAGTTGAGATCTCCTTGGGGAAATCTTCCCAAAATCTGCCTTGGATGCAAACCCTAAGCTTCTTCTTCCCTTTGGTTCTGTTTCTCTCACTAGAATGCTGGAGAAGGTATTTCTCTCACAAAAGTGGGCTCCCCCTCTCTCCTCCTTGCAGCTTAGCTTTTAAAACCCGAGAAGAGCTGAGTTCACGGCCGTAAACCATCAAACGCGTCTGTGAACTCAAGCCGCGCGCCAAAATGCTCCGCATCGCTCACGTCAGTTCACAGGTAACTGCTTGTGTTCTCGGTCTTAGTGACCGTGAACTCCCCTTGCGTCAGTAACCTTCAACTTGGCTCTGGACGCCTTGCACTTCACGGTCAACTCCACTTCTTCACAGTCTTGCATGACCGTGAACTCCTTTAATTAGCCGTGAACTGACTCTTTTTCACCTCTTCTCCCGGTTTTCGATCCTTTAAGCCAATCCTTCGACTCCGAGGATGGTTCCACCTGTTAAATCCTGAAAAGCACTCAAACACGAAGAACCTCGCGTAAAACCAACCTTTAATGAGCGAATTTTGGCACAAACATCTAAGCAAACTGGGGACAAAATATGTGCAATTAGGCCCGAATCAGAGACAGAGAAAATCTTTTTGGGTTAAGAGAGCATCCTTAATTTGAAGTAGTGAATCGATTCACAACTATGTACATGAGTCCATTCTAGTAGAGGAAGTCTATTTTCATTGCCGTCGCATTTTAGTTTGGTTGAGGATCATCTTCTGTTTGATAATCTGTTTAAGAGAGCTCGGTTTGCTTTAGTCGACATTCCAAGCTAATACTGGACTTTCTGCAATATAACTTTCATTGAACTGAAATAAGGGGAATTAAAAACTTAACCTAACTACAGGCCAAGTGGCACATACCCGAGTGACCTTTTGCATATGAATTCGAACCAAATTTCATGCATTGTTACTGTAGCTCAGTAATCGACATTATAGTGTGGTTGCCAGATGATAGATCGTTCGCCGAGTAATAATACATCTAGTCTCCGGGTGGACATTAAAACTTCATTGCAATATGCTACTTCTAGTCTGTGGTACACTTGAACACTGATTAGAGTGTTGGTAAAAGCGAGTCACTCTCCTCATATTCTATGCCAATCAACTACTACTCATCTGTCTTATCTCATCCATCGACGAAATAAGGAACTAAACAAACTCTCAATCTCCTCTGTTGTGTCCATTGATTTTTTACTGTTCAAATTTAGTTTATGGATTAATAAATGTGGTCGGATATATAATTTCAATTCATATTATATGGGCACATATTGCCCGCCTCACGAGTATATGAAAACCACTGTGGGGATGATGATGGTTAGGGAGACCAGCCCTCATTTATCCCTAATATATAATAAGCTTAGTAGTACGACTTTTCCATGTGCATTTTGTTCTAGTAGTAACACGTACGGTAGCCTAACTCTTGTACCGACAGTTAGTTTGTGTCATTTGTGTGTTAGCCTCGACTCATTTTCCCATTTTTTATAATATTATGCACTACTGGAGTATGTGATTATTGTGTTTGTTTATATCAACTACGACTTTGCTATTTGTCAAGAATAGTTGAATGGTAATGCGGCTAGGTTGTGGTGCATTTTTTGTTGATGAGTATTTTAATTTCGTAGCTGTTTACACCATAAAATTTGTCTTGTACCACATTGGTGAGTTACAAGATAATCAATGAGTTTATAAGTCCACACTCATTATAACAATTAATATCATTTAAGTTGGGCCTTATGGATATTGATTTTAAGCCCAAGCCACTAAGTCTGGAGAGTGACATGTCGCCTCAGCGAAGAGGGCCATGTCCATCTAAAATCTAGAAGCATGTGCCGCCTCATGAAGAGGGCCATGTCCATCTAGAAATCGAGGAGCACATGCCGCCCCAAGATCAAGACTGAATGACTGAAAAATAAACTAAGTCTGGAAGAGGTACATGCTGCTTTAAAGAGAAGCACCCGCCATCTCGCTTCACGAGAAGAGGCATGGACGCGAGACAAGATGAGACGTCCATGCCGAGTCAGGAGAAGGGGAATGGATGGGAGACAAGAGGCTTAGGCATGATTGAAAAACTAAGTATGAGAAAGCCATGCCACCTCAAGAGAAGAGCCATGTGCATGATTGGGATATCCACGGTCGTGTAACGAGAGGGGGCCATGGACGCAAGGGCGCGAATCGAGGAGGGTCATGTCCTTCTAGAGATCGAGAAGTTCATGCCGTGTCACAGGATGAGCCACGAGCATGAATGAGAGGTCCATGGTCGCGAATAAAGAGGCCATGCCGCCTTATGACCAAATTCGAATGACCTAAAAATATTCTAAGTCTGGGAAGAACATGCCGCTTCACGAGAGGGGCCATGTGCACGATTGAGAGGTCCATGCCGCCTCATGAGAGGGGCCATGGACACAAATAAAAAGGGTGTGGTGATGGAGCATTATATCACTAGTGAATATGTCTCAAGAGGTCCATGACCGTTAGACAAGAAGGCCATGGACATGAGTAAGAAGTTCATGGTCGTAAGACAAGAAGGCCATGGACATGAGTAAGAAGTCCATGGCCGCGAGGCAAGAAGACCACGACCCCCTTTGCGAGACACCACATGCTTATCAAAAGACTAGCATGACACGAGATTCAGAACAAGACCAGGCAAGGCAAGCTACACTCCAAGACCCACGACGGTTACAAGAGAGGCCCCTAGGTGGTTGAAGGAGTAACCACCACTCCGAGGAAGCAGTGAGCGTTTCTTTTTGGGAGTTATCCAAGAGGCGGTTTTCTATCGAAGAAGGGGGAGCGGTTCTTTGAAGCAGTTATCCAACAAGCGGTTTTCTATGGAGGTTACCTCCTCGTGGCTATAAATAAGAGGAGGGGTCGACAGAGACAAAGGTTCCCAAGAACCACACAATTGACACACATGTCAAGTTTATCCTTTACCTTTTCTCTATCATGTAGCCATAGATGTAGTTCGTAGTTTGGAGCTCTCGTCGAACCTCCATAGGAGTAGAAGTAATTTAATTTAGATCTCGTTCCCAGAAACCATCAATCAAACAACCTCGTTCGAACTTTGTTTGAAGAGGTGTGAGCCGTGCCTTAGTAATCAGTGTCCAAAGAAGTCAAAGGTGCATTAATCTCATTTCAACGCAAGTTTTCTCGCCGGAAAATAGTAGCATATGCAAATCAAGGGGTCACCTGCATTTGAACAAGTGATTGCCTAACACTACATATAGGTAACTGTCAAAGCAATCGATAATCCAGATCAACACAAACGAAGATATATTTAACGTGGTTCACTAACACAATGTTTGCTAGTTATGTAACACTCCGACCTTTGGGTTTAGTTTCGACCTTAATACGTGACGCTTGGCTTGACAGTTACGTATTAAGAGTTGCAACCGCGGATAATAAATAATAATAATAATAAACAACTATTATTATTATTATTATATTATAAAAAATATAATAATAACAATACTCGGCCGAGGGCCGAGCGGCCATAATTCCACATCCCCTCACCACCCCATTATCATTATTATTCTTTCCCAATTCCATTTTGTTTCCCCACGCAATAGAAACCCTACCTGACCACCAACCTTTTTCCCGGTCCATCTTCCTCATCGCAATAAACCCCCTAGTCTCTCTCCCTCGCGCGACTCATCCCCCCAGCGAAGTAGACAGCAGCCACAAAAGAACTCCCGACCCGTTGTTATTCCACCAGCGGGTCCCTCTCCCCCTTGCGAATCAAGTAGCAGTAGCAGCGACTGATTAAAAGGAGTTGAACATGAGGCAGAGAAGGTGGATGCAGCTGTTGAGCGATTATGACTGCACCATTAAGTACCATCCGGGAAAGGCAAATGTGGTGGCTGACGCCTTGAGCAGGAAGAGGGAGAGCCCTTGGCCAGGTTTGAAGAAGGAGGTAGCTGCACATGTCTACCAATGCTTGGAGTGCCAAATGATCAAGGCTGAACATCAAGCTCCAGTCATTCAGCACCTACCGCTGGAGATCCCGCAGTGGATTTGGGAGAAGATCACCATGGATTTTGTGTATGGTTTACCGAGGACCCCAAGGGCAAATGATGGAGTACGGGTGATTGTGGATTGCTTCTCAAAGGTGGCTCATTTTATACCCATCAAATTCAAGCCAGGGCTGGAAGAGCGCTAGGCTGTATGTGAGGGAGATAGTGATATTGCATGGAGTTCCACTTAGTATCGTGTCTGATCGCAACCCTAGCTTCACGGCACGATTCTGGGTGAGTATTCAAAGGGCAATGGGCACTAAAGTTCACTTCTCTACCGCATACCACCCCCAGACAGATGGGTAGTTAGAGAGGATGATTCAGACACTGGAGGACCTACCGAGGGCATGTGTCTTAACCATGGAAGGAGCTTGGGACGACATTTGCCTCTAATGGAGTTTGCTTACAACAACCAGTATCAAAGCTCGATACAAGCAGCTCCATATGAGGTATTGTATGGGAGGAAGTGTCGTACACCATTGTACTGGGATGTAGAGGGCGTGCGACAGCTAGAGGGTCCGGAGATGGTATAGAAGGTAGTGGAGAAGGTGGAGGTGATTTGCCGGAACTTGAATGTGGCTCAAGACCGGCAAAAGAGTAATGCTGAGAGGCCAGGGAGCCCGCGAAGTTATGAAGTGGGTGATATGGTATTCCTGAGGGTGTCCCTTTGGAAGGGAGTGAGGAGATTTGGAAAGAAGGGAAAGCTTAGTCCGAGGTATATCGGCCCATATGAAGTGTTGGAGCGCATTGGACCCTTATCCTATCGACTAGCCTTACCTCTCAGCCTATCTAGGATTCACGACGTTTTCCACGTCAGCATGCTAAGGGCATATCGATCCAACCCGGAGCATGTGATCAGGCATGAGGACATCTAGTAGGAAGATAGTTTGACCTATGAGGAGGTCCCATTCCATGTTGTGGATAGGCAGGAAAAGGAGTTGAGGAGGAAGAAGATTGCCATGGTAAAGGTTATATGGAGGAACCAGGGTAGCGAGGCTACAACTTGGGAGACCGAGAGTAGCATGAGAGAGAAGTACTCATAGTTGTTTAACGGTGCTTAGATCAGTGGTTAGTGAATCTCTTTGTGCTTTCTCGTTTAATTCTTGTTACTCGGTATTCAAGAATAGACCCAGTGATGCATTAATGTTCCACAATAGCTAGCAACCTAGATCAGCCTACAATTTCGAGGTCCAAATTTCTTAAGGGTGAGAGAAATGTTATATTCCAACTTACGCAGTTTCTTCAAGCGCAGTATATAATCGTACAAGATGTTGATCTCAGTCCATATCCTATAGCGTTCATATCTTATAGTTCAAATTTCGGGGACGAAATTTTTATAAGGGTGGAGGAAATGTGACACTCCTATCTTTGGTTTTAGGTTCGACCTTAATACGTGACGGTTGGATTGCCGGTTACGTATTAAGAGTTGCAACCGCGGATAATAAATAATACTATTATTATTATTATTATTATTATTATATTATATTATTAAAAATATATATAATAATAACAATACTCGGTCGAGGCCCGAGCGGCCATAATCCAACATCCCCTCACGACCCCATTATCATTATTATTCTTTCCCAACCCCATTTTGTTTCCCCGCGCAATAGAAACCCTACGTAACCGCCAACCTTTTCCCCATCGCAATAAACCCCCTAGTCTCTCTCCCTCGCGCGACTCATTCCCCCAGCGAAGCAGACAGCAGCTGCAGAAGAACCCCCCGATCCCGTTGTTATTCCACCAGCGGGTCCCTCTCCCCCTTGCGAATCAAGTAGCGGTAGCAGCGATCAAGTAGTATTGGGTGGTCACTAAAGCTGCTGAGAATTTGCATTTTAGATGTTTTAAATTGTTCTAAGTCTCGGTAGGTGTTTGTTCTTGGGTTTAATAATTTTATAAATTGAGGGTTGTTTAGGAGATGGCTGTAATTTAATTTGGGGATTTTGAAGATGTATTTCTATATGTAGAAATTGTTCTAATATTCATCTTAATTAAATAATAATTTTTCTGAGGGGTTTTTAAGGGTTTGATAATTTTCGAGGGTATAGGTGCTCATGATTGACGTAGGAAAATTATTATCCAAATTTTCAAGAAGGTTCAAGTTAGATGAAATATTGATCCCAGACAAAAATAATTAGGAAAAATGGTCGGTTTTGAAGGGATTATTTCTAGAAAATTTTTAAAGGGGGATAAGGGACCTTTGGAGTGAGTCTCGAGGATTATATTTTGATGAGAGGTTGTTCTAGTGATTCAAACATAGATCGGATTTCTGTATTCTCTATCTTCTCTATGCAGTAACTTCCCTTCACTTAGGTTTTAAGGAACCCTAGCTATATGTTTGTTTAACTGAATGATTGTATGAGTACTCCTACTTGATAATCTTGAGTTCATATTCAATTTATGCATGTTTTCATGATTCAATTCTGCTTTAGTCGAGATTATTGATTCTGCTTTGATCCTATGAGAGCGAATACCTGATTAGGTCAATAGAGAACCATAGATTGATAGTATTGGATCGATTTCTTTAGTCGATGGTCGATCACTGCTTTGTATAGATTGAAAACCGCATTTATTAAAGGGAGTCTAGTTCAGAACGCCTTGATTGGTTTTTCTAGAGAAGGATACGTCCCTCTAGGCAATCAACTCAAGAGGGCCTTGATTTCTTTAGTCGAGATTCAAGGTCTAGTCAAGGATTCTCCGAATTGTAAATGAAAGTGAAACATGCTAGAGATCATCAACCATTAATTTGGCTAGTGACTAGGGGGAATCATACCTAAGTGAGTTTCCAACATGTAATTAGATTAACTTTAACTGTAGTTTGCTATAGTAGTTTTAGTTCTTTCATCTTAATCTGGTTTGCTAGATAATGAACCGAAGCTGAGTAATTGTAACTCTAGAAACCCGTGGATTCAATATTTATTACTTGTCTCACTATATTGCAGTTCCTTTCATTGGTTACACTTGGCCATTGTTAGGAGTTGTGTTTTAGCGAGTCAAGTTTTTGGCGCCGTTGCCGGGGACTTTCTAGATTATTAGGAAAGGCAGAAGTTTGTTACTTTAGCGTTTTTCTTTTCTTTTCCACCCTTGATTTTCACTTGGGTGTTTTGTTTTTGTTGGTGCAGATTTGAAATATGGATCCCCATGGATTCTCCAACCATTGGGGGTATCCACCACCATCCGAGTGGTATTACCCCGAGACTTCCTGTAGCAATCAATGAGGAGAAGACTATGGATTCAGGTTCCAGTACCAACCTCCTTACTACGGAGAACTATCAGCCCCCTGGGCATATCAAGAACAACCTCCTTATCAAGAAGAATTCCTCCAACAACCAGAAAGGCCTTCAGAGCTGAAGTTAGCAATGGCAGCCTTCACGGGCCAATCTGCAGAGCCATGCTATAGCCCACAACAAGAGATCCTTTAAGAATTCTCATAGAGCAGTTTGTTCAGGACACCGAGATCCTTTCCCAATATGGACCTCCTAATCCAATCCATTGCTCTTGACCCTTCCTTTCTCCGTGAAACAAAGGAGGTTGTTCAGCGCTCAACGAAGCAAACAAAGTGGGTTGAGCAAGTTTTTGCACAGCTTGCTCCAGATTGTCTTTATGCTTCCATACAAGAAGAGGAGGAGGATGAAGAAGGCTACAATGACATTGTGAAGCATACAGAGGTTGTCGTGGAGAGCTCCAATGATGATCATGATCATGATCAGGATTGTCCTGGTATAGCCGACCATACCTTTCCACATCCCACACCAAGCGTTAAAGAGATAGGCAAGAGTGAGGAGATGCAAGCTGATCTTATTGAAAATATTGCATGGCGACTTGCTCTCCAATCCGTGCTAGAAGAAGAAGAGCGAGAAAGGATAAGGAAAGAAATTGTGGAGGATGACGGAAGTGAATTAGAGGAAGTTCTTGATCTTTTCCAATGGGAGGAATCAAATTTTGAAGAAGGAAGGGGGTTGAAGAAGCAATTGGCATCCATGACAAGGACGAAGTTGTGGTGGAAGAGGCTTGCTCCGGCCTTGAGTTACATGTGGTATCTCCACCATACTTTGAGGAGCTGCTTGGAAAGGACCCATTTGCAGTGTCTCTTTCCCAGACCAAGGCCACATCGACATCGGTCCCTATTGGTGGACACGATGGTGGTCAATCGATGCTATCATATCTAGTTTGAGACAATGAGACAAGAGAAGAAATAGAGGAGAGGTCTTGTGTGTGGAGACTGCATCTTCCTCGAGTACACGAGTCTACATCACCTATCGCATCACATGCTCGTGACTTGAGACTCCACCTCATAGATGAGAACCTCAACTTCAAGGAGGTTTTGGGATGGACTGAAACTTAGGATCCACCATCCGACTCATGACGTGAAAGAAGCGCTTGTTGGGAGGCAACCCAACCAGTCGGATTGTATTTATTTCCCTATTTCTCTTTGGCTGAGTCAATTTTGTTCTTTGATTTTAGAGTCCATAACTCAACCTTTGTGATATTTTGTGTGGTGTTTGTGTTCCGACTGCTCTCTCTACTTTCTCCCATGGAATGCACCACCTGCCCCGTCCACCATCATTTGCAGTTGATCTGGTAACTTCGCTCTACCCTCCTTATCTTTCCTCCATTGAGGACAATGTCGTGTTTAAGTGTGGGGGGTGTTCCATTATGTTTGTGTGTGAATGTTTGGTTGTATGTGTGTGCTTGGAGCCGAGTCCACTGTCCAAATTTTGATTTGAGGGCTCCAAGTACGTGTTCCTTGCAATTTCCTACTAAGTATGCTTTGAATTGACAGTCTCTATATTAATATGCAACATAGGGAGGTAGTAGTAGCACTATGGATGATGCTGAAGTATAAGATCTTTCCTATCTTTCTTTATGCTGTGCCAGTTGATTATGTGAACTAGTGGATTTAGGACCTTTGATTCATGTGGTATCGATGACTCTCTTTGTGCTATTTGTGAACTCATGTATCCTAAAAGGGTGCTCAGTGTGCGTCATTAAAAAGCAGTTGGTCCTCCATGTCGAAAAATTTGAAATTTTAAACATGGGGTAAGCCCAACGTGCGTTGCACCGTTCATTGCAAAAATAAGGTTTTGGAAGAGATTTTAGTGATCCTTAGTGGGGTAGGCCTAAAAGGTGAAGCTAAGCCGTCTCTAGTACAAGTAAAGATTCCACCCGTTGAACGGTTTGCCTACTCGAGGATATGTTTTAAAGGGCACAGATAGAGCTTCCGACCCCCCTTAATTTCATTGACCCTCCACACGAGGTGAGGAAAATGAGTTAAAAGAAGTACTCTGGAGAGTGACAGATGTACATAAATTGCGCTTGATCACATAATACGGGTCGGCCGTGCATAAAAACTACAGTTTGGAACCCCAGCCAATGGAAAATGTGAAAAAAATAAAAGAAAAAGAAACCATAAGGAAAAGGGGTTCCAACGAGTGAAATGGAATGGAAGAGCACCCGATACGGAGAGTCCTTGGTCGTTGTGTTATGTGAGTCTCTTTGTCCATGAATTGTATGTCCTAGTTCCACTGCTTTGCATGATCCTGGTGTGAGTCTATTACTCGCATGAGAGAAATAGGGGATGTCTTAGAAAACCGGTTGACCTCGTAAGCTGCTCAATGATCTAGGAAATCCTCTACCGACGATCGGGGTTGCATGATGCTGTAGAGGTCTGAAGAGTTGCATTGGTTTGAGCCAGGTTTGATTGGGGACAAGAAAACAATTGAGTGTGGGGGGATTTGATGACTCGTATTTGCACATGTTTTCGTCCACCATTCTTATACTGTTTGAGGCTCATTTCTCATGTTTTAGACCGATTTCACGCTAGGTTTTTCTTGTTAGTGACATTTCAGGTCCTAGCACGTAAATGAAGGCTTGAGAAAGATTTTGGGGTCGATTGGACGAAGTTGGGACTTTCAACGGAAAGCTGAGGAAATTACGCTGCTAGCTCATGATTTTACGCGCCCATGCAACGTGGCCAGGCACGAGCAAGAGCGGATTTGACGCGGCCGTGCGGGGTGACCGTGTAAATTATTTTACACGGCCAGGGTTCGTACTGGCTGTGCAAGGGCATCCTTTGGCCGTGTGGATTTTCAAGGGAGTTACACGGGCAAGACTGGTTTCTACACGACCGTGTGATGGCCGTGTGACTTCCCTCGACCAACTAAGTGCAACCGAGCGTTTTGGAGTTACACGGGCAGTGCATTGTTTTGCACGGCTGTGCATACTGGTGGTGCGAAATTTCAGCTTCGGGTATAAAGGTTGTTTTACGATTTTTAGAGAGGGAGAGCTGGGTTTGGGATCCCAACACCCCAAGAGACGAACTGTAGAGAGAGAGAGAGAGAGAGAGAGAGCAACTTGGGATCATTCTTGGAGCTATTTTGGATGATTTATTTACCATTGGAGCTCGGGAATCAAGCTTGGAGATGGAGATTGAAGATCTAGATCAGATTTATGCATTCTCTCTCTTCTCTATGCAATAACTTCCCTTCACTTAGGTTTTGAGGAACCAGCTATGTTTGTTTGATTGGATGATTGTATGAGTACTGCTACTTGATAATCTTGAGTTCATATTCAATCTATGCATATTTTTATGATTCAATTCTGCTTTAGTCGAGATTATTGATTATGCTTTGATCCTATGAGAGCGAATACCTGATTAGGTCAATAGAGCACCATAATTGATAGTATTAGATCGATTGATTTAGCGGAGGGTCGATCACTACTTTGTATCGATTGAAAACCTCATTCGATAGAGAGAGTCTAGTTCAAAACGACTTGATCGGTTGTTCTAGAGAAGGATACGTCCCTCTAGGCAATCGACTCAAGAGGGCCTTGATTTCTTTAGTCGAGATTCAAGGTCTAGTCAAGGATTCTCCGCATTGTGAATGAAGTTGAAACATGTTAGAGATCATCAACCATTAATTTGGCTAGTGGCTAGGGGGAATCATACCTAAGTGAGTTTCCAACCTGTAATTAGATTAACATTAACTGTAGTTTGCTAGAGTAGTTTTATTTCTTCCATCTTAATCTAGTTTGCAAAAATAATGAACTAAAGCTGAGTAATAGTAACTCTAGAGACCCGTGGATTCGATATTTATTACTTGTCCCACTATATTGCAGTCCCTTTCATTGGTTACACTTGACCATTGTTAGGAGTTGTGTTTTAACGAGTCAGTTTAACAATTTTATAAACTGAGCGAGGCCTCTTCAGGTATTACTAGTTTTAGAAATTGGTCGAATGTTGAAATTAATTAAATAAAAAAAATTGATGAGGTGTTTTTAAATGTTTGATAATTTTCTAGGGTGTATGTTCTTATGATTGACATGAGAAAATTATTGTCCATATATTTAGGGAGGTCTAAGTTGGGTGAAAAATTCGCTCAAGGTGAATTTAATTAGGAGAAAATGTTGGTTTTGAAGGGATTATTTCTAGAAAATTGTTAAAGGAGGTTAAGTGATATTTGGAATGAAGTTTGAGGATGGGACTTTGAGGAGAGGGTGTTCTGGTAGATAATAAATGATTTTAAATCGAGAAAGGTTGTATAAGAAAATGATTTTCTTATTAATTGATTTTCTGAGATAATTCGGCTGAGGAGGGAAAGAAAGGTGAGAAAGCTAGCTGTAGATCAAACTTCGCAGCCTCCTGCGATGAAGACGTTCATGCCGGTGAGTAGGAGAGGAGGAGCTGTGACCGGCAGAGGCGGGAGAAAGGACAGGAATTCGGCAATGACGATCATGGCAGTTGGTGGTAATGCGATGGATAGGTCCCGACCCTATCCTCCTAGAAGACACGGGGTGTCAGCCGTTCGAAGCTGGCCAACGAATTGTGGTCGGAGAAGAGACCCCAGAGATATTGGCGGCGGAGTTTTAACGGTGGGGATCGTCGAAGAGGAAGAGGAGGAACCGTTAGAGGAGGAGCTTAATGAGGAGGAGGAACCGTTAGACATCAACGTGACTAAAGAGGTAAGTGTAAATGGGTAATATCTCAGTCGTAGGTCTTTTAATTTATGCTTTTACTTCCATCAATGCTAGTAATTTTTTAGTTAAGCGCGATTGTATGTGTGAGGTATCCCATCGACTACTTAAGGTGGAGGCACGCGTTCTGCTATGTATGTGAATGTGTGGGTTGATGTATGGTTAATGGTAAGATGAACCCCTGGGCGGTTGGGCCACTACTGGATGCGGTAGATGGTCGGGTCACTTCTGGACGATGATACGTAACGTAGTAGTTGACCGTCCATGGACTGGATGACGATACGTAACGCAGTACCATTGCCTTGAGGATAGGGACACCGGAAGGCGATACGTAATGCGGTGAACCCTAGTTTTAAGAGTATAAGTTAAGATAGAAGTAGAGAACTTCTATGAGCACATGATAGAAGTAGAGAACATCTACAAGCTAGTTAGGAATGACTATTTAAGGGCAGAAAGCGAGAACGACTTTCCTGCTAGGAAGGAAATTCCTAATAATGTGTTTGTAAGGTTTGCTTAGGCAAAGACCTTAAGAAGTAACGACGAGACTTGTCCCTTCTCACTCACCAGGTTGAAGAAGGGTATGCGGTGGCACATTCCGAGAAGAAGCAAAGTGAGGCGAGTAGCCGCACCAGCATTTGACGGGGTTCTCGGGAGCTCAGCGAGGAGTTGGAGTTAGAGTTACTTTCATTATTATTTTATGATTATGAATGTATAAACTAGAGATTCGAGGTTTGAGTTTGAGAGGTTTTTTTTACCATGGATTGAGGTCGCCCAACTATGGGCATTTCATTTGAAATTCTTTTGGAAAAGATTCAGTTGTATTGGGTGTTATTGAAGTTTTGAACATTATTTTGGCCGACTTCGGAGCCAAGAGTATTTGGGTTTGTATAAAAGTATCGGGGTGTTTCATTTTGGTATCAAAGCCAACACTCCTCTGTTCTTTGGTCTCCAAGGAATATTGGAGTGGGGATCTGCATTTTCCAAGGTTTCAGTTTTGAAAGGAAAGGAAAACAAGAGTGTCAGGTTAAAGGTTTGGCAACACGAGTACAGGTTTCTTTGAGGATTTTTAGAATCTCCAATATACTCTAATCATGATAAGGAAATAACTCTAGGAGGCCTCGCGGGGGTGGGATACGTCTCGGAGAGGAACAAATTCCTAAGAGGATCGCTTAGTGAACCCTTTTTAAGAGCAAGAAGCAGTAGTCGAAGGCAACTCATACCCTAAGGGGACGTGAGCTGATTAGTATAAGGTTCAGGAAGACACCAAGTATCTACGACGTTGGCAAGAAGTAGGTAAGGATTTACGGCAAAATGGCGGCCATAATCGAGAGGAAAGGATGCAAGGAAGGTTCGTTGAGTTTGCGAGAATCAAGCATAGGGATACCACCTGAAGTGTAGATGTGGTTAGACTTTAAGAAAAGCTAGGGGCGATTAACCAAAACAAATGAGAAATTAAGGTCATAGGGATCCTAAGAGGATATTAAAGGATCAATGCGTCAAGGCTAAGAGGAGGCATGTGCGTGTGCATATAACAAATGAGGAATCCCTTATTAGATACAGTACGTCCCTAAGAAGAGGAATAGTGGATTTGGGAAACCCGATCACCGGAAAGTCCTTGAAAGGAAGGAGACAACCAACGAGATAAACGATGTAACAAATGATATAAGAGAAAGCGCACTATGTTACCAATAAAGTGCAAAATTGAGGATGGATATGCGAGGGATTCTTACCGGATGGTGCTGGGATCCGTAGTCTCCACTACCCAAGTTTAGAAAAAGTCACGGGATGATGCTACGTTCCGTGGCAGTCAAGTCTCTAGTGGAGGGGCACCCTATTGTGAGGGTAGCCAGAGTTTATCAAGCAAGACTAGAGGTGGCGCTAGCTAAGACGAGGTAATAGGAGGGATTCAGAAGTCTTTATTTTTATCATAGATAAGAAAATAAATAGAGAGACCCTACCAGTTACAGCTGTCAAGGGAGATAAGGGGCATTGTCAAACTCCGGTAGGTTAAAATTGGTAATCTCGAGATTGGCCTAAGAAAAGACATCAAGCCAGTCACAGACAGACAAGAGAGTAGAATGCTCGAGGGAAGAGACATTAGTGACCTTGGGAAGGGTAGAAGGGCGGAACGACATGTAAGTCCCTAGACAAGGAGTGGAATGAAGCTAAGTGAATCGAATTCAAGAAAATGAACAAAATAATACAAGGAGGAAAGCATGCCTTAGCTGAGGAGCGCTGAAAGCTACCTTACTCAATGTAGTCCACTTTGGGTGAGTACAACATGGTGCGATGTCAACAGGAGGAGGCAATGAGTTAAGGATAAATAACGGTCATTCAGAGGAAATGACTAGTTATGGAGGAACCATATTCAGTTAGTCAAGCCACTGTCAAACCTGAATAAGAGATCAAGGCCATGTACGAGGATCAATCGAGGTAAATGACGTGAATGAAGTATGTTAAAGCCTACCAAGAGTGAGCTTCTGTTGGAAGCTTTGACCCAAGACAACAACGAGATACTACCCAACAAAGTCGGCAACCAAAGATAGTAAAAAACCTCAACAGAAGGGTAGTAAAAGTAAAGACGCAAGGAGAACACCATAGGACGTTATAGAAAAATGGCGGTCTTCAACTGGGCAATGCATGCATAAAGGAAAATAGTTAGGAAGGGTTATCAACAGGAATATGAAAGACATAAAGGAGATATTAGGTTGAGTCCCAGCTAAACCAACTGATACATAGAAACTTCACCGAGAAATTTGAAACTCATCGGTCAATTTTGAGTAGAATCAAGGTTATCGCAAATAGTCGAAGGGAGAACCTTATGGGTCAAAGTACATAAGCGGAAAAAGCATATAAGGACCTAGACGACTATACTAAGGAAAATAGTTCCCCAAAGAAGCAAGGACAATTATAGTGAGCGGTCAGTTGGGAAATAGTGTGATACAAGTAACGTCAGCTCGACCGTGTAGACAGAGATATTGTCGGACAAAAGAAGCATGGGACTTTAAATAAGTAGACTTATTGTCAGGTTGGCCTAGTCCAAATGGGGGCTATTGAGGCCCGAGCTAAAGGAATCAACAAGTGACCATAGAATGATGTTCAAGCCTCTTTGACAACAAAGTTACCAAGGATGGAGAGATCAAAACATAGCCAACATAGGGAGCAAGATGTCCTTACGAAGTCATAGAGGGCAATATGATTGCTTAGTATAAGAGGCAATGAACCAACAAGGGAAAACATAAGCTCGTGTGGACAGATTGATCAAGATTGAGGAATTGGGGATGTTAAGAACATGAATGGGCAGGTGGTGACTAGAAGTCGATACCATGGTGAGAGGAGTCATGAAGTTGATCGCAAACTAGAGAAAGATGCAAACGATGCCTCTAAGGCATACAAAAAGTGAAAGCAGTAGTGTGAGGTTTCATCATTAGGCAAGGAGTAACAAGGAGATGACCACCCCATTGATGGCTAAAGGGAGAGGCGAAGAATCTAGGAAGAGAATAGAAGATTCAGACCTAGAGGGTACAAGGACCAAGGTGACCTACGTGGTCAACCATGGACCGGTTACGTTAAAAGAGTTTTGCGCTCAACAAGGAGGTTACGCCGCCAACAGTAATCTTGGGGTTCGAATTGGCATTACCTGCTTATGTACCCAATGATGGAGATGGCGGATGCCCTACATACGTTCGAAGTACATGACCGATGTGAAGGGGTTAAGAAGCATAAGAAAACAAGGTATTGCCGAGCAAGTGAAATGCTCACCATGTACGTTTACGTCATTGAGTTCAAGGAGTTGGAGTCATCACAAGGAAAAAATTTTGAGGTCTAAATTTTTCTTAAGGAGGGGGGAATGTGATATCTCGATTTTGGATTTAGGTTCAACAACAACTACTAGGTTGGATCAAGATGTCCAGGCAAATCGACATTTTGTTTCATCACTTTTGGGTCAAGTTGTGAACCAAAAAGGGAGGTGAGTCACCCAAAGTTACACAAGTGCTAACAGCTAAGGAAATATAAATGATCAAGGGTTATCAACGAAGTTTTTATGGTGAGAGTAAATGATCGTGGGAAGGAAGTATATGAAGGTTTTTGGAAGAAGAATGAGTTCCCAGCAAATTTCGGGGACAAAATTTTTATAAGGGTGGAGGAAATGTAACACCCCGACCCTTGGGTTCAGGTTTGACCAAAATACACGAACGATTGTGTTAAGGGTTACGTACAAAGGGTTCAACCGCGGATTATGAATAATAATAATTACTATTATATTATTATTATTATTTAAAGTAAAAATAGTATATGCATATATAAGGAGGGAAGGAAATGCTCGGCCTCCCTCCCCCCTAATTGTGACCCCAACAAAAACCTTCCCCACGAATTAATAACCGCCACCGATCCTTTTGTCCCCAGCGCCAGCGCGGGGCGACAAGAGGAAGAAGTGAGCGTCGGCTTCCCCACCCTATGCCCGATCTCGATTCCCCAGCCCATCCCTCTCATGTCCCTAGGTAAGGATCGCTAATCCTTTCACGATTTCCAAACTATAGTCATCGATAGTCTAATTCGAAACTCGTATTTTCATACTATAGTTGTCATGGTGACGTTTGAAGGTTTGAGACACCGATCGAAGAAGAAATCGACAGCTAAGGTCGTCGAATCTGAACCTAGGCACGTTCTAGAGGTAAGGGAACTCGATCCCTTCGGGTTAGATCGATCGATTTGGTGATTTTTTTTGAATTTGCAGTTCTAGGTTCTAGCGACGGACTTCATAGGCTGTTAGTGATAGATTATGTGTGGTCACTAAAGCTGCAGGGAATTTCCAGACACGTGTTTTAAGATGTGTAAATTTTTTCGAGCCTCTTCAGGTTGTTTTTTCAGCGTTTACCAATTTTATAAATTGAGGGAGGGCTAGGAGATGCCTTTGATTTAATTTGGGGATTTTTGAAGATGTATTACTATTTTTAGAAATTTTTTGAATGTTGATTTTAATTAAATAAAAAATAATGCTGAGGTGTTTTTAAGGGTTTGATAATTTTCCATGGGAAAATTATTGTCTATATTTTTAGAGAGGTCTAAGTTGGGTGAAAATTTTGTTCAAGATGAATTTAATTAGGAAAAAGGGTTTGTTTGGAAGGGATTATTTATAGAAAATTGTTAAAGGAGGTTAAGGGATCTTTGGAATGAAGTTTTAGGATGGGACTTTGAGGAGAGGGTGTTTTGGTAGTTAAAAAGGGGTTTAAAATTGAGAAAGGTTGTCTAAGAAAATAAATTTCTTATTAATAGGTTTCTTGAGATAATTCGGATTAGGAGTGAAAGAAAGGTGAGAAAGTCTGCCGCTGATAAAACTTCGCAGCCTCGCGCGATGAAGAGGTTCACGCTGGTGAGTGGGAGAAGAGGAGCCGTGACAGACAGAGGCCAGAGAAAGGCCAGAATTCGATAATGACGATCACAACAGTTGGTGGTAATGTGATGAAGAGGCCTCGACCATACCCTCCTAGACGACCCGAGGTGTCTGTCGTTCGATGATGGCCACCCAATTGTGGTAGGAGAAGAGACCCTAGAGATAATGGCGGCGAAGCTCCAACGGTGGGGATCGTCCAAGTGGAAGAGGAGGAACCAATAGAGGAGGAGCAGAGGGAGGAAAAGCATCTGGAGCTTGAGCGTGAAATTTTGGACGTCGACATGACTAAAGAAGTGAGTGTAAAGAGGGTAATATCTCAGTCGTAGGTCTTTTAGTTTATGCTTTTACTTTCAGCAATGCTAGTAAATTTTCAGTTAAGCGCGATTCTGTGTGTGAGACATCCCACCGCCTACTAAAGGTGGAGGCACGCGTTGTGCTATGTATGTGAATGTGTGTGTTGATGTATGGTTAGTGGTAAGATGAACCCCCAGGTGGTTGGCCACTACTGGACGCGATAGATGGTCGGGTCACTACTGAACAATGATACGTAATGCAGTACCATGGCCTTGAGGATAGGGACACCGGACGCCAATACGTACCGAGGTGGACCCTAGTTTTAAGAGTATAAGTTAATATAGAAGTAGAGACCTTCTATGAGCACAAGATAGAAGTAGAGAACTAATATAAGCTAGTAAGGAATGACTATTTAAGAGCAGAAAGCGAGAACGGCTTTCGCGCTAGGAAGGAAATTCCTAATAATGTGTTAAGGTACGCTTAGGCAAAGACCTTAGAAAGTAACAAAGAGACTGACCCCTTCTCACTCACCAGGTTGTGGAAGGGTATGCAGTGGCAGATTCCGAGAAGAAGCTGTGAGGCGAGTAGTCACACCATCATTTGATGGGGTTCCCGGAAGCTCGACGAGGAGTTAGAGTTAGAGTTAGTTTCTTATCTTTGTTCATGATTATGAGTATATAAACTGGAGATTCGAGGTTTGAGTTTGAGTGGTTTTTTTTACTATGGATTTAGGTCGCCCAACTGTTTAGGGCATTTCATTTGAAATTATTTTGGAGAAGATTCGATGGTATTGGTTTTAATTGAAGTTTTGAACATTATGAGTATTTCGGTTTGTTTAAAAGTATCGCGTTGTTCCAATAAATTAATAAAGTAAACAACTAAGAGACATTTCCCTTTCAATCAGAAAATACCTAGGCATGTGAAAAGTTTATCTCATCAACAGAATGTGAAGTTAGTCTGCTCGACTAAATTTGGGTGATGGAACCAGCAATTAATAGAAATCCACATGCAAAAATTTGGTATTAACTTAAATATATTATAGTAAAATAATATGTAATTAAAAATATATTACGCTCTCACCACGCTCTCGATATAAGATCATTATAAATTAGACGCTCTCAAGCTCCCACTCCACGAACTGGTTACCTAAGTCCCAACTCATCAATCGCCATGTATTTGAGTAAACGCGTTCCATCTTTATCTTTCCTCCATTGAGGACAATGTTGTGCTTAAGTGAGGGGGTGTATGAATGTATGCTCGTGATTGATTGTGTGTGAATGAATGCTTGGCCTATCTCTTGAATGCTTTCGAGCCTTGATGAGAGGTTCCACTTGGCCTTTGATTGAGATAGTTGTGTGAGCCACGAGTCAACGAAAACATAGCAGAGGTTGCTTTTTCATCCACACTATCTTCTGCATAACAAGGCTTGATCGGTGTCCTTCTCAGTCATCCAATAACAAATAAGGTCACCACCCACTTAAGCAACATTCATTTTATCGGTTTCCACAAATAGGGATCTACATCTATCATCCTCACCCAACCATAGTCTACCACTCGTCTCCTACCAATGATACTTATGTCGCTTGTCTAATTGGCGATATGGGTATATCTCCTGTTGGAGCATCTATATAGCGAGGTAGATTTCTTCAGCAACGATATTTGTCCATCAAACTGCAAAATTGACAAAACCATCCCATGCTAGGAATTTTTTTCTTCCATACAACAAGATTGGAAATTAATCTCAATGTACTACTATGTTGAACATTTTTGTAAAGGTTTATTTTTGGAAAAATATAGTAAGTTTCCATTAAGGTAGGTCAGGTAGACCCAACAAAAGTAGTGATGTAATCGGGAACTCAGATCACGGGCCATGATGCAAGGGATATCTCTCTATGTTTTTAAGATCAGTCAAAATATCAAACCACAAAATGGAATGATTTACGCTTCGTAGTTAATCGTTTATAAAACTATTTATATGATATATTAACAAGGGTTGGATGAAGAATGCAAAGAAAAAAATACAAAAGACGAAGGGGAGGAGAAGAGAAGAGAGAGTGGAAAACAAATAAGAGGAAGTAAACAATTCTAATCAATTATGGTTGGTTAGATTTTCAATGTTTCTACCATGGATTACGAAACAGTACCGGACATCAAACCGAAATCGTTTTTGGTATGGTAAATCGTGGTACAACCATGGTTCAACCGTTTCCTACCGAAAAATACCGTTTTTGGAATAAAAAAATATTTTTTTGTTAAAAAACCGTACCGCCAAAATTAGGGTACCATACCGGGAAAATACCGGAATAAAACCGGATTATACCGCCTAAGAAACTGTAAAGGAGTAAATAAGCTTAGGTAACATTCAACAAAGTGCGAGATTTCAATACCTAATAAACCTCATAATCATCCAAATACATTTTTAGAAACTAGTACAAAAACCACAAGCTTAATGTTCACAAATCACAAGCTTAATGTTCCACAAATCACAAGTTATTTAGCCAATTTATTTAGCCAATAATTAAACTGGAGCAAGTGGAATATAATTCTCTATTTGAATTTAGGTTGGAATATTGGATTGAATCTAATCCTTTAGAGTTGCTATGTAGCATAGCAGCCAGCTAGCAGAAAGAAAGATGGAATTTGTATCGACAATTTTTTCCTAGCCTTGCTCTTCGATTTTCTTTGGATGGAATTATTAGTGACCTGGAGCAGGGGGAAGGAGGTCACCTGGAGCAGGGGGAAGGAGGTCACCTGGAGCAGCCGAACCGTCCTTCTCCTCCGGCGCGGCGCGGCTGTGAACGAGTTGCTGGGGAGGACGAGTCGCCGAGGTCACCTGGAGCAGCCGAATCGTCTTTCTCCTCCGGCGCGGCGCGGCTGTGAAGTGTGAACGAGTTGCTGGGGAGGACGAGTCGCCGAGGTCACCTGGAGCAGCCGAACCGTCTTTCTCCTCCGGCGCGGCGCGGCGCGGCTGTGAACGAGTTGCTGGGGAGGACGAGTCACCGGTGGTGTTTGGATGCTGGGGACGCCGCTGTCGCCACTCGCCGGTGGTGAGAAAATGCAAAAATGGAAAGGAGTTTGGATGGAAAGGCAGAGCGGCGCGGGGGAGACGAGAGGAGAGAGGAGAGAAGCGCTAGCCAGCAGCAGCCGAAGGTAGGGTTTCGACTTTTGTCTCTGCTTCTCTTTCTTTTTTTTTACTTGGTCAAAACGGCGCTGTTTTATTTAAATTAAAGGGACCGCCGGTTTTAATAAAACCTGCCGAAATTTCGGCCGGCTGCGGTCCAACCATAAAAAGCGCCCGGCAGCCTCTTGGATGGTACAAAGGCCATGTTGTGCCGGGCCAGGTCCGGTTTCCGGTTTTTCCGGTCCGACCGGCCGGTCCGGTACGGTATCCTGGTCCTTGGTTTCTACCTCTCATAATCTTTTTTAATGTTTTAATTTTTTAGTTAAAATATTAAATCAATAAACCACACTCACTATAGCAGCTCATCGATTTAGAATCCGACTTCTAACAATCGGTCAATCAATCCACACACGTAAATTAAATACTTATTTCAATCAATTGACACTTTTACCAGTCCAATCGATCTGTTTGGTTTAATAACAAGAAATCACTAGATGTTTCGTATTTTCTATACGCTGGAAGAAAAAAGGTTTAATAGTCATACAAGTCCTTGTATTATAAAAAGATAACAAATAAGCCGTTATAGTATAATACTATCGATCCCAACACTTATACTATGGTTAGATAACAAGTGACCCCCTCAGTCAGAATTTCTGTTAATTGAACCCAGAATGTCCAAATTGCCCCTATTGTTTATTGTTCTCAATTTCTCCACCTGATCACAAATTAAAAAAGAATCCCCTGGCTGAGACTCGCTGCCAGCTTTGGCAATTTGATTAATATAGCAAAGCTCGTCGACAGCTTTGGCAAACCGAAGGAATCCGATAGAAATTCATAGAATGGGTTCGCGATTTCCCAACCACTATCTGCCGTCAACCTTGCAATTTTCTAGCCACTCCCAGCGCAGACTTTGCGATCTCCTCGCGACCCCCACCGTTGCCTACAAAATCCCCAAATTTTAGGGTTTTATTTGGTAGGACAACACTACCGTCGATTTTCAAGACTTATTACAGTCGAAAAGTCTAAGGAGGTAAGCTAGACATCCAACACTGAATTTTAGTTGAATTCCATCTAGCAGCGGAGTTCCATTGACAGCAGTTGTTCTTGTTCCCCAAGCAGCAGCTCTCAATAGTCTATTCAAGAAGAAAACATGGAAGAGAGAACGATTGTACTTTTGAAATTATTTTTACGGTAAATACAATATACTAGCCATAACTATTAAGCAGCGGGGAATTATAGCAACAACTATCGAAATACAAATTATTAGCCAACCATTAAGTGTTCGTTAACACTTCTGTTAGTAATAATAACTAAGCTTTTACGATGTTGAGTTCGCTCCCTTGTGGCAGTCATCATATCATATTTTTTATGAAGCTGGCACAACCTTCTTCGTTAAAAATTTGAAAACAGTATCGGGCTGTTAGCCAAATCTTGACTCGCAACAATAGTTATGGCTAATAATTTGTATTTCGATAGTTGTGGCTATAATTTCCCGCTGCTTAATAATTATGGCTAATATATTATATTTACCCAATTAGTTTTCTTTGATTGGGTAAACAATAAGGGAAGTTGGACATTTATGGTCCACCCATTTGTTGTAAATGCAGAGTTTTGCCATGTGGAGGTTAAGTTAACGGAAAAGTTAATGGAGGGGTGCATTTGTTATTTTGTCCTAGTAAAAGGGCTTCATTTGATAGTATTGTAGTGCAGTGGCTTCTTTGTTATCTTTGCATAGTACAAGGGCTTGTATGCCTATTAATAAAAAAAAAACCATATTCTAAAACTAACCAAGTAATATCTGTAAGAAAGGAAAAGCTTTGAACAAGGAAACTAAAATTACTCGTGGACAAAAATTTACTAGGAATTTTAACCACCAACTTGTAACTGACTCTCCCACTTCGGTAGTTTCTTCCCAAATTGAGCACCGATAACATCGTAGAACTTATAAAAAAGCACATTGTAGAATAACACATGTCGTGAACAAAGCACCCCTAACCACACTCGCCCCCTCCAGAACTGCCACGTCGGACAGAAGTTAGCAAGACTTGTCTCCTCACGGATATGGTGGAGCGTGATTATCTCAGAGTTTTAAGTAAAATCTTCATGACACCTATAAGTTGCAATAGGAGCATTTCTCGTACATACTACATAAAGAAAGAGAAAAGATGAGTTGAAAAGGGAGAAGATGACATACATAGTTTTGGTTTGAGAGAGATACCATATTTTAAGGGTTGATTCAACATAAGGTGGAGATGGCGATGATGAGGGGCAAAAGGGGAGTGATGGCAACAATGCTTTTATTGTTGGCACTAATGACGTTGGAGGTGTGCAGAGGGTGGGATTTTAGTGCGAGTCAGTTTTGGGACAAGACAAAGGAGACAATGCAGCAAGCAGCGGGACAGGGGAAGGGAGCTGCCGAGGACACGAAGGAGAAGATATCAACGTACGTAATTAAATTAAATTAAATAGATGTTTTCCCTCTTGCAATATCCACATTTGTATTTGACTTGATGATGACGATAGTGACAAGAAAATGGAGCTAGTGTCGGACAAAGGACACGATGCAATGCAGAAAATTGGAGAAGTAGCCGGTGACAAGGGCCAAGATTACTCAGATTTGTTCGCGAATAGTATCCAAACATCTCAACAGAGGGTAGAGATGGCAACGGGTGGCACGGTCCAAAATGCCAAAGATATGTTGGGAAATGCCAAGGAAAATGCCCAATATGCTCAACAAAAGGTGTCGGAGGTAGCGGGTGACAAGGCCCAAAATGTCAAGGAAATATTGGGTAATGCCAAAGAGAAGGCCCAAGACACAAAGGAAAAGGTATCCCAGGCTGCTGGTGACAAGGCACAAGACGCCAAGGACAAGGTGTCCCAGGCCGCTGCTGATGTAGGCGCTCATGCGAGGAATGAAAAGGCCACTGCCGATGAGCTTTAATTTAATTAGTGAAATAGCTTGTAATTTGAGTATTATTATTATTATTATTATTATCATAAGCAAAAGAAAATGGAATAGGTTATATATTTCATCGACATTCTAATTTATTTTTTCATATATATATATGTGTGTATGTCGTACAATGGTGTCGTCCTGTTGTGAGATGTATTATTTTTTGTGGCATATGAGTATGAGTTTAGTTCTAGACTAACTCATTGTCTGACAATTGATTTCCGAAATATAGCTAGCTAACTAGATAGTAGGATGATCGTATGTTGTGCAAAAAGATAAGGCGGCGTCCGGCTGTGGTGAGTGGCCGTTTGATAGCAACCTGGTATTAGGGTTCTATAGGATATAGGGCTATATGCCCAAGGGATCGAGGATAAATGCTTGGAGGCGAAGGATGAAGGGAGCTTTGGCCCTGAAGATGGGGGAGGCCGAAGCAACGTTGGCCAATCAAGAGGGCCAACTCAAGGAGTCTAATATGGGAGGCTACAAGCCTCGCCCCGAGAGTGTGGTGGATCGATCCCCAACCATCAGGCTAATGACGCTAAATTAGGGCTTGTTGGGAGGCAACCCAACGGAGGTTTGTTTTCTTTTCTTTATTTTCGTTTTTGTGTCAAGTGAAGAGTTCAAGTGGTTAAGTGGTATCCCCGTGCCAAGTTTTGTGGATTTTCGATTTAAGGTTGTGTTGTGATTGATTAGGAGGCACGGTGGAATAGGTTGAGTCAAATTTTTCTCAGAAGTGTCTTGTTTCTCTAATGTTCACGGTCTCATAAGATCGTGAACAGGCAAACGCGTCTGTGAACTCACTACAAAAAACAGGACCTTTGGCGACAAATTTTATGGCGACAGAGAGTAATTCGTCGCCAAAAGCAGCGACGAATTTTTGTGTCTGCGTCGCTAATAATCACTGCTGCCAGTTCAAAAAAGTTTTGGAATGTGCAAATGATTCAGCGACGAGCTTTTTTTTTCCGACGAACCTTGTCGTCGCAGAAGGGTTTCTTGTTTCGGCGACGAAAGTGTTTGTCGCCAAAGCCTAACTTTTTATTGCGACGACACATTCATCGCTAAAGGTTTGATTAGAAATAAAAACGAAAAAAAAATTCCAGTTTTTCTCCTGTTCTAAACGACTTCATTTAAGTGTCTTGTGAAATACACATATAAAAACTAATAAAAGTCACGAAAAAACTATTATAGGGCACTTGTAAGTCCGAGTTTTTCGGAGCACCGCACACACAAGCCTAGCTAGGGTTCACCTTCGCTTCATGCCGGCGGTGGCTCCACCGCTGGCCGGGGGAGGCCCCAGTGCCTCCCGACTCGCAGAGACAGTCACAGGCCAGAGAAGACCGCCAACAGCAACCTCTTCCCCGAACCCTAAAGGGGAGAGAGAGACGCAGCAGAGCAAGAAACGTGCCAAGTCGGCCACTCCCGCGTCAGCGGGTGAGCTCGAAGACGAAGAGATTGTGGATGTAACGGAGAACGAGAAAACGCGCAACGGCCCCTCCAGCACAGGGAAGCAGGCGTGGGCATCTGGGTCGGGAGCAGCGAGACGTCTGTTCGGCGAGAACGCCACGACGGATGCTTGGTACGTTGCAGACTCAGACTCGGAAGATGTAGCGGAGGCCATGAGACAAGATGGGAGCGACGAAGGGTTTATGGAGGAAGAAGATCCTTTGTGCCCCCCAATCCTGTTCACCGCAGCGGAAGAAAGAAAGTTTTGTCGAGCATATAGGTCGGCCCTAGTGGTGAAAGTTTTGGGGAAGTCAGTATCGTACACGGGTATATCCAACAGGCTGAACGTTATATGGGCAAAAGCAGGAGGGATCCAAGTAGCATCGATCAAGAATGGGTATTACCTTGTACGATTCACGAGCGGTATGGACTATGAACGAGCGACAACGGGGGGACCATGGATGATTGGCGACAATTATCTTACGGTTCACATGTGGGACAAGGGTTTTAACCCTTACAACCATGAGATCTCTTCGACGTTGGTTTGGGCTCGGCTACTCGACTTGCCTGCTCATTACTTTCACCCGGAGGCTATGATGAAAATTGCGCAGCGCATTGGAAAGCCGTTATGGGTGGACCATGCAACGAGTACAGGTGCTAGATTGGATTATGCGCGGGTCTGCGTTCAGGTGGACCTTCAGAAGCCGCTCCTGTCGCAATTTAAGATTCATGGAATTAAATATTTCATTCAATATGAGGGCTTGGATAATATATGCTTACAATGTGGGACTTACTCGGCCCGAAGCTACTGTGCCTGCTCTCCGCAGAGGCAGATGGAACAAGAAAAAGAGAATACGACGGAACCGCCAGTGCCAAGCGACCCAACCGGGGATCATTCCTCCCCAAGCCCTCCAGAGAAGGAACAAGTGTACGGGGATTGGATGATCGCGAAGAAAAAATCTAAGGCTCGCAAGGTTGCTCAACAGGGAAGGGCTGACCAGAGAGATCAACGGGGACTCGAGCATGCAGCTAGTGGGAAGGGGGGATCTCGGTTCTCTGTACTAAACGTAGAGGAAGATGTGGTGACGCCAAAGGAAGTGAGTGCTACCGAGGGGTTACGACCATACGTAAACTCCAAAGAGGCAGCCTCACGGGTGCCAAGCCAAAATACAAAATGGCAAGAGAAACCAGGAGGGAAACGCCCAGGGAAGGAACATGTGAATATAGCTACCCACCCAAGCCAGCCGTCCCAGAGAGAAGCCGACCAGAGAAGCTCACCGAGTGTTCGAGATTCCCGGACAGTGAATAAGCTACCCATGCAGCAAGAGAATAGGGAACTGACCCCTGAACTGGTCTCGAGCTCCCATGCTTTGAAATTTGCGACGGGAGAGGTAGCTCAACCAGTAGTGCCCAAGGAAAATGACCAACGATCCAGACCACCAGCGAGTCCGCCAGAGAATGGGGAAATGGGGATGGAGATCGAAGGTACAGTGAGAGATACGGACCCTAGTCCGGTGAACATAAGGGCGAGTCCCAGCAATGGGGCTCCTACCCCCCTTGCGTAATTTGGCACTAGCCGAGGCCTACTCTGCCATGTATTTAAATGAAGATAAATATTTTTGCATGGAATTGTAGGGGCGCGGGAAGTAAAAGCTTCCTGAGGACGTTCAGAGAATATAAGAGAAAGCACCGGCCTTGTATTACCATTATCGTTGAGCCTCGAATCAGCGGTAGTAGGGCTCGTGAAGTGGTGAAGGATATGGGATACGACAAGGAATTGATCGTGGACGCAGCGGGTTTTTCGGGCGGAATATGGGTCACATGGGACTCATCAGTAGTTACGGTTGCCGAGGAGGAAAGATCGGATCAGTTCCTGCATGTCCGGGTTCAAAGTGGGCGCCTTGCATGGATGCTCACAGCTGTCTACGCGAATCCCGCTTTAGTTCAACGATGAGAGCTCTGGCAGTCGATCCGCGGATTAGCAGAAGATATGGAACATCCGTGGGTTTTGGTGGGGGATTTTAATTCAATTTTGCAACCTTCAGAGAAGATGGGTGGTGCACCCTATGATATTAGTCGTGCGAGGGATTTTCAGGCATGTGTTTTTGATGCGGAGCTGATCGATATGGGCTACACAGGACCACCGTATACTTGGTTTCGAGCGGGGATAAAGGAGAGATTGGATCGAGCACTGGGTAACCTGGCTTGGACAACTTTGTTTCCTGAAGCAGCTGTTCGCCACCTCCCAAGGGTAAAGAAGAGCGACCATCGACCCCTGTTACTACAACTGAATCCTGGGTTCCAAGCCCCGGGGCCCAAACCGTTTAAAGTTATGGCGCCATGGCTGTTGCATGATGGTTTCAAGACAATGATGGAGCAAGCGTGGAAAAAAGGAAGTGACTTGCTTACCTCCATTGCGGAATTTGCCTCGGCAGCAAGGGAGTGGAATTACCATACTTTTGGCAATATACTGAAGAAGAAGGATTCCATCATGGCAAGGATAGAGAGACTAGAGATACAATATGATGGGGGGTCTGACTGCGAACCCCTAAAGGCAGTGAGGGATGAGCTGGAGGAGATCCTCCTGCAAGAGGAACTGCTATGGGTTCAAAAATCCCGATCGAATTATGCAACGCTGGGCGATCGCAACACGAAGTATTTCCATGCGAAGACAATCCAACGTCGACGGAGGAACAGGGTTGTTGCATTGAAAAATGCCCAGGGAGAGTGGATTGATGATCAAGACGAGCTGCTCCTGATGGCTCGCAACTTTTACTCGGAGCTGTATACGGATGATGGGCTCCCTATGTCCTTTATCCCAGCGGCCTTCGAGGTGGTTCCTGACAACTTGTGGCAGCCGCTATCGGACCAGTTGTCGGAGGAAGAAGTTTTTGGAGCAGTGAAGGCCATGGGGGCTCTCAAAGCACCGGGGAAGGACGGGCTGAACCCGCTGTTCTACCAGAAGTGTTGGACCATTGTGAAGAAGGAGGTGGTGGAGTTTGTGCAGTCGGTCTGGATTGATCCAGCCAAGGTGCGAGCTGTAAATGAGACTATTGTGGTGCTTATACCGAAGATTGCTCAACCTGCGTTGATCGAGCAGTTCCGGCCCATTAGTCTCTGTAATGTGGCTTATAAAATGGTCACTAAGTGCCTGGCGGAGCGCCTGAAACCGTTGATGCCTCGGCTTGTTCACGAGACTCAGACCAGTTTCGTCCCGGGACGACACATTACTGACAATATCTGTATTTTGAAGGAGGTTGTACATTCGATGCGAGCGAAGAAGGGGAAGCGAGGGTGGATGGTGCTTAAAATAGACCTGGCAAAGGCATATGATCGGATCAAGTGGTCGTTTGTTCGGGAAACTCTTCAAGCAGCGGGAGCTCCACAGAAGTTCATTGAAGTAACCATGGCGTGCATATCTTCCGTGAGCATGCAGATACAGTGGAACGGGGGGCTCACACAGTCCTTTATGACATCACGGGCACCTCATCTCAGGAGCGGTGGAAGGCGGCAGCTGGCAGCCGATCATTCTTTCAGCGCAGGGACCTCCTTTGTCTCACTCTTTTTTTTTTGCAGACGACTTGATATTATTTGGGGTGGCAACTTCAGAGCAGGCAGGTTTGATCACGAGCATTCTAGAAGGCTTTGGAGCGGCTTCAGGGCAACAACCTGGGAAGATATCTGGGGGTTCCGGTCATTCATGATCGGGTCTCAAAGAATACCTTTACAGAGCTGATCGACAGGATTGATGCCAAACTAGCTGGTTGGAAGGTTACTTCACTTTCCTTGGCGGGTCGGATTACATTAGCGCAGTCTGTGCTCATGGCACTCCCGGCGTACACCATGCAGACAACCTGGTTACCGGCTGCTGTCCGTGTGTATATTGACAAGAAAATAAGAAGTTTCATTTGGGGGAGTTCCGAACAGGGCCGCAAACTACACCTTTTAGACTGGGAGACAGTTTGCCAACCGAAGGAGAAGGGGGGACTCGGATTGCGTAACGCGACAGAAGTAAATGAGGCATATATGATGAAAATTGCGTGGAGGCTCCTTACTGAGCCAGGGAGTCTGTGGGCTCGTGTAGTCAGAAGTAAGTATTTGCGGTGGTCGGAAGGGGGATGGCAGCCGAGAAGAGTGGGCCGGTTATCAAACCTGTGGCGGGGAGTTCTTCGAGTTATACATAGAATTCCGGAGGGCACGCTCTGGAACATTAAAAGTGGGATGCAAGTCAAGTTCTGGACTGACCGCTGGTTACAGGATGGGCCACCTCTGGCCGAGTTCGCTCCAAATCTACCTGAGGAGGCGAAAAAATTAACCGTGGCTGAATTGGTGCTGAACGACGCATGGAATGTTGAGTACGTGAGGGCTTTCGTCCCGAAAGCTGTAGTTGCCCAACTCTTGCTTCACCCGGTGCCTCATGAAGCCGGTCAGGATACTCCAACCTGGCGATTCTCTCAGTCAGGCCGGTTCACTATGGCGTCGGCTTGCGATTTGATCAGGAACGCCGGCGGGGACCTGCCGTACTCCCCGACTTGGAAGGCTATTTGGAAAGTGCCTGGGCCGCAGCGGACGAGAACGTTTCTTTGGCTGGTTCTCCATCAGAGATTACTGACGAATGCGGAACGGCGTAGGAGACACCTAACCCAGGAAGACCATTGTACGATCTGTGGAGCGGGGCCCGAAACCACTATTCATGTGCTCCGGGAGTGCCCGTATGCGCGGATGGTCTGGGCGGAAGTGCTGGATGGAGAGCAGGATCAAGATTTCTTCGGGGAAGATTTGAGGAAATGGCTGATGCATTTCCTAACGGGCCGCGGTACTGTTATTGATCCCACTCTTTTTGCGATTATGTGTTGGAAACTCTGGTACAACAGGAATTGCTGGGTCTTTGAGAAGCAGCTAGCGTCATCCCAGGCATTGGTGGCGCAAGTAAAGCAACTGTGCGAACACACCAAGCGGGCGTTCAACCAGAATGTGAGAATTTTTGATGAAAATCTGGAACGAGTAACAAGAATGGTGAACTGGCAGGGACCCCCAGAGGGTTGGGTGTGTTTGAATACGGATGGAGCTGTGAATTTGAGCGAGGGCACAGCTGCGGCGGGGGGCATTCTCCGGAGACATGATGGCAGGTTTATCAGAGCGTTTGCGGCAAACCTGGGTGGTGGATCAATAACTCATGCTGAGCTCACGGGTATTGTCCATGGTTTGAGGTTAGCGTGGGACAGTGGTGCCCGGAAGATCGAGATTCAGACGGACTCAGTGACTGCGGTTCACCTGATTCAGTCGGGGGTAGACATGCACCCACACCATGCGTTAATAGCTGAAGCTCGGCGGTTGATAGAGCTGGATTGGGAAGTTAAGGTTAAGCATGTATTCCGCGAAAGCAATTTCACAGCGGATTATTTGGCAAGTCTTGGGCAATCTCTTCAGATAGGAGTGCAGGTTATCGATAATCCGAGTCCGACTTTAAACTACTGGATGTTTTTTGATGTAATGGGGGTCCAAACCCCTCGTTTAGTTAATGTTTAAGGGCTGAGCGCCCCTAGCGCTCTGTTTACTACCAAAAAAAATAAAAGTCACGAAAATCATAAAAAAAATTAATAAAATATTTAAGATTATCCCTGGAGCTTAAATATTTCCGATGTCCTCGTTCCCCCCAAACCCACAACCCTTCGTCTCCAACTCCAACCAAGACCTTCAAAGCCTGCAAATCGCCATCGCTCTAAACCCTCCCTCCACCACCAATTGCTGGCGCTTGAAAACCTAATCTAGAACCCCAATCACAAAGATCCCTATTCAACTCCAAGCTCAATTGAAAACCTAACCTTGAACCTCAATCTGTGTCTTGAAACCCTAACCTTGAACCTCAATCGATGGCTCTGCAACCATTTTCTTCCCAAACTCTCACTCTGCAACCTTCGCCAATCCCCTGAAGATTATCGGCGGGTTCTCTGCTACGAAAGCTCTCTTTGTCATTACTCCTCAGCTCCTACGTACACACATTCTCCCTCCGCGGTGTGGTTCCTCTTCCCTTTCAAGCGGGTGAGCTTTACTTTGTCTCTGCATCTTTTATCTTTTTGGTCACTGGTTTGTGTTGCACTTCCTCGTTTTATCCATTTTTGTTTGTTTGCTAGTCTGATTGGACGAAATGGAGTTTGGATCTAGGGTTTTTATTGATCAGGTTTTGATCTAGCACACTGATTCTTTTGATTCATATAGATCTATTTTGATTCGGGGATTTAAGTTAGTTTCTTATCTGGGTTTTGTCTCGTTGAGCTAGCAGCTTTTGCATGCTTCTCTCTGAATTGGAAAAATCTGGCTCCAAGCGCGGTCTATGACAAATTTGGTTTCTGATCCTTCCATCTCTGTTCTTTTTCTCTATTTCAGTGTTATGAAAATGTGGTAGTTTGTGTTGTGAGGATGATATGGTTCCTTGGGATTGCTCGTTAACAAGATCTTTAGCGGAGTACTCTTTTTGGATATCTGTTTTAGGACACTCTTCTTGGGACACAGGCTGCTGCAAAATGGTTCGTGATGAAATCAAAAGCTTTAGTGTCCTCTTTTCTTGAGCTGCTCATTTTCGAGGTAACAATTTGATTGGGGAAGCTCTGGTGAAAGATATCAGGAAGTGTTGTTCCCCCATCAGCTTGTGTAGCCCCACCAGTAGCATTTTGTGCTGCACCCAAATTATTACTTAACTGTTCGAAGTTCCACATTGTCCTAAGAATTTGCTGTTGAGCAATAAAACCTCCTATAGCACCATAATCAATAGGATTCAACATCATCCCAAGAGGCATAGAAGGAAATACAGTACTTGCATTCATCATGGTCAACTGGGGCCTGCCAAACATGTTCCCCAATTTTTTTGTGTGTCTCTAAATAGGGCAACCTTCTCGATGTCATAGTGAAAAGATTGTCATCTACAAAATCACAACTCCCTTATGACTACTAGTTTTTAAAGTACGGTAAGCTCTTATTGACTTTTGAGTATCATATCAGTTGGTGATGAATTAAAATAATTTGCAGGCGCATGCCTCCTTGTGGGCTTGTTTCAGTTTCACCACAGCGGAAGAATTCAACACAGGTCAATCTTATCACGAGTGTCTACTTTTTGGATTTATTTCAATAACATTGGTTAGACAACTACAGACCTTTGAATTTTGATAAAAAGAAAGCCTAATCATATATGTTACTCTAACTCATTTGAATTTCCCATTGGTTAAATATGTTACGATAAAGATCTCAACTGTATTGTTTATTTTTTCTTCCAGTGTACGTCTAAGATATTGTAGTAATTAATATCTTTATTTGTTGTTAGTTGATATTTTATGTAGATTATCAGCCAAGCGTTCAACATGTTGGCCATGGACTAGGACGACGATGAATATCTCAATTGGTGAAAGTTTCCAATTATTGACTGAGTTGAACTAGTAGTTTATTATAAACAGAGATTGATCTAAATGTTGTGAAGGATGAACTTAGTAAATGACTTCAATTCCTTGTATATTGTGTATACTTCTATGTATAAAGCTAGGTACTTCCTATACCTGATTGTATTTGTTACTACTTCCTATACCTGATTGTATTTGTTACTGGTACTCTGTCATGGAAAAGGTTCACTTGCATTGTTGCTTACAACATTTTGTTAGTTAATTGTAAAATAATCATAAATTAAACAAAAATATCAGAAAACTGTACAGTATTCGCGATGAACATAATCGTCGTTAGATGTATTGCCGACGAAAATTTCAGGGCATGAAGAATTTCTAATCGCCATTTATTTGCGACGGAGGAATTCGTCCCTAATGTTTTGCGACGAGAATATATGTCGCGGAAGAAAACGTTCTGCGATGAATCTTTCGTCGCCGAAAGTCAACCCTTCAGCGACGGAGCCGTTGTATTAGCGACGAAGCCATATTTTTCGTCGCGGAAAGCTAACGCGACGCGGTATAGGCGACGGAGGTAGGAAACCTTTTACGACGAGGGAATTTGGGGATTTAGCGATGAACATTTCCGGCGCAAAAAGCTCTGTTTGTTGTAGTGACTGGACGCTTCTGCATATTCACCACCTGTCGACCAGCCCCAGTTCACGGACGCATTTGTTTGTTCACGGTCGCTAAGACCGTGAACAAGGCAACGCGTCCGTGAACTCCGAGTTGTGCCTATAAAAGGGGCATGAACGACGACTCTTCACTTCACGACCAAATGTCGCCGGAAAATTTCAAATCTTCGCCGGAAAAATGTGAAAATCCGTTTGTTTTTCGATGTTCCCCCATTTCGGCGAGCAAAACCCAAAACAAACGTCATACCCATTCTCCCCTCATCAAAACCGGCCTGTGCTGAAATTTTGGGGAGATTTGGGGAAACTTTTGTCTGGTCAAGTCGCCGGCGCCGAGTCTTTGACGAGCTTCCGACGACCCCTCTCCGGTCTGGTTTTCAATCGTTTTTTGCATTCCTCGCTCGCACATCACTTCCTCCTACGCCCTACTTGCGCCTCCAGGTTGGTTTTTCAGTTTTACCTTATTAATTTGTGGAGAATCGGATTAGGTAGTGAAGTGAGGATGATTTGTGTGCTTTGAATGTTGAACCTAGATTTAGGGCGAGGAATTAGGTGAATTAGGTTGATTGAATGATGGAATGATTTTTACATGAGCTTAGTTGAGCCTTGGTGGGAGTGTTTGATCCGAATTGTCTTTATTTTTAGAATTTGCCCACCAAGTGAATTGTTATGAATGCAAGTAGAGTTTATGCTTGTTTGGTGGATGGTAGCCACCGTGGTTTGGATTGTGGTTCAATTTTTTGTGTGCTTGAACCGTGAATTACCAACAACTATGCCATGGTGAGCTTGAGCTTAAATGTTTGATATCTATGGTGGAAAATTAAGTGTGGGGGGAATCTCTTTTCCTCCCAACGAGAATTATTTGATGATTGTTTCCACGTATGGTGTCTGTTTGTCAATATGTGTAGTATGCTTAACTTGGAGCACGAGTACATCCGATATTTGGTGCACCACCTGGATTTTGGCGACAAGTTCGCCTACCAGAGTGGCAGCCCGATTGGGCCTCACTGGCAGCTGGACATGGACATGTTCAACTTGTTCAGGTGTCGAGCCGCAATGACCGGGTGCTCTGTCACCCCCAGTAGCGCCAACTCTTGACGATGAACGAGGAGATCTACCACGAGCTATGCGTGGAGTTCTACTCCACTGTCTCCCACATCGTCATGGCCAGCAAAAAGAGTCGGCCAAGAGTGGCGTTTATGCTGGGAGGTCAGCTATGAGTGCTGACCTACGATGCCTTTGCTCAGGCCATGGGGCTCGACACCGCCCACATGGCGATGACGAAGCAGCAGTACACCGTCGACTTCAACTACCAGGGAGCATTTGAGCCCTCTTCTGCCCCGAGCATGAGCACGACGAGTTCGAGAGGAGCCTCACCAATGCGTTGAAGTTGAAAACCCAGTGGATGATCCTCCACACTCTGCTCATTTCCCTCTACTCCATGAGGAGTCCAGCAGAGCTGATCCATCTAGTATCGCTGACTGTTACTTTTTTCGCCCGGTGTCTAGGGGAGAACAGAGTGGACACCATGCATATGGGGGGACCTCATCACGAGGATGGCCCGACACTTCCAGTAGGATCTGGCTCGTTCCATCAGCACTGGGAGGGTGACTCCCATCCTAGTGAAGACACTGTACAATCAGAAGCTGGTACTCTAGGGAGAGTGAGGAGTGGAGTACCTCGAGGGAATCCGACCTTCTAGAGTCATCCGAGCAGCAGTTGACCAGGCTCTAGCGCACACACAGCCACCACCAGCAGCAAGTGATCCCCTCGTCCTGAGGGTGGATCTCCCATGACGAACTTCGTGGGATTCCCTTCCCACCTCGACTGGCAGACTGATCTGCTCGAGCTGATGGCTCGACGCTAGGGCTTCCTCCTAGATGAGGCCGCGGGTCCTTCCACCAGAGAGAGGTAGCTGACGAGTGAGACATGTGGCAGAGCCGATTTCTTTCGCTCCACTTCTCCACTTGTAACCCTGAACTTGTTGCTTTTGTTATTTTTCTTTCTTTTGTGTGTGTGTGTGACCATAAACTACTACTACTACTACTACTACTACTACTACTACTACTACTACTACTACTACTACTACTACTACTACTACTACTACTACTACTACTACTACTACTATCGTATTGTGTTTTTAATAACCTGGCCTCGAGCAAGTCATATTGTGCTTGTGTGTGTGTTTTTTGTCTCTCCTTGAAGCTAAAAATATCCTACCACGAATTCGATTCCAACTTTCACTCGCCAAGCCCAAGCGGTAACATCACTCTACCCCTGTCTTACACCATTGATGGCAATGTCGAGTTTAAGTTTGGGGGGGGGGGGGGTAGTTTACTATTATGCTTGTGTGAGTGTGATGGATGCTTGGAGCCTTGATATATGCCCAAATTTAAAAAATTTGAGGGATCCAAGCAATGTTTGCATGATCAAAGTGGCCAGTGTGTGGGAAATTCTCGTGTTTATTGGCATTGATCTTGAATTGTTGCGTGTGATCGAGTATATCCTATGATGATGACTGAGAGGTTCATTAGGATATTGCAAAATTTTAGTTCTCATGTGTGCATAAATGAATGGATGCCTAGACTCTATTACTTGTTGATTACAATTGCCATGCATTGTGTTTGTGAATTGGAATAGATGGTTGGGTGACTAGGTAGCCATGTGAGCTTTAAGCCGATCGTTTTCTTCTTGTGTGCTTAGATGCTTCTTACCATGGCGAGTAACAACACAGTTGTCACTAGTGAGAATGATGGAGGCATAGGATTAGTCCACTCTCAAATGTTGATTGTCCCGAAATGTGTCATCCCTTAGTCAATCCCTTTGAGCATTGTGACTTCGACGGTCGTTCTTAAGTTAGGAGCTTCTTGCTTGTGAGCGTAATGGTGTTAATAGAACGACCCCCAATCCTTTCTTCGTGTCTAAACATGAGTCATCCTTGCGTCCCAGAGCTCTCACTTTTGAGTTCCATAGAGGTTCTACATAGGAGGTTTGTGTACGGTTCTTGCTATGAATGAAAAATGAAGTGTAGTGTTGGAGTGAGTTCTTCAAAAAGAGAGCATTGATTGTTAAATATATAGGTGGCTAGTGTTTTCACTCTCTAGTACCCCCCTCAAAAAGAAAAGAAAAAGAAAGAAAAGAAAAGAAAAGAAAAGAAAAGAAAAGAAAAGAAAAAGAGGTAATAAAATGGGGTAAATAAAGTAGAGAGTGCAACGGAAAATCAAAGTACATGCTCTAGGAGGGGTTTCTTGGCACACAAGCCATTGAAATCCCCACATTGTTTTAGAAATCCTTCACTACCAAACCTTAATGTGCTAGCAAGAGTAGACCGAGGAAGAGTGCTTCAACGCAGTTCACGATGGGTGATAGTTTGGAAGGGAGTTATAAGGTTTTTGGCCGACGCTAGTGGCCTTTGGTTGAAGAGAAGGGTTTTAGTCTTAACAATAGAACCTTCAGGTTTAGGTTGAAGATGTAGAACCTCATGTCATGTTTAACACCACCCAAAAAGCCTTTTTCCCATGCCCTAGACAATTGCCAGTCATCTGAACCCGCGTCTAAGACCTCCGAACAAGCTAGTGGTGACAACCATCCCGTGAAATCTAGCATTTAGAGGTTACCACAGTGGTATTGAGACGATAGGGCCGAGTGTTTATGATTGTGCACATCTTTTGCACCAAAAGGTCCTTACCCCGCTAGTCTTGAGAGTAAGTGATTCATTCTTGTTTTGCATGCCATATCATATCCCGATTCCTCAGACTTGAATTCCATGCATGGTTGGTTGTGGTTGATAAGTGGTCTTGTTGAGATTTGCATTGATCCATTAATAAGGTGAGAACTTTTCGTTTGCCCATTTTTAGTGGCTTCGAATGTCGTTTGTGGTAGATGTCGGTATTGCTTGCAACGGTCCATGTATTGATTACCAATAGCCATTGAGAATTCCCACTTTGTGCCCTTTGAGTTGTCCCCAAAGTATTTGTGAAGGTTGAAATATTACCTTGTGTGAAATGGTTTGTTTGGGGACAAGCAAACGTCTAAGTGTGGGGAGTGATTCAGGTCTAATTGTACATGTTTTGCCCCCGTTTTCCTCAGTAGTCTGTGGAAATTTCGCTCCTAAAAGGGTGGTTTTATGCAAGGTTTCTCGTGTTTTAGTGTATTTCAGGATTTAACAGGTAAAACCAGCCCCAGAGTCGAAAGTTGGACGAAAAGGAGCAAAAACCGGGAGAAGAGGTGAAAAACGGCGAGTTCGTAGTTTTCCTAGGATGTTCACAGTCTTGTATGACCGTAAACATTGAGGCGTCTAGGGCCAAAATGCAAGTTACTGATGATAATTCAGTTAACGGTCGCTAAGACCGTGAACAGGAGCTGTTGGTCATGAACCCGTGGAAACAAAGTGGTGCGTTTCGGCGCCCATCTGAAGTTCACAGACGCGTTTCAGAGTTCCCAGCCGTGAACTGAGCTCGTTCACTATTTAAAAGCTGAGCTGAAAGGAAGAGAGAGGAGAGAGCCCATTGTGCGAGAAAGCCTTCTTCAGTTTTTTTGAGAGATAAAGACGAACTAAAGGAGAAGGATGCTAGGGTTTTGCTCCAAGATGGGATTTGGGAAGATTCTCCCCAACTGAAGTTCCGCACAAGGGTCTAGAAGATTGGAAGACTCCCCCAAGATGGTTTCTACCTCTTCTCATTGTTTTTCTCCCATTTCTAACATGGAGTAGATTTATTTTCACCTGGGTGTTGTGAAACTCTGACTAGCTACCATGTAGTTTCTTTGATGCGAATTGAATGATTGTCATTGGGTATTGTTTAATTCAATGATTGAGGTATTATTCATGCGATTGTGCATGCTTGTGCTTAGCAATCTAAGGATTGTGCATGTTTTGTGCTTCACATCCTTAGGTTTGTTCATGTTAGTGCTTAGCAACCTAAGGATTGTGCATAATTGTGCTTAGCATCCTTAGGTTTGTGCATTTTGGTGCTTAGCAATCTAATTAGCCACTTTAACCTAGACTAGAGAGGAAAATCCCCCTTCTAAGGGAGACTCAATCGAGTTGGTTTTCCTTTAGCTTTTCAAGCCAACTAACTAGGTTGATTTACGGCAAACCTCAATGTTGAATTAAGCAAATTGGTTAAGCGTGATTAAGCCATCCAACCCTTCAGTTGAGTGAGGTAGTAAGTCAACCACCGATCGGCTAAACCGAGAGGGCCGAGTGACACATCCTATAATGTATACCCCAGTTTAGTGATCTAGAATGTGGTCTACGACAATATTTGCATCCCTCTGCAGTTCGCGGTTACCTTGCCCATAGAAATCATTTCAATTCACATACCATGGTAGTAGTTAAGGGGAAGTGACACCAGAGTGATCCTTCTCATGAAGAGCTTTCAAAACCATTTACCTTTGCCTTATTTTATTTTAATTAGCAAACTTTTCAACCAAAACTTTGTTGCTAGATAATGGTTCAAATGAATGAAGTAGGGGTACACAGACCGGCCCGAGTTGATATTTAAACATAGTTATCCTTTACTGCACCCGACTAAGGTTTATACTTGGACCTTAGGCGGGAAATTATTGTGGTATTCGGGACGAGTCAAAAGTTCATGACCCGATATTGTCCTCCTTCCAAGACGACCGAGTGGAGGAAGAAGATCACTCACTTTGGGCAAGAAGAGGATGAGACAATGAGTGGTGGAAGTGCTCCACTTGAAGTGAAGCTTGACAAGTTGATCGAGGTGATCCTTGAGGGCAAGAAACAAGGGAAGAGAGTGATGATGTCTTGTGATTGGTGTTCAAGCACTAATCATGAAATTGCGGATTGCCAACCGAAGAAGGAGACAAGTACCCCCGAGGAGAAAGTGAGTTTCATTGCCAATGCTAGAGGGAAAACCCTTATAGCAACACCTATAACCTCGGCTGGCGCAATCACCCAAACTTCGCTTGGTCTTCCCCTACCAATCCAAGACCTCCCGGTTTTCAAGGTCCAACGGGCAACTATCAACCTTGGCCAACCTTCATCCAACAAAGGCCTCAATTCTAAAACTCGAACTTCCAACAACCATACCAAGCACAAGGCGGTCAAGAGTTTTAACAACAACAAGTCGACAAGTTCTCTAAGCTTGAAGACCTTGTGACCACCTTTGTGAGTACAAGCTCTCAGAAGTTCAAGAAGATTGAGCAATTCATGGATATAGCAACCTCCAAGTTTACCTCGGTTGTGGCGGGACTCCGAAGCCATCAAGCAATTCTCCAAAACTTGGAAGTGCAAATTAGCAATCTTGTTGGGATCCTCACCGAGAGACCAAAGGAATCCCTACCATCTCAAACCATTACCAACCCCAAGGATCATGTTGGAGTGAATGAAATCCATTTGAGGAGTGGGAAGGTTACTCCGGAGGTTGTTTCCAAAGAAGTGAATGAGAAGGAAGACCCTCTACCCGAGGGTGAAGAAGAAGAAAGCTCAGGAGAAAAGAGAGGAGTGGCGAGGAGGGCATTGCCGATGCCACCACCTGTGGCTGAGTACACGCCACCCTACCTTTTCCCACGTGGGTGCACAAGGAAAGATTGGAAGTGGAATGTGAAGGTTTCATGGAGATGCTTCAAAAGCTCCAACTCAATATTCCCTTCCTTGAAGCAATGGCCCACATGCCAAGGTATTCGAGATACCTTAAGGGGCAGACTTAGGGGGGAGCATAAATGTGATGCCATATAAGCTTTTTAAGAGGCTATACATAGGTGAACTAAAGACTACGAGGCTTAGTGTCACATTGGCCGACCGCTCTGTCATTAAACCTAGGGGCGTAGTGGAGGACGTGCTAGTAGGAGTGGGAAAATTCTATTATCCGACAGATTTTGTGATCCTGGATATAAGTAGGATTCTGAGATGCCACTCATACTAGGATGCCCTTTCCTTGCTACCGCCAAGCCTTTAATTGATGTAAATGAGGGAACTTTGATTCTGAGGGATGATGATGAAAGAATTACTCTGGGAATTGATCCTAAGCCTAGGAGTGAGGATGTGAAGGAAGTGGAACTGGGTGATATGAATGCGAGTGGAGGAGGGTCTTGCAAGGCGAACCCCACTATTATTGTTGGATCTTGTGATGATGTGAAGCAGGAAAGCAAGGATGGAATCTCGCTTCAAGAAGGAAGGAAACGAGCTTGGAGGGAAAGGATAAGTTATGCTAATTCCCTGTAGAAGTAAAAGGGCAAAGCAAAAATCATCGGGCGAGAAGGTCACCCCATGGAGAGTAAGTTGGGAGGCGACATGCCTCGCCCCGAGAATGTGGCGGAACCACTCTCAGCAGCATCACGTTCAAAGGCGTGATAGATTCACAACGTCAAGTTATGACGTTAACTTAGCGCTTTTTGGAAGGCAACCCAACGTAGGTTTGTTTTCTTTTCCTTATTTTCGTTTTTGTGTCGAGTGAAGAGTTCAAGTGGTCGAGTGGTGAGTTCAAGTGGTCGAGTGTTCTCCCCATGCCAGGTTTTTGTGATTGACTATTTTAAGTTGTGGCGTGAATGATAGTAGGCACGGTGGAGTAGGTAGAGTAAATTGTTTTTGGAAGTGCCCTGTTTTCAATAGTGTTCACGGACAGATTGCCCTGTTCACGTTCTTATAAGACCGTGATCAGGCAAATGCGTTCGTTAACTGCAGGGTCTGCCTATAAAATGGCCGTGAATGGTCTTCTTCACTTCACGACCCAAAATCTCGCCGGAATCTTTCAAATCTCGTCGGAAAACCGCGAAAATCCGACGGTTTTTGCTCAGTTCACTCACTTCCAGCGAGACAAACCCAAAACCAAGTCCAGACCAAGTCCCCTGTCATCAAAAGCGGCATTTGCTGAGATTTTGGGGAGATTTAAAGCATTTTTCTTCTGATAAAGTCGCCGGCGACGACACTCTGATGAGTTTCTTGTTAAACTCCAGTGACCTCCTTCGGTCTGTTTTCAGCCAATTTTTCACCTTCCTCGCCCTCTCCTCACCTCCCTACCCTTCCTACTTGAGTCTCCAGGTTTGTTTTCGGCTCTACCTTATTTAATTTGGGAGAATCGGATTAGGTAGTGAAGTGAGAAGAATTTTAGTGAATTGAATGTTGAACTTAGCATTAGGGCAAGGAATTAGGTGAATTAGGGTGATTGAATGATGTTGCTTGAGCTTAGTTGAGCCTTGGTGGGCATATTTTGATTCGAATTGCTTTTATTTGTGAAATCTGCCCACCAAGTGCTAATTTTGGATTGATGTGAAATGTTTTGCTTGAGTGGCGGTTGGTAGCCACCGTGGCATGGTTCGGGTTTAAATTTATTGTGTGGGATAATCCGTGAACACCTAGAACCATGCCTCGGTGTTCTTGTGCTTAATTATTTTGATTAGCATGGATCCGCAGTGGAAATATAAATGTGGGGAGAATTCCTTTTTCCTCCCAACGAGCTTATATTGACAATTATTTCCACGTATGGTGCATGTTTGTCGATTTTTCAGGATGCTTAACGTGGAGCACGAGTACATCAGCTACTTAGTGAACCATGCTAGGTTCGCGACCAAGTTTGCATACCAGAGGGAAAGCCCGATTGGGCCACATTGGCGGCTGGACCTGGACATGTTTAACCTGTTCAAGTGTCGAGCCGCGATGTTAGGGGTCGCCTATCACCCCAAGTGGCGCCAGCTGCTGTCTATGGACGAGCTCATCTACCACGAGCTCTGTGTGGAGTTCTACTCCACCTTCGCCACGTCGTCTCGACAAGCAAGAAGAGTCTCCCATATGTGGAGATTATGCTGGGCAGTCAGCCACGGGTGCTGACTTATAATGAATTCGCCCAGGCCATGGGGCTTGGCACGATATATATGACGATGACAGAGCGGCAGTACACCGTCGACTTCCACTACCAGACAGCATTCCAGGCCCTCTGCCGCTCCGAAGACGAGCAGGACGAGTTCGAGGCTAGCCGCACCAATGCGGTGAAGCTGAGGACCCCTTGGAGGATCATGCACACGCTGCTCACCCGATCCGTTGTCCCCAGCTCGCAGTTAGGACACTTGCTCAAGAACAGAGGGTTGCTTGCTCTCTTTTTGATGAGGCATCCAACAGAGTTGGTCCGCCTAGGATCACTGATTGCTACCTCTTTCGCCCGGTGTCTGGGGAGCAACAGGGTGGACACCATGCACATGGGGAGCATCATCACGAGGCTGGCCCGACACTTTCATATCGATTTGGAGAGGTGCTCCATCGTTGGCCGGACAGAGCCGTTCACAGTGGCGACTCTCTACAACCAGAAGCTAGTGCTTCAGGGAGAGCGGAGGGTAGAGTACCTTGAGAAGCTCCGACCATCAGGAGTCATGAGGCCAGTAGTTGACCCGACTCTAGTGGAGCCAGATGCAGAGGTCCCACCTCTAAAGCAGCCAATTGCTCGAGCTCCTGGCCACCGTCGGCGTCTCACACTCTAGCGCCCTATACCACCACCACCACCAGCACCATCCGGTGCCGGTCCTTCCACTTCTAGGGTACCCCTCGTGGAGAGAATGGACCTTCTAGAGACCCACGTTGTGGGTGTCACTTCTCGGCTTGACCGGCAGACCGACATGCTCGAGTGGATCCCTCGTTGCCAGGGCTTCATTCCATATGATGAGTCGGGGCCTTCGACCCAGTGAGAGGTATACGACGAGTGAGACATGTGGCAAAGCCGATTACTTTCGCCCCACTTATCCATTTGGAACTCTGAACTCTGTTGTTTTATTTTGCTTTCTTTTATTAGTATGTGTGAACAACTACTACTATCGCATTGTTTTGTGTAACAATCTCACCTCGAGCGAGTATGTGTTTGTGTGTGTGTGTGTGTGTTTTTTTTTGTGTCTTCTCCTTGAAGCTACACTCTCCTACCCAGGAAAATTCCAACTTTCACTCACCAACCCAAGCGGTAACATCGTTCTACCCCTACCCCTATCGAACTTAAGTGTGTGTGTGTGGGGGGGGGGGGTAGTTTATTCTTATACTTGTGTGAGTGCGTTTGATGCTTGGAGCCTTGATGTATGCCTAGATTTGAAAACATTGAGGGCTCCAAGCAATGTTTCCATGATCAAAGGTTGTTGGTTTGTAGGTGAATCTCGTGTTTATTGGCATTGACCTTGAACTGTTGCATGTGATCGAGTGTGTCCTATGGTGATGACTGAGAGATGCATTAGGATAGTGCAAAAGTTTAGTTCTCATGTGTGCAAAAATGAACTGGATTTCTTGACTCAATTACTTGTTGATTACAATTGCCATGCATTGTGTTCTATGAAATTGGAATGGATGATTGGGTGACTAGGTAGCCATGTGAGTTTTGAGCCGATCGTTTTATTCTTGTGTGCTTAGATCCCTCTTACTATGGCGAGTAACATTACACTTGTCACTAGTGAGTATGATGGAGCCATAGGATTAGTCCACGCCCAAATGTTGATTGTCCCGAAATGCTTTATCGCCTAGTCAACCCCTTTGAGCCATGTGACTTTGGGGTCGTTCTCGTGTATGAGCTTTTGGCTTGTGAGCTTAATGGTGTTTGATAGAACGACCCCCCCATCCTTTCTTCATGTCTATACATGAGTCATCCTTGTGTCCCGGAGCTCTCGCTTTTGAGTTCCATTGAGGTTCTAAATAGGAGGATTGTGTGCGGTTCTTGCTAGGAATGAAAGAGAAAAGAGTAGTGTTGGAGTAAGTTCTTAAAAGAGAGCATTGGTTGTTAAAGGTAATGTGGCAAGTGATTAACTCTCTAGTACCCCCCTCAAAAAGAAATGAAAAGAGAAAAAGAAAGAAAAGGAATCGAAAAAGAGGTAATAAAACGGGGTAAATAAAGTAGAGTGTGCCACAAATGAATGAAAGAGTATTCTCTAAGTGAGGTTTCTTGGCACGCAACCCGTTGAAACCCCCACATTGTTTTAGAACTCCTTCATTACCAAGTCAAAATGTGATAGCAAGAGTAGATTGAGGAAGAGCGCTTAAAGGTAGTTCATGATGGGTGATAGTTTGGAAGGGAGAAACAAAGTTTTTGGCCGATGCTAGCGGCCAGTTTTTGTAGGGAAGGTTCGTAGTCGAAACCATAGAACCTTCGGATTTAGGGTCAAGATGTAGGACCTCATGATGTGTTTGCCACCACCCGAAAAAGCCTTTTCCCCATGTCCAAGACTATTGCTAGTCATTTGAACACGTGTCTAAGACCTCCGGACAAGCTAGTGATGACAACCGCCTCGTGAACTCTAACATTTAGATGTTTCCGTTGTGGTGATGAGACGATAGGGCCGGCTGTTGATGATTGTGCACATTCTTTTCAACAAAAAGGTGTCGATCCCACTGGTCAAAAGAGTGAGGGATTCATTCTTGCCTTGCATGTCATATCATACCCCGGTGAGGACTTTGGTTGCCTATTCGTTCTTCCTTGGACTTGAATGTTATGCATGATTAGTTGTTTTTGATAAGTGATCTTGTTGAGACTTGCATTGATTCATGAACAAGGTGAGAACTTTTCGTTTGCGCGTTTTGGTGCCCTTGAATGTCGGTTGTGGTGGATATCGGTATTGCTTGCAACGACCCATGTGTTAATTGCCAACAACCATTGAGATTCGCCACTTTGTGCCCTTATATTTGTCCCCGAATAATTTTTGTTAGGTTCAGAGATTACCTTGTGTGAAATGGTTTGCTTGGGGACAAACAAATGTCTTATGTGGGAGAGTGATTCGGGCCTAATTTTATACTTTTTATCCCCGTTTTGCTTTGACGTTTGTTGCTATTGAACTCCAAAAAGGGTGGTTTTAGGCGTGGTTTCTTGTGTTTTAGATCCTAACAGGTGAAACCAAACCCGGAGTCGAAAGTTGCAAGAAAAGGAGCAAAGACCGGGAAAAGAGGAGACAACCACAATTTACGGTATGCCATTGGAGTTCATAGTCTTACAGGACCGTGAACTGGAGCCACAATCCATGAACCAAGGAGTGTCTAGAGAGGGTTTTGAGGTTACTGACGCCAAAGTCTCTAAGACCGTGAACAGAAGCCACAAACAGTGAACATCAGGATGTGAAGAGATGCGTTTTGGTTCACACTGTGTTCATGGACGCGTTTTGATGTTGACGGTCGTGAACTCATGCGGTTAACTGGACTTGATCTCAGTATAAAGAGCCAGCTGAAAGGAAGAAGAAGAGCGAGACCTAGTGTGAGAAACTTCTTCTTTTTCAGATTTTAGAGTGAGAAAGTGACGAACCAAGGAGGAGGAGAAGCTAGGGTTTCATATCCAAGCAAGGAATTGGGAAATCCTCCCCATAAGGAGGATTTCTTCAACACAATGAATAAGGCTTGGATCTTCTTCATGGTTTCCCTTTCCCTCTCTTGTGTTTTCCCTTCTCCTAGCATGGAGTAGTCCCTTCTTTCACTTGGATGTTTGTAAACCCTTGTTACAATTATGTGAATGCTTGTTTGAATTTAATGATCTATGTGTGCTTGTGTTTAATGTGAACGTGGGGGTATTTTTCATGGTGATTGTGTGTGCTATGTTGACCTAGCTTAGAGAGGAGACCTCCTTAGGTTAAGAGGCTCAATTAGAGATAGGTGTACTTGGGCATTGCATGCCTCCTAGGCAAGTTTAGAGAGGAAACCTCTTTTATCCAAAGAGGCTCAATTTGAGCTGGGTTTCCTTGGGCATTCAAGGCCTACTAGACTAGTTTAGAGAGAACCATCTTTAACCTAAGAGGCTCTATTAGAGATGGGTCTCCTTGGGCATTTCATGCCTCCTTTTCTAGGTTAATTAAGGCAAACATCCTATTTGTATTAGCACTTAGGGTTTGGCTGTGGGTGTCGTCCGAACTTCAATTCGAGGGTGAAGTCTAACCATTCCTTAGTCGATAGGTTGAGAGGGTCGCATTAGTGGCTTGGAACATATTACATTTGCTCAACATAGAGACTAAGAGGGTAGCCTTGGCTACTTGTTAGACTTCTCTACGGTTTATAACCCCCTAACCACACACGGTCGTTCGATTCTTCAAGTCGTAATTGTTAGCTAGGGGGAGCAACACCTGGATGAAGTCTTCTCAATCAGTGTCAAATCCATTTTACCTTTGCAAAGTAATTTAGCTTTAGACCTTTGTTTTCACCAAAACTCATTCGTTAGATAATGTTTCAAACCGTAGAAGTAGCAGTACAGGGGCGGGCCCGGGTAAATATTTAAACATACTTGCCCTATATTGAACCCATCTAAGGTTTATATTGGGCCTTAGGTGGGATTTATTGTGATAGTTAGAGCGAGTCACCCTTATCGTATCCGAGCGCTTCCGATGATCCCGTCGCCACCTTATTAGTACTTCTATACCCATCATCATCTTCAGTTCTATCATCATCAACCTACTTCACAGCAATCGTATCTGTGAGAATGGGGACCTGCACAGCAATCGACGTCAAGTTTGGCAAATGGTGGTGTAATAACGATGATTATAAATTTGCCCTATAATGGTGTAAACTGTAGTGGGTTGATTTGAGGGTGCATTGGGAAAAAATGGGAGCGTTGAATTGTCGTTGATTCTATTTTCCATCCTGACGAAGATTCCCATCGTCCGCCAAATTTCCTTCGAGAAACTGCAGCTAATGAACAAGTGATTCAGGTTTTCTCCCTCCTTTTCGCAAAGGGCGCATCTGCTTGGTAATTGGACTCCCCGCTTCTTTAGATGCAGACTTTACTTGGGACTATCTTTTGCCAGCTTTTGTCAAGTGGTCATACACCGACTTCACACTAAAGCCAGCAGATGCAGCCGACAACCAAATCAATCTCTCGGGACCTGAAATAAAATTAAAAGAAGAATGATTTTCAAGTGAGTTCATTAAGCACTCTCTCTCCCTCTCTGCCCCCCCCCCCCAAAGAACAAATTTTAGAAGAATTTTCCACACAGGATTCTTGCCCACTCGATACAGGTGATCAGCAACACGGGAACTCGGGGAAACTGCAGCGACCAACACTCGTGGAAACTTCTCCGCAAGGCATGTACCTCTGATCCAATGATCATGCCAAAAAGAAGTCCAATAACCACTTCCCTGTTCGACGAGAGCAAATTGTCATAAGGTATGTTTTAGTTTCAATATCTGCGACCAAGGGCTACAACCGGCATTCCCTTGAATGTCTCCAAAAAACCAATCTGATGAAACATTGGGGGTACTTGAGTGAGATGAGATCTCTCCACCACACACCCCTTTCACTAGAGAACCTCCAATGCCATTATAGAAGAAGTGAATGGTTTTGTGTCTCTAGATCACGGATGCCCAGCCCACCATGATGTTTCGGGGTTTTGCACAAGTCCCATGAGATCAGGTATAGCTTTTCCTTATCATGCGTTCATGACCATGGGAAGTCTCTCTATACCTTTTCCATTGTTTTTTCCTCCTTTGTCTCCTCCTCTATCGGTTCATCGTCTTCCTCTTCGATGACCCTCACCATTGGAGCTCCGCCGCCATTCTCTTCGAGGTCCCTCCTCGGGCCACACCCCGGGTCCTCTCCTACTAACCGACGTGAACCTCTTCATCACGAGAGACTACACGTTTGATCGACGACTAACTTTCTCACCTTCTTTCCTTCCTTAGCCGGATTATCCCAGGAAACCTATTAATAAGAAATTCATATTCTAAGACGACTTATCTCAATTTAAAATCCCTTTTTGAATCACTAGAACATCCTCTCCTCAAAATCCAGCCCTCGAGCCTCGCTCCAAAGGTCTCTTAACCCCCTTTAAAAATTTTCTAAAATTATCCCTTCAAAACCGACCATTTTTCCTAATTATTTTTGTTTTTGGATGAATTTTTCACCTAACTTGAACTTTCTTAAAAATTATGATAATAATTTTCCTATGTCTATCATGAGGGGAGGGGAGTTTTAATAATTTGAGGGAGGGGAGGGTTTGCGGCGGGGATTAATAATTTGAGGGGAGGGGGGGTTTTATATATATATGCAGGGTTGGGAAAATTGGGGCGGTCAGCCCCTGTCCAGGATTTATATATATATGGGTACCATAGAAATCCTATATATATATATATTAATTATTATTATTATTATTCTTAATCCGCTATTGCAACTCTTAGTACGTAGTCGTCAATCCAACCGATCACGTATTAAGGTCGAAGTGTTACATTATTAATGGCCGAACCTATCATTATTTATGGTCGAACCGAAATCTAAAATACTGGGTTGTTACATATGTCTCCAACTACTGTCGTTGTATCCTACATGAGAGAGAAACTTAGAGCGAGAGTTAGCGGCGGTGTCCGAACTGTTTGATGGGGAGTGGGGGTTGGTGAGAGTAACTCTTCCTTGTTTTGCAGGTTAGGGGGCGATCGGGTTAATGGTGATGGCTCTCCCGCAGTTGAGTGTTGTCGTAGTGTTCAAATGGGGTTCGAGCAAGTATCGGTTTCCAAGATTAGTGAGTCTGAAGGTGGTTTGTATAAGCTGCAAGTGGAATATGGGATGCAGAGGTGGTTCATCGTTCATTGTTCCAGAGTGTTATTCAGACTGCGGTAATGCGAAGCTAGGTTTTTCCTGTAGCTTGTGTCATGAAGAATGGGTCAAAAACAGTTCCTGTTGGCAGAAGAAGGAACCGAGTGGGGGACATTTTGCAGGTGTCTATGATGACTCAGAGCGGGAGGTCTTTTTAGGTTCTTATTCCTCCTGTCGATGCAGTGAACGGGTGGGCCAGACTGATAAAGCTGCTACAATCTTTCTATTCTTCTGAGCTTTGGTTGCGGTCTAGATCTGCTTCTACCCCTCAGGGTCCTGCCTTACCTTTTTCTTTCGCCGATGTGGTCAAATATGATGGTTTTTACGGGGGTGGTAGGTGTGTTATCTAGCGGCAGGGTAATATCAATCCCCTGATTGTAGTGTTCACAAAAGACCTCGTCTTAGAGTTTCAAAGATGGGTTGTCCGGTGGTGTGCAGTTGATGACAATTTTGGTTTGTTGATTCGGGCCCAAATGTACACATTTTACCCCTCATTTCTTATTTGTTTAGCTTAGTATTTCATCGTTCCTCGACATATTTCAAGCTAGGTTGTACTTGTTTTGATACATTTCAGGTCCTAGCACGTGTGGAAGGGTCGAGGTCGAATTTTGGGATAATTGGAGGTCAAAAAGCGCAAAACCCAAAGAAAAGTCCGAAAACCGTGACAATTGCCCCGTAACAGTGAAGTGCAGGCGTCCAGGAAGTAGCCGCAGTTCACGCTCAAACAAGGGAGTTCACGATCTCCTAAGACTGTGAAATGGAGCCACAAACCTTGAACATCGAGCAGTCTAGCGAGTTTCGGAGGTTACTGACGCCAAGGGAGTTCACAGTCGCTAAGACCGTGAACTTGGGCCAATGACCGTGAACAACAAAAGCGAAGCGGTACATTTTGGAGACGCACTGAGTTCACGAACGCGTTTAGGTGTTCACGGCCGTGAACATGCCAACGCGTCCGTGAACTTCTCACTTTCGGGCAAATATGAAGACAACAGCGGGGAGAGAGAGGGGAGAGCTTGTTTTTTGGAGAGAAATTTAATTCCCTCTCCAGGGTTTGCCCAAAAACACCAAAGGGGAGTTCTATTGTGTGAGAGAGAGTGCTAGAGTGATCTTGGAGCATCATTAGAGGCTTGGGTGGATCTTGAAGACAAGGATTCAAGCCTAGAAGAAGATATTGAGCTCAAATTTGTAATCCCTCTCCTCTCTCTAGAAACTCACTCTTTTCCCTTGGGTGTTGTAGATAGCTAACTAATACTTTGTAATTACTTGTTTAGATTGAATGATTTTCTATGGGTTTGCATCAATTTGAGTATTAGAGGTAGATAGTTAACTAATACTTTGTCGTTATGATTTTGTATGGGTTTCCTTAGTTGTGCTTTCCAAATCTTGTGTGCTTGGTTAACCTAGATTAGAGGAAAACCACACCTGTTTAGGTAGGCTTGACAAGCTTGGTTTTCCTGAGCACTTTGTGCCTACTATCTAGGTTAGAGATGAGCATCCCCCTTGACTCAAGTTTGCATCTAGGTTGGTCGTGATTAAGCCGCTCAAACTGCGGTTTGAGGGAGAGACCTATGCAAACCCTAGAGACTGAGTGAGAAGATCGATCCCGTGACAAATCGATCTCTAGTGAATCCATCCCGTGACAAATGGATCACTAGTTGCTCCCCCTAGCAGTTCCCCTAGACGTCGTGAGTGGATAAATCCCGTGACAAATCGACCGCTCGTGAATTGATTCCGTGACAAATCGATCACTAGTTGCTCACCCTCGCGGTTCACAACCACCTACACCACACGACTCCATTCAATCCAATGAGTCATGGTAGCTAGTTAGGGGGAAGCAACTCCTAGGTGAAGCTCCCTTAGTTGGAATTTCCCTTTATTTACTTTTCTTTGCTTGTTAGGTTTGTAGTTTTCTTAGTTTGAAAACCCAAAACTATTTGGCTAGATAACAACTTATGTGATTGAAGTAGCGGTACATGGACCAGCCCGGGCTGACAATTTAAATACTTACTCTATACTGCACCAGGCTCGAGTTTAAAACTTGGACTCTAGTCAGGATTAATTCGCAGTGTAGTTTGATGCGAGTCATTTGTCGATCTTGCGGATTGAAGTTGGTTGCTTATCTGTCCGAGCCATAGTGAAGCTTTGAGAATTCAAAAACTCGCTCACATTCGTTTCTGCGATTTCTCGGTTGATTTAGAGTTCTGGCAGGATGAGTCCGGTCGCGAAGGTTTTCATTCCCATGATGATACTTGGATCATGGCCTATGGGATCCCTCTTCATATCAAGAGTGTTGAGCTTTTTAAGGCTGTCAGCAATGTCAGTGGCTCTTTCTTGGAGACTGACTAGAATTCCTCGAACTCTTCTTTTGTAAGGATCAGAATCAAGTCATTCTCATCCGTTCCTGACGAAATCCCTATATGTTTCTGGTGAAGATTGTGGTCTCGCCGGTCTTCTCTCCGGTGATGGTCGCTAGAAGCTTGAATCATTTCTCTATGTGGAAGGCTAAGGGTCGACCTTTGAATATCCAGCCAGCCGTTATTGGTTGTCACCTGCAGCACACGCAGGTTTGTTCCAAGCAGGCTGACGTTTCCGTTTCTGATTTGGGTGGGAAGCCTCGAAATCCTAAGTTGTCCTTATGCTGGGTTCACAAGGTCGGGCCTAGTACCAGGCACCCTTGTCTCTTTGGGCCTCGGTCTGGCGATGTTGCCCATGACCCTCCACTTCTGTCTCCTTTAGCCCATGTTGTGCCCTCTTTTCCCGGGACCCAAAATACCCAAGTTATTTTTTCCAAGCCTGGCGTCTCTGTGATCCTTCATTCCCTTTCCTACTTTCTAGTTATCCCTAAGTCCATTTCCCATTTCCATTTCTTTCTCCCCTCTTCAGCTGTTGTGTCGCTGATATCTTCTTTTCCTCATTTTTGGATTTCCCCTTCAGCCTCTATCTCCTTCAACTCTTTGCACTGTCTCTCTGGTTCGTTGTGTAACCCGGACCCCTGAGGAGGTCCCTAAGTCAAATCACCCTTGTTTGTTTCCTGTCGCCCGGACCCCTTAGGAGGTTCCTTTTACCCCTTCTCTTATTCTATGTACTTCTCATGGTTCCCCCCCCCCCCCTTCTACTGTCCCGAATTCCCAAACCTATTCCCTTTCAGAGCTCAACGCAATTTCCCCTAATTTTATTGCCTCGTCTATCGATGGCGAGATCCTTTCTCCGTCCTGTCTCAGTGGCGCCCCCCAGCTCCATTTAGAATATTAATTCATTTTCTTTTGACTCGGCCTCTCTTTAAGAAAGGAGTGTGTTAGTTGGCCAACTCTTTCACTTGGATCACCGGGAAGGACAAGAGCAGGCTGTTAGTCTCGTTGTCAATACGGCAAGAAGTATGCATAGTAAGAAGCCAAGGACTTCGCGCTCCATAAGTGAAATGGAAGCTTATCTTCTGTGCCCTTTGTGGAGATTCTGATTTTATCCTTTAATGGTTTCGTCTATTTTAGCTTGGAATGTTAGAGGTTTAGGTGATCAAGAGAAGAGGGCGCACATTAAGAACATTATCTCTAGAAGAAGGCCTATGATTGTTGTATTAGTTGAAACTAAATGGAGTTCTTGTGATTCTGTTCTTGTGGCGGAGGTTAGTGGTAGTAGGGGACTGTGTATGGATTGCAAAAGATGCTGATGGGAGTGCTGGGGGATTGTGATATTTTGGGATGATCATTTTGTTAGGTTGGTGTCTAGCCATGAGGTGGTTTTCTTCCTTGTTACAGGCTTTCAAGAAGTCTCCACCTCGCGTGAGTGTATCCTTGTGGTTGTTTACGGACGTCAAGACAGGCTAGATAAGCTGGTCTTCCTGGGTGAACTTGAGTCTTTATACTCGCAGGCCTCTCTGCCTATTTGCCTCACGGGTGATTTTAATTTGGTGCGGCATCATGATGATTACCAAGAGGCGAGAAGAGTTTCTGAGATGTTACATGTTTTTGAGGATTTTATCTCTCGAAATTCTCTTCTTGATCTTCCCTTGTGTGGTAGCAGGTACACTTGGAGTGGCAGTGGGAACAGAGAGTCCTCTTCTCGTATTGATCGTGCTCTGGTTTCGTTGGCTTTTGATTCCTGTTTCCCAGACTGCACTCTCTCTGCTCTGGAATGGGTTAAGTCAGACCACAACCCTCTTCTTCTCAAATGGAGGGTATTGACAGGACTAAGCGTCCTTGGAAGTTCGAGAAAATGTGGCTCAAGGATAGCCAATTTTTTTACAGCATGTTGGAGTGGATGTTAGCTCCTGTGCAGGGTTCTGTTGCTGTCTTTAAGTGGTGCAAAAAACTTCAGTTCTGTAAAGGTAAGCTCCAAGTGTGGAATCGTGAAGTGTTTGGCGATGTTAGTAAAAGAATTGAGGAGCTCCTTATCAAGATCAAAGATTTGGATAATTTGGAGGAGTCTCGTAGCCTTTTAGATTCCAAGCGGGCTGATCGAGATGCTTTGAAGCTAAAGCCTGAGCCAGACCTTGGATCTGCTTGAGACCTCTTGGAGGCAGAAATCGAGAGAAGTGTAGTTAAAAGAGGGAGAACAAAATACCAAAATTTTCCTCTTGATAGTTAACTATAGAAGGAGGTTGAATTTACTCAGCAGAATCTATATGGACGGCTTACCTGTGGAGAGTAAAGAGGCTTTCGCTGATTTTATGGTAGATTACTAGAGTAAACTGTTTAAAGACGACATTCTGTCCATGCCTTTTCCTTCCTTGCTCGGTTCCTTCAGCAGCATGCGATTAGACGATGATATGGCTAATATGCTTGTTCGTCCGTTTTCTGAGATTGAGAATTGGAGGGCTATCTCCTCTTGTGATGGCTTCAAAGCGCCCGAACCCGATGGGTTTACTATGAAATTTTATAAGAAATGTTGGGGGATTAGTTAAAGATGATATTGTCAAGGTTTTTGAGGAGTTCCATTCTTCGGGCTATCTCCCTCATTGTGCTTCCACACTTTTATATGCCTTAGCCCCAAAAAACACGTCGTTGAGGATATCAAAGATCTCAGACCGATTAGCCTATTGGGAAGCTTGAACAAGATCATTAGTAAGGTTCTTATGTGCAGAATGAGGAGTGTTCTTCCCAAGGTTGTTTCTCTTAATTAGCATGCTTCCCTTATTGGGAGGCAGATTTTTTAGGCGGCCCTAGTGGCTAACGAAGTGGTGGACAACAGGAAAGAAAGCAAGAAACCAGGTTTAATGTTCAAACATGACATATAGAAGGCGTTTGATAATGTGAACTGGGGCTGTCTCTTTAAGATTTTGAGTTGTCTTGGTTTCCCTGTTAGATGGCAGCAATGGATCAAGGGGGTGATGTGTAGTCCGGTCATTTCTATCTTGGTTAATGGCGAAGCGAAAGGTTTCTATCACACCCAGAAGGGTCAGCGATATGGTGACTCCTTGTCTCCCGGCCTCTTTGTTCTTATGATAGATTTCCTGTCTTATATGTTGTCTAAGCTCAAGGAGGCTGGGGGTTTCTCTAGGTTTTTTGTCAATGAGGAGCAAGGGAGAGGGGAAGTTACTCATCTGCTGTTCGCGGACGATACACTAATTTTCTGTGATGCTTCTGCGGATCAGGTCATGTACATCATGGCTACTTTGGTGTCTTTCAAGGCAGTTACTGGGTTGAGGATTAATTTAGATAAGTCCATCATGTACACTGTTGGGGATGTACCGGAACCAGGTTTATTCACCTCTATCTTCGGGTGTAATTGGAGCAACAATCCAACAAAGTACTTGGGTCTTCCTTTGGGTGCCAGGCCGAACTCTGTAGCCATTTGGGAGCCTATTATATCTAAATTTGAGAAGAGGCTAGATGGGTGGAAAGGTCGCCTTCTCTCTTTTGGGGAGCGTTTGACTCCTAATTACTTGGCTCTTTCAAGCCTTTTCGTCTACCAATTCTCTCTCTACAAAGCGTTGAGACAAATCGCTGACAGAATTGAGAAGATACACAAGAGGTTCGTTAGGAGCGGCTCTAGGAACTCTTCGAGAGTTCATCTTGTCAAGTGGGAGATGTGCAAAGCTACTAAAAAAAGGGGTGGTTTGGGCGTGATCGACAATTCTTCTTTCAATGATGCTCTTCTCGGTAAATGGCTTTGGCGGTTTGCCACTGAAAGGGAGTCTTGGTGGCGTGTTCTTTTGGAGACAAAGTATCCGTGTGACAGTACTAATTGGAGGGTCCCTCACATGATTGGTGGTTTGGCTAGTTCGGTTTGGGCTAATATCACTAAAGTCCACGATGTGTTGTGGAAAGGTGTGATGGTGGAGCCTGGTGGGGGGGGGCTTCGGTTTCTTTTTGGAAGGATTTCTGGTCCTTGGTGTACTTTCCTGCGTGTAGCTGCTGCCGCCATTGACTTGGACGCTCGTATCTCTGATCTTGCTTCTTTTTCCGGTGAGTGTGTTAGGTGGAGCATTCCATTGTTAATTTCTTTAATAGGGGGGGGGGGGTGCTGACCGGGAGAGATTTTCCATATTCAATAAGCTCAATTCTTTGTTTCCTACTAGTGTTGCGTGTGGCCCAAGCCATGCATTTTGGAGACGACACTGAGTTCACAGACACATTTAGGCGTTCACGACCTTAAACTGGAAGGCCGTGAACTCAGCTCGATCTGGGTTTAAATGAGAGCTAAAAGGAAGAAGAAGGGGAGCTTCATTTTTAGGTTAGGTTTTCATTTTACAGAATAAAGAGGAGGTTAGGGTTTCGTCTAGAGTGACAAAATGCAAATCAAAGGAGGAAGAAGGAGCTTTGGGCTTGTTCCTTGCTAGAGGACTGAATATTTCTTCATCTCAAGGGTGTCTCAAGCAACAAGGAGGAAAGATTGGCATCACTTCATGGTTCTTTCTTCCCCTTTTGATGTTTTCTCTTGTCTAGCTATGGAATAGCCTACCTACTCACATGGGTATTGTGAATCCTAGTATATGTTAGGATGTAAGAACATGAACCTATTGTGCTGATTGAGTGTTTTATATGATATTTGAGGTATTATTCATGAATGATTGAATGTTCTAGTTTTAACTCGATATTGGGTAAAATTGATCTAGCGAGTAGAAATCCCCTTTTGGTCCAATAGGAAGCTAGACTTCTTAGCCACTTGGGTAACATCCCTTAGGACAATTTAAGACCAAAATCTCAAGTATCGGAGTAGGGCCGCGATTCCACCGGGATTGGTCTCTCCGCCTACCAGATTAAGTACTAAGGGTTTGGTTTACAATCCTTAGTCGGCTAGTCGAGAGATTTAGGTTTCCTAGCCTATCGTTAGTACCCTTAGCCGAAAGGTTAAGTGAGTTAGCTTTCTAACTTGTTGCAACGATTCTCAATTAGCTAAGAGAGAGTTAGGGATCTCCTTGGTTGATCACTGAAGAGGGCTAGGTTCCCTAGCTATGAATCACAATCCTTAACCTAACGGTTAAGAAAGCTAGTTCTCCTAGCCTATATTTGTTGGTTTTCCTTCATTTATCGACTAAGGGAGTTTGTCCCTAGCTAGTTGCACCCACCTCGCGGTGTATGAACACGTCCTTCACACTAGAGCTTTGTTTGTCGCTTCTTAGCATGAGACTAGGGGGATCAATACCCGGGTGAAGTCCTCTTGAGTAGAATTCTCTTCCATTTACTTTCCTTGCTTGTTTAGTTTGTATTTTTCTTAGTTTTAAACCCAAAACGGTTTTGCTAGATAACAACTTAAGTGACTGAAGTAGGGATACATGGATCGGCCCGGGTTTGACAATTAAATACTTGCCCTATAATGCCCCCGACTAGAGTTCAAAAATTTGGGCTCTAGTCGGGATATAATTCGTGGTGTAGTTCCGAGTGAGTTAAGTTTTTGGCCCCGTTGCCGGGGAACACAGAGAGGCTAGGAGGGCTTGCAGAGCAAGCATGTGCACAACTTGCGCACAATCGCCTACTACCATTGGAAGAAAGAGAGGAAGTCGAAGAGGCAAGCCATGAGAGTTTTGGAAGAACGAGCTCCGACATGGATTTCCAACCCCTCCCTCCTCCCGGTTTGACACTTGAAGAGAAGGTGGCACAAGCTTGTGCAAGCTGTCGTCTCTCATCATTGGAGGAGAAAGAGGAGGTTGAAGGAGTGATCAATGACAACCGTGTGGAGCAAGACAGACTCACCTTGGAGAGCTCCCGCGGTGAGGATGAATAATAAGGTTGCATTGATGACTCTCATCACTTTCCCCTCCTAGAGAGCAAATTTAAAGACCGAGTCACGAGTGTGAAGGAGCAAGATAATCCTTTCTATGATCTTGCATGGCATCTTACCCTCCAAACCGTACTTGAAGACATGAATGGGAAGGAGGAAGTGAGCATTAAAGAAGGGGAAGATCTTGATTGTTCCCAAGTGGAGGAACAAAATAAAGAAGAAGGAAGGGATGTTTAAGATGAAGTAGAAGAAGCAAGTGGTGTCCAGGATGAGGAAAAGGTCAAGTTGGATGAAGCATCCACAAGTTACAAGAGATACCAATGCTTTCCAGCGGACCTTGATGAGATACTTGAGAAGGACCCATTTGCGTCACTTTGCCAAGCCAAGGCCAAGCCATCGGCAATCCCTCTTGGTGGATGCGATGGAAGTCGATCAAGGTTGCACAATATGGTGTGGGGAAAAGAGAAAGGTGAAGAAAGAAAGAAGAAGAGGTCTCGTGGGTGGAGCCCCAAGAAAAATCAAGTTCACGAGCCCTCAATCATGGATTCGTCCAAAGCTCGTAACTTGAGATACCACCTCACCGACTAGAACCTCAACTTCAAGGAGGTTCTTTGGTGGACCGAAACTTGAAGAGCAACCATTCGGCTCACGAAGTTAAAGAAGCGCTTGGTGGGAGGCAACCCAACCATCAACGGTGTGTTTTATTTTGGCTTCAATAATTCGACCTTTTGTTTTGCCGCCTCCTTGCTCTTCCGGATCTAACCCGCCCTCCGCTCCCGAACACCAACATTCCACTATCCGGTAACATCGTCTACCTCCTTCTTTTACGCCATTGAGGGCAATGTCGAGATTAAGTGTGAGGGGGTAGTCCATTATGCATGAGTGTGTGAATGTTTGGTGTGATTTTTAATGCTTGGAGCCTAGTTGTATGCCCAAATTTTTAAAATTTGAGGGCTCCAAGCATAACAACTTCTACATTGGCATGATCATAGTGGCACCTTGTGATGATTTGTTTTAAATCTCGTGGTTATTAGCATTGTCTATGGATAGAGGTGTCAATTGGGAGGGTTGGGTCGGGTTCGGATTGGGTCTAATCGGGTTGGGTTCAATCGGGTTGCGAGTTCAATCGGGTCGGTTTCAATTTGGATCGGGTTTAATTGGGTTGCAGGTCAATTGGGTTACGAGTCAATCAGGTCACAGGTCAATTGGGTTACGGATCGGGTCGGGTCACGGGTGCATCAAATTACGGGTTTATTGGATTGTGGGTTAATTCGGGTTCGGTCAGGTCGGATTATGGGTTATTCGGGTCAACCCATTGGATAATTTACTTCTTGACAGAAAATAATGTTTTACAAACTATCAATATATGAATATAAATTGTAGGTAATGATAAAATTTTTAAGAAAATGATAATATGATAATATTTTAAACATACAAATTAAATATCCATTATGTTAGTATAAAAACTAAATATAAATAAAATAGTGTATATAAAAGCTTTGTTGTTGGTTATAATTTTTTTTTGTTTATGGTGAGAGATTGTAACTTCCCTTATTTTATTAATTTATAAAAAAAATTGAATCAGTAAAAATTTGAGAATGAAGTAAAAAAGCTAGACTATATGCTTATACATCTCGAAATGAATCGTTTTAATTAAATATAGTATGAACTAGATGTGTGTCTTTTCATTTCCACGAAGACTTATGAACATCATTCCGAATCAGCCACTTATATATCTTCACAATTTTTTATATATTCACGGTAACATCTCATCCTAAAACTCATGGGTCGAACAACGGTTCGCTCAAATATGATATTATCATCTAGTTCGAATCGTCGATTTATTAATTTATAAAAAATAAATAAAATCAGTAAAAAGTTGAGAATGAAGTAAAAAGTGTAAACTATCCACTTATATATCTTGATAGGATCATTGATTTCATTGATTTTGGGGATTCCATCTGAATGGTATCAACCTTAGTTCTTTTGGACACATTTCTTCACATAAAGAATTTACAATTCTTTGAAGTATTGATGATTTATTTTTTTGCCTTTGTGGTACAAATTGAAGTGATACCTTTTACATTACTCTTTTGTACAAATACCTTTATGATACAAACTAAATATGTACCTATATGTTATGGTACAATAACATAAAGGTATAAATTCTCTTATGGTACAACCTGAACTTGTATTTGTACAACTTCAAGTTTGTACCATAACATATATGTACAAATTGTCTTATGGTACAACCTGAACTTGTATTTTTAATCAAGTTTGTATCATAAATGTACAAAATGTTTTATGGGACAACCCAAACTTGTACTTTTAATATTATACTTATAATACAACTTCAATTTGTATCTCAAAACACCAATAGTTTAAAGTATAGTAGAGTTATCTTATATACACTAACACCCTAATAGGGTAACATTAATTTTGATCTCATTCTAAACTTTGGCCTCAATGAGACAATATCCACGTGCCTAGGACTAATAGTATATGTATAAAGTATACACTAACATGTTATTAACTTATTATGTTACTATAAAATATTATATGGAAGTGACCAGATATATAATTAAACATATATAGAGTAAAAAAGGCCACAAGTATGTAAAAATATTACGCAAGAGATGAACGTGTGCATTTATCTTCTCTTTTTCAATAAGCTTTGTTTACTTCTTCTTTCTCACGGCAACTCGCCAGATTAGGAGAAATCAGAAAAATTATAATACATAATGGTATTGGTCCTGGATAATTCTTATATTTATTTCATTATTTATCATATGTTGAAAAGGTTTAAAAACCCCCAAATTTAAGCTATAAAAATTCTTGATTTCACCAAAAAAATCTTGATCTCAACCCTCCATTCATGCACTATTTTAATCATGACAATTAATTCAAGTTAAGTGTGTAACTAAAACACCAAAATCATCAATCCACGTAAAACAAATCCTCACTATTTGGCATTTATATTATTATTTTTTAGCTTTTTACCTTTCCCATTTTCTTTTCCCCTGCTTCCTGCGTCCTGCAGCACTCCAGCTCCCGCCACTTTATATTCTCCAATAAATTGAGAACTGATAAAGCAAAAGTGCAAAACTGCAAAAGCCCCCCGCCGACGCTCTCTGTTTGCGTTGTGGAAAAGTACAAAACATAGTGTTCCTTCACAACTTTTACCTTTCTTCTTTGTTTTGGTAAAGCTTTGCGGCGTATATTCTCTTTCTCCGTCGACGGGATAGAAACACAGAACTACAGAAGAGAGTTTCAATTCAAGCTGGTTCGTCTCTCCAACCAGTCTTCTTGTTTTTTTATATTTTGTACGTTCACTATATTTCACCTTCTCGCCGACGTAGCTTACTCCGCACTTGGTAGTCACTTGTGTATTTTTTTTTCAAGATATTTATTGTTCAGCAATAATATTTGTTGTTTATTCCTTCGGCACTACTCGCTGGCTCCCATTTAAAAATAGTCTCTATTTCACTATTTGTGCAGATAGTTATGGATGTTAATGTCTCGGGTGAAGGTAATATTGACCCACAACAGCATGAAGAGAACGTGTCTGTTACATGTTCAAACCCAATATCAAGATCAAGGAAATCTTGTCCAAACAAGTCTGGTTCTCGTCGCACATCGGATGTTTGGGGAGATTTTGATTTGTTCGATTGCGTGCATGAGGGAAAGGCAAGAAAGAAAGCAAGGTGCTTAACTTGTGACAAAGAGTATTTCGCTGATTCAAACTTGGGCACATCAAACCTAAGGCGACATAGCTATACTCATAAACCAGCACGTAAGTCAAACAATCTTTTTGCTGAATTTGACGAAGAGAATGGACCTGATTCTTGTGGTATTTGTGGTCACAATAAGATAACTCAAGAGGGGTTTCGTGATAAGTTGATTGAAGCAGTGATTTCACATGATTATCCATTCAGATGGGTTGAGCATAAGAAAAATAGATCGTTGCATGCTTATTTGAATGGTATGGTTAAGCCAATTTCGAGGAATACATTGAAATCTGATGTGGTAAAGAAGCATGCAATAATGAAAGATGAATTAAAGGAAGATTTACAGAAGATTTCTAGTCGTATTTGTTTGACTACTGATCTGTGGACATCATTGACAAGTAGAAGCTTTCTTTGCTTGACTGCTCATTATGTGGATGAGAATTGGAAGTTGAATAGCAAGCTTTTGAACTTTTCTCATGTTCCTCCTCCACATACGGCTTTTGAGTTGAAAACTACTATTTATCGTAGGGTAAATACAATTTAATATCCAAACCTTTCATTTTAAACAATATAATATCCAAACCTTTTCGAAAACAATCTAATATCCAAATCGTCAACTTTCCGTTCGTTTGACCGTTAGTTGACACTTCAAAAAAGCTTTGTTTAGGGGAAATTGTCACAATACAACTTTGTTTTCTTGTTTTGGCATTGTAGATGACTGAATATTTAGATATTCTATAGCATCATGGTAGAGTCATGGACTTTTCGGGTTTGGAACCACGATATGTTGGTGGTTTTTCAGAGAAGATATCGATGGATATTGATGAAGTGTCGTACTTCGAACTTTTATGAAGTATCAACTAACGGTCAAATGGACAGAAAGTTGACGATTTGGATATTAGATTGTTTTCGAAAAGGTTTAGCTATTATATTGTTTAAAATGAAAGATTTGGATATTAAATCGTATTTACCCTTTATCGTATGTTGAAGGAGTGGGGTATTGACAATAAGATTTTTGCTATCACAATGGACAATGCTAGCAACATGACCAATATGCAAAATAAATTGCGTGAGCAGTTAAATAGACAAAATGCATTGTTGAGTGATGGAAAATTCTTTCATATTCGTTGTTGTGGGCATATATTGAATCTTATTGTCCAAGATGGGTTGAAAGTGATAAGGGATGGCATCAGATGTGTCAGAGAAAGTGTCAAATATGTGGAGGGATCTGAAGGGAGAAAGATCCAATTTAGGGAGTGTGTTGAACAAGGTGGAATGAAGTGTTCAAAAGGGTTGTGGCTTGATGTACCAACAAGATGGAATTCAACTTTTATGATGCTTGACAGAGCAATTTATTATCGCGAAGCCTTTGTGAATTTATCAAGGATTAATAAGTACTATAAGGATTGTCCAACACCACTAGATTGAGAGAAAATGATTGTACTGGCTAATCTCTTGAGACCTTTTGATGCAATCACCAAGTTATTCTCAGGTACCAAGTACCCAACAATCAATTTGTTTTTTGAGAATGTTTGCCAGATTCATTTCCAATTGAGACAACTTTCTACAAGCTATTGGGAGGATTACAATGCAGTGCTTGCTTTTGGTGTTATTCTCGATCCTCGTTGCAAGCTTGATTTGGTTCAGTATCTTTATGGAAAATTGGGTGGAGATTACACTTCGAAATGGAAGGATATTGGTGACCAACTAAATATGTTTTTTGAGGAGTACAAAATTAGTTCTTCTTTGTCTTCCATGTCAAGTGGCGGAAGCAGTACCTCAAGCACAAGGACTAGTTCAAGTTGGAGCATGGATAACTTCACTAGTGTAAGTTGCAATTTAAAGTGTGCTTTCACATTTTTCCAGTATAATTTATAATTTGAGAAGTGAAATCGTCCTAAAAATCTACTTTTCATATCAATGTATTTATGATGCTGACTTTATGGTATTGTTATTTGTAGGATTTCGATACTTTTAATGTGAACATGAATACATTAGGCAAGTCTGAATTGCAAATATATCTAGAAGATCCAAGGGAACCTCGTATGCTTGAAAAGGATGGTGTTGAGTATCTTAATGATCTTGATGTCTTAAATTATTGGAAGGAGCATCAATATCGTTACCCTCAACTCTCTCGAATGGCAAAGGATATACTTGGTATTCCTATTACATCAGTTGCTTCAGAGTCGTCTTTTAGCTTGGGAGGTAGAGTATTAAACAAATGGAGGAGTAGTATGCTAAGTGACACCGTTGAAGCTGTAGTGACTACTCGCAATTGGCTTTATGGATATGAATATGGTAAGTAATTTATCATTATAAGTTATAACTATCTTTTTATTTTGTATGGTGTATTTATAATTGCTTTTTATTTGAATGGTTCAACATAAAGAAGAAGATGAAGAAGATGCAGAAAGCAGAGGAGAAGAAGTGGAGCTTATGCCGTGATTGATTGCCAGATCCAATCTCATTTTGCTTTAGACATTTTTAGTTTGATGCATACGGTTTCTATTTACTATTATTTGGAGGATGTTAATTAGTATGGATTGTCGATTCTTTTGGGAGTATCTTTTGTAGTTTTGTTCTCGTTATAAATGAATCTTCACATTTTATTCATTTGAACGAAATTGATTTTGGGATGTTATCATTTATGATTTGATGTCTTACGATGTTTTGTTACCAATTTATATTTAGATTGGTTTTTTATGTGTAAGCAGATGAGTCTATAGTTTAACAAAAATTATAAAAACATATGTATGTTTCATATCTCCGACGGAGTGACAAGATCAAAGCATATTAGAATAATTGACGATCACAAAGCTTATTAGTTTATTATTTTAACTATTAATTATAACACATAAGTTTTCTTTGGTAAGAATTATAACATATAAGTTGAATATACATTAACGTAAATTTATGATACAAATGATTGTGAAATAGATGTGGGATTCTTTCGCGTGTTTAGATTTATGTAATTATAAATTTATAATGATATCAACTAATTCGGGTCAGTTGGGTTATTTGGGTTATTCAGATCGGATTCGGTCGGGTTACGGGTTTGATCGAGTTACGGGTTAGTCGGATTATGGTTTAAACGGGTTACAACCCAATTGGGTCATGGGTCAATCAGGTTACGGGTCAATCGGTTAACAGATTTATCGGGTTCGAGTTACGGACGGTTTACATGTCATTAACTTTTAGTCAAAACGGGTAACGGACAGATCATGGGTCGGATGGGTTGGGCGGGTTGATCGGGTCGGATTCAATTTTGACAGCTCTATCTATGGATGATTTCTTGTGATTATGTGCAACCTATGCTGATGATTGAGCCATGTATTAGGTTTGTGCATAGGTTCATTTCTCATGTGTTTGTGAACCGATAGATGTTTTGAATCGATTACTTGCTTTTCACAGTTGCCTATGCATCGAGTTTAGGGAATTAGAACGAATGATTGAGCACCTAGGTAGCCATGTGAGACTTGTGCCGTTCGTTTCATTCTTGGGTGATAGATCCCCCTTTACATGATGTGTAGCGTTCACGTTGTCGCTAGCAAGGAAGATGGAGGCATAGGATTAGCCAAGACCCAAAAGTTGACTGACCTGATCATATTATTCCTTAGTCAACCCTTTTGAGTCGTGTGTCTAAGGGTCTTTCTTGTGTTAGGTAGCTCACGCTACTTGAGCTTGATTGATTTAGATAGAACGACCCTTTGCTTTCTTCGTGTCTACACCGTTATCGAGTGACCCTTGTGTTTGGAAGCTCCATTCATACCGTTTGAGCTAAGATGAGGTTCCACATGAGTAATTTGTGTATGGTTTTGCTAAAAATGTGAAGTGAGTGTGGAGGTATGTCTTAAAAGTGAGCATTGTTCCTTAAGTTAAGGAAATGTGGCATGTGTATATAGCTCTCTATAGCCCCCAAAGAAAAGAAAAAAGAAAAAAAAAAGAGATCAATAAAAGGGCAAAGAAGAAAAGAAAGTGGCCACCAAAAATATAATAAATGTTGAACATGCTCTTAGAAGTGTTGCTTAGCATGCAAGCTTTAGGAACATTTACATTTTGTTTTCCTACCACTCTCTTGTGCTTGAAATTGAATAGCAAATGTAGAAAGAAAGATAGTTGTGAATGGGATGGTGATTGGTTGTGTTTTGAAAGTGTGGGAAGTGTGGTTTTTGACCGTTGTTAGTGGTCGTTATTTGTTGAGGAAGGTTCTAGATCGAAGCTAAGAACCTTGTACTTTGGTTCTAGGTTGAAGTTGTGGAACCTAATGAAATATGTGCCGTCACCCAAAATTTCTTTTCCCCATGTCCTAGACCCTAGCCAGTCATTTGAACCTGTGTCTAAGACCTCCGGACAAGCTAGCAACGACACCCATCTTGTGATCTCTAGCATTTAGAGGCTACCATCATGGTAAAGGGATGTTAAGATTGAGCGTGAAATGGCACATCTTTTGCATCAAATGGTCCTGACCCCATGGTCGAGAGTGAGTGATTCATTCATCATGTTTTGTTTATTTCTTATACCCCGGTGAGGACTTAGGTTGCTCGATCGTTCGTTCCTATGATGTGATCTTCATGCATGAGTAACTGTGATTGGTGAGTCATCGAGGCATGTTGTATGTTGGTTGATGAATAATGTGAGAACTCTTCCTTTGCACAATCTTAATACAGTTGAATGTCATTTGTGGTGGTTGTCATGATTACTTTGTTTTTGTCCATAGGTCGGTGTCAGTTGGGTTGATGTCCTTTGCTGGGTCTCTTTCTTAGTTGCGTTGCGAGGCTGTTGTGCCTTGCTGTTCTTGTTTTCTTTTCTTCAGTTGCTGCATTTTGGTTTTAGTTAAACTTCTTCCTGGTTTGTTTTTATTTTGTCCTTCCTCACTCCTTCAGATCGAGGTCTTGGACAGTGTACGGACTTCTTGTTTCTTTTGTATTTCGGTGTTGATTTTAATTCATTTCACCATTCTAATAAAAACAAATTAAATTGAGCGTCTGCGGTGCATACACACATATGAATGAGTATATGTGAACCTGCGTGATGCTAAATCTTTAATTAATTTATAATGCAGTCGTTGTTCAATGCGTGAGGAATTCGGTTCAAGAAGGAGGAGAGAAGGGTCACGGCCGACACTACTACTGCACTGCACAACAGGAGCATTACGCCCAGCACCACAACTCCGACGACCCAGAGAGAGATAGAGATAATTATCGGTATCACTCAGACAACGCCGCCACCATCCCTAATTTACTTTCTTGGAGACTCAACGTTGCTAGCAGGCCCACCCTCGTCCACAACTAACGTAACTTCACCCGATGATGCATGCATGCATGCTGATAGATACTGATATCCTTCTTAATTAATCTGCTGCCACGCCACCAACTTAATTAGACTTCTTCATCTCCTTCTCCATCGCTTTCTTTCCCATTTTCTTGATTTCTCCCCCACCACTCCACCATCCTAACCTTCAAACTTATAAAATAAATTTTTAATTAAACTCTCACTTTCACTTTCACTTCCACTTCGTTTCATTTTGTTTTGCTTTGGCTTTTTCTTCTGCCTTTAGACAACCATTGATATAATGGCAGGAAGGAGCCCAATTTTCGCTTCATGTAGACTAATTCAATTCTTATTATCTTTTACCACTGTTTTTTTTTTTCCACCTTTTCTCCCACTCATCACTCTATCATTCATATATATTACAATATAAACAATTAAACTCGATATAATTTATATTTGCTACCTAGTTCATATTAATTTTCATCTTCACCCCTTAATTTATTTTTTCATACATATTCACTAACTATCGCTATAGTCTAAATATATAGTTTGTATAAGAGTTCAAAATTATGGGTGGTGACCATCTGTCTTTCTTAGTTATGCTACGTTGCATTAATTATTTGTAGAAAGGATCTGCATACTTTTTAATGACACTGTTTTGTAACATCTCACGACTAATCTCACATCAACAAATTTGTATATGAGAGATTCATGATTCATAAGTAAGAAATCGATTTTAATTGACAAGATGCATTTTAGGGTGAAATGGAAGACTTCTTGTAAGAACACTGTGGTCATTGTGTGGAACACTAAAATGATGTGTGAGAAGTCACCTTGATATGCGCTCTAAGGAAAAATTTGCGAGAATCTAAAGTTAAATCAGACAATATCTTGTTGAAAAAATGTTCAGAATGTTATAGTGTGACACAAATGAAAAATGCATGCACTATATAGTATATAGTACTATTAACAATCATCTAAATCACTCCAAGAAGGAAAAACACAACATGATGGAGTATAGGGGTGGGCATCCGGTTCAATAAACCCGAACCGAACCGGACCGAAACCGAATTTGTGTTGTTCGGTTCGGAAGCCAAAACCCTTTATTTCGGGAACCAGGGGTATACAGACCGAAACCGAATTCCGATCAACCAAACCGACCAACTGAACAAAAAATTTAACCCAATCTTACAACACAACTGACTACCCAAGCTCTCACTTTAAGCCCAATTCTCACATCCCAAATCAAACAGAACCCAAAAACAAATCCCTCACAACCCAAATCAAATAGAGCCCGATTCAAATCCCTCAAGCCCACAACTCTTTCCTACATACTGCTAACCTAAACCTAGCAAAGAAGACCAAAAACCCAAGCATCACCGCCGTCAAGCATCACCACCGCCAACGACCGTCAAGCATCGCCGTCGTCCACCGAATCCTTCCATCATCTCTTGGCCTTGCCGCAAACTTCTCCTTTACGGGTCGATGCCATTTCCCCTCTCTTCGATCTCTTCTCCTCCCTGAGACCAGAAACCCAAATTCAAAACATAAAACCCCAAATGCATCAAAATTAATATTGAAAATTAAAGCTTTCTTCCCCAAAATCGAAGCTTTCTTCTCCTGAATCGAAAAGAGCGATGATGCTATTGAAACTCGAAGGTGAAAATCAAACAGAAAAATGACATGCATGCTTAGATCTACACTCATACTGACCTCAAACATTCAATCACCGTGCTCGCCTGTCGCCGCGTTGTGTTCTGACTTCCGGACAGATCGCCGTTGCCGTTGAGTCGCCAGACGGAAAAGATACCATCGCAGCACCGCTGCTTTCTGCTCGCCGCTGAGTCGGGAGACGAAGGAGATACCACCATCCCAGCACCGCTCCTTTCTCCTCTGCATCGATTGCGTTTGTTGGAAGGGGGAGGGAGGGAGGGAGAAAGAGAGAGAGAGAGAGAGAGAGAGAGAGAGATTTGATCGAAATGGGGAAACGACGAGGGTTAGGGTATGTGGGACTGGGAGAGAGAGCGTTGGTTTATAAAGCTTCAGTTTGTGTGTTAAAATCGAACCGAACCGATATTTAACTCGGTTCAGAAATTTCGGTTCGAACTTGGTTTGGCTTCCAGACAGTTTCGGGGACCCAATAGGCTCTGTTTCTGTTTGGTTGAAACCGAACCGAACCGATGCCCACCCCTAATGGAGTAGGTGATGGAGAATAATAGCATTGGGTAGTGAACTCACTGCTTTGTTTGTTCTTGAAGGGAGTGCATATATGGTAGGTAGTACTATAGTTAAGTTTTAATATTTATTTTTATGGGCTGAGGTTCTTTGTAATTTGAATTTCCAAGAGAGAGGGAGAGAGAAGATGAGTTTGGTTTCATGGAATTTAGAACAAGTGGGGCAGGGAGAAAAGAAAATAGTTGAACTGATTGTCCAATTTATTAGCAGATAGATGCATGTGACCATTTAATCCAGGAGGGGAGTGAGGGAGACTGCACTGCACACTGGAGAGAGTGCAGAGAGAGAGATATAATGAGTGATGATTACGATGGTGATGAATGAATGTGTGTCATTCTGTTGTTTGTTTCATGTTTTATTTTTTCTCTGATCACAGACATGCGATGCTCCTGTGCGCTGCTGCGACTGCCACCAAATATTCTACCACCCATTCCCCGGTGCCATTATAGTTCCTTCTATAATACATCAACTGATCAACCGAAAAGGTAAACACAAACTAAGGGCTAGTTTGGAAGTTCCGATTGTTAAATAGATGCATTGTTGTGGTGAATGCATGTAATAATATTATACATTTATTATCGAATTTGATGTATTGTAAAATACAACATTTGGTATGTGATTGTATATCTTACATTAGTTAAAAGTTGAGACAAAACAATGTCAACTCAACTATCTCAACAATCACAGCTAAAAACTGAGATATAAAAATCACTCATTTTGAATGATAGTTTCTGTCACGTTACTGAAACAATCCATGAATTGTTTCTACTAGAAAATAAAAATAAAAATAATACATTCTAAACAATACAGGTATAGGGTTCAAACCTCATGCAATTCTTGAATATACCTCAATTAGATAAATAGTATAGGGTTCAACAATCGTAGGGTTTAAACAATAATCAATCTAACACATGAAACTAGGGTTCCTCGCACCCAAGTGAGAGAGAACCTACTTAATAGAAATGAAAGAAAACACAAGAAAATCTAACTTGCTCTATACTACTATCTAGATCGAAGGCCAAGCATAACCAACGACCGAGTATAGTACAATGGAAATAATTTAATAAAATTACCGAATCCACGGGACTCTAGATGTACTATTACTTTGTTTTGATTTGTTATCTAGGCTCACAATATTTGATGATTCGAAATTAACTAACATAACAACTACACTAGCTATATTACAAGTTGAGAGCTCACTTGGGCATTGAATCAGCCTAGCCACTAACCAGATCGATGTTGACGTTCCTAGTTAACTTGCCCACTCAAGATTTATATCGTGGAGAGTCCTAAACCCGCTTGAACTTCCTATTTGAGTAATCCAAACTCACCTATGATGAACTATCCACAGGAAGAGTTTCCACATCCGGCAAAAAATAACACCTAGGACATGTAAGTTGGCCTCTCACTAAAGGATATCAATCAAATACGACATTGTAGAATGCTCTAATCAACCTAATTGGATATTCACTACCTACCTTAGGTCTATAGCTCCAAATTGGGGAATATGATCAATAGCCACAAAGTTTCATGATAATACCTCCATTCAATATATAATCAAGAGTGTAATCAAGCATATGAATCATTCAAACATCAAATCCTAACATACAAAGCTAGAACATGGCTAGAGTTCATCAAAAACTATGTGAGGGAGAACTATTCCATAGAGAGGAGATAAAATGCAGTATACGGCTCAAGATCTTCAATATTCATCTCTATACTTGATATTCTAGATCCAATGGGTTTGACGTTTGAGTACCTCCAATTGAGCTCCAAGAACCCTCACTATAAAGAGTTGGTTTTAACTAGGGGAAAAATGGTGAGGGGATCTAATCCCGTCGTTAAAGCCTTAGAAATTGTATGGGGCCATCTTCTAGTGAGGGTACATTATTCTTGTTAGAAGTGTTAATATTCCCACGTTATAGCTATAACTCATATGACGACAAACTAGTCCCCTTGTTAACAGTACTGAAAATGAAAACTTGATGCGGAGTCCGTCAAATATTTTCATTTCTCGGGCTTTTTTTAGTACAATCACAAAGGAATGGGTTTGAACACTTAAATTTTATCAATTTCTAATTGACGCCCTAAATATTTGAAAAAATCGCCCTAAATGACTGTTACGACCATTTTGCACCTAAATTAAAAATAACATAACATAACCTAACCCACCCACCCACCTAGCCCCTGCTCCTCCCGACCCCTTCTTGCTCCTCGAATTGCAAACCCTGCCGCCGCCAACAACCTGCCTCTTCCCCTCCCCAAACCTGACGCCGCCACATCCCTCCCGACTGCCCCTCCCCCTCCCGGCCCCTTCTTCCTCCCCGACCTGCAAACCCCGTCGCCGTCGACCTGCCTCTTCCGCTCTGCCAACCCTGCTTCTTCCCCTCCCAAACCCCGCCGCCCCTGCTTCCTTACCCACCCCCTGCTCCTTCCCTTCTCTCGACTTGTCCTAGAAGAACGAGAACCTAGATCAAAGTCGTGGCCACTGTAGGAGGAAGGAGAAGTCCAGATCGACTTGTATCGCCGCAACTGAAGGAGTACCACTCATCGCCGCCGTCGCCGTTATCGTCGCCGCTAGGTAAATCTCTTTCATTTTTATTTATTTTCTGGGTCCGACAGCTAGGCGGTAGAAAACTCGTCGTCGGTGGGTCTCATGCAGGTGGTTCACCTACCTCAGACCCGCCGGTGACGGGTTTTCAACCCGCCTCACTGTCGGATCAAACAGGTAGGGTATATGTTTGCAAATGGTTGGAGGCGGGGTAGGTGATCTGCCTGGGACAGGGGGGAGCAGGTAGGGAATCTTCCCCCGCCAATGGTCCGGACGGATTTCCAACCCGCCTTTATCCGATTAGAGTAGGAAATTAACTTGTCCGCATTGGTTCGGCCATAATTGGGTCAGACCAGTTTTTTTAGAAAACATTATATTATGTATATATTCATGCGTATGATTATAATTAGTATGTAATTATAATTAGGATTTTGATGGTTAATCATTTGAATTGTTAATTACAATTATAATTGACTTATATGCTTTGATAATTTAATGTTAATCATTTGAATTGTCAACTATAATTAGCATTGCTTTATATGGTTTGATAATATAGTGTTAATTATTAGAATTGTTAATTGTAATTAGCATTTCGTTAATAGGGTTTGGTTATATAATATTAATTAGTATGATTAATAATAATTATAAAAAGTAAATTTTTTATTTTATTGATAGTTGATAAAAATGAACGGAAGAAGGGGCAATGAAAAGTCAGGAACGGAAGGACACAATGTTACAATGTTTGATCGGAAAAAACGTGCGAATGAGAACTAGAGAGCTCTTGATGGGAAGCGTCAGCTAAAACTTTCTTGGCAAGAAGTAGCGGATCCTCCCCCCCCCCCCCCCCAGCCAGGCTTCACAACACATTCGAGGATATGAGGACTACTTGTTGGAGGACACGAGCAGTGATGATGGTGGGTGACGATGGTGGTGATGATGTGGCTGATTTGGTGTTTACTGATGCTTTTTACTAGAGTTAGCCTATAGTTGGAGATGGAATGGTAGGTGCCTCTAGTGGTCCGATTACGTGGTCGACCAGTCATGGGTCCACTGGTTCGACCCATGCTATTACTCGTGTTGGGCCTCTACGTGGCAAGGATGGGCGTTTTGCTCCTACCTCGGATGGTAGTGGATCTTCACGGAAGAAGAATTCGAAGGATGAGACGTGGAAGCTTACATGACGTGGTCTAGGGGGCCCAATGGAGTACTTACCGAATCACTCATAACTACCTCCTTGTCATTTAATTGTGGTGGCGAAAAGAGTACTAACTTCTACAAGGTCGGTCCTCCCCCTAATAAGCACAACAAAAGTCAATTTTTAGTGAACATATGTAATAGAATAATCTAGGTGAATTTATCGAAAAAAACTTTCCAAAATATTACGACATTCAACTGAGACATGTCAAAGATCTGACTTAGCCGATGGTTAGGCGGGTTAAAAATCAGCCTCGTCGTTGGACGAAACATATTGAAAATCTGCCTCTACATGAAGCAGGCATGTTAAAAATCTGCCTATCCGTAGAGCAGGCATGTTGAAAATATGCCTATCTGTGGACTAGGCATGTTGAAAACATGCCTGACAGGTGGGATAGACACGTTTTCGACCAGCCTGGTACATGGTCGGAGCCGTTTTTCAACCCGTCTAGTATGATTTTTTAGTTAAAAAATAATCCGAAAATCTTACCTTAAATGCAACCACTGGTCGATGATGCCTATTGGGATTGACGAAAGTTCTTGCTCCGGCAACCTCGCCGGAATCCGACGAACACTCATCAATGAAAAAGATTGTTATGAGTTTTAGTGTTGTATGGTGTTTTTATTTTAGTTTTTGGGTGGGTTTTTTTTTCCTTTTTAGAGAACAAAGGTTCAAATGTATTAGGTTTTACTACCCAAGAGGTTCGAACCCTATAATTAAAACAAGGGCATTTAGGTCATTTGAATATACTTTAGGGCGATAAATTCAAAAAATTCACAACAAATCAGATGCAAGCTCCAGTGCAGGAACTTCAGGGGATGTGGTGACGGCCATGGCCGTCGAGAATTGCTAACCTTGTTTAGCAGTGTCCTGCAAGGAAGTTTCTTTAATCATCATTATCATGGTTAAAATATTCTCATGGAATTGCAGGGGTGCCAAGCACTACAAGTTCTTGTCTACTTTTCATCTCTTTAAGAATACCCATAAACCTGATATTATGTGTGTTCTTGAACCCAGAATCAGTGGAAATGAGGCCACTGATATAATAAGGGGACTTGGTTTCGACTCCTCGGCTATCTCTGATATAGTTAGTTTTAGTGGGGGATTTGGATGTTATGGAATGAATGTGATATCAAGGTGGAAGACATCGACACTCACAAACAATTCATTAACCTCAACTACAATTTTGATAAGGAGAAGTTTCAACTCACTGTTATGTATGCAAGCCCAAATGAGATGACAGAGTCGTTCTATGGGACTCGATCAGGAATATTGAGAAGTCTATTGTCCTCCCTTGGATTCTGATAGGGGAATTCAACTCCATTTCAAGAGCTTGTGAGAAGCAACGTTGAGATACCTTCAATTTTTTCAAAGTCCGAGCTTTCAATGACTGCATTCAAGGCTATGGACTGATCGACCTTGGGTTCTTGGGTCCCAAATTCACATGGTTCGCGAGAAGGTTAGGAATCAAAGAGAGACTTGATCAAAGTCTCTCTAATATGGTCTGACAACATAAGTTCCCCATGACCACTACCTACCACCTGCCAAAGATCAAATCTGATCATCGACCCATCCTGACATGCACTACCATCCAGAAGGCTATGCAGAAGCTGGTGAGAAGATTCAACTTCCTAGCTTCATGGCTAGCCCATGATAAATTCCAACCATTTTTGGATTCTTCTAGGAAACGTGGAGGGGAATTTCCACTGGCTTTACAGCACTTCTGGAAGAACTACAAAAAAATGGAATAAAGGGGTTTATGGTAATATCATTCAGAGGAAGAGACAACTATTTTTTGAAATCAATCCCTGGAGATGATGAGTGAAAAAAGACCAACAACAAGATCAACTGAGAAGGAAAAGCAAGTTACGGAAGACCTGGAGAAGACCCTTTGACAGGAAGAGTTGTTGTGGATTCACAAATCAAGATCCAACTGGGTGGTGTTTGTGATCTGAACACCCATTATTTCCATACCAGTACCTGATATGACCCTAATTCGAAGAGAACCTTCCTTCTTTTTAAGGAATTTTCGAAGCTTTTCTTGACAACTTGAAAATAAAGGATAGATATGGAACACGATCAAACAGATTCCAACTCGTGTGAAAGGCCAATTGGTATATGAAACCAATCAGACAATCACCCACTCGTGAATAAGGCCAATCGCTATTTGGTAGATGCTCGCCACAACTAGATGCATTCTCTAGTTGATAAGAGACACGTGAAACTCCTGGAGACTCTCGACAGAAGCTCGCACAAACGTTCACAAAGGAACACGAGTAAAAACTCTTAATTGATAACTTGAATATTGGGTACAAAATTTGTAGCTCTTACCCTCTATTAACTGCAGTCTAGGGCGAACCATATCTAGGTGACCTCTCTCAAACTTGGAAAACAACATTTACTGCTTTTGCTTGCTAGATTAGTTGAAACTTCACTACAGGTTAACCGCTAAATAATAAGTATCTCACGGAGTAGTCATCACACCTAGGACTCGGGTTGACATTTAGAACTAAACCCGCTATACTACGCAATAGCAGGTGGTTATACTTGGCCACTTTCTAGTGTGACGCTACAGGCCAGTCAAGTTTTGGCACACTTGCTGGGGACGGCTAGGTTGTTGAAGAAACGTGATTTCTGTTACTTTAGCATTTCTTTTCCGCATTGATTGTTTTGCTTTGTCCCACTTGTGCCTTCACGGGTTTGGTTTCTTGGATTGTGTGCAGGTAGTGTATGACCGGTAGCCATACGGGAGATTTACTACCGTTAGACACGGAGCTAGAACGCACTTGTTGCCAGCTTAGGAGACAACAGCGAGCAAGATTGGCTACGAAGGAAGTGCACGTCGACGACCATCTGAGCAGTGACTCTGAAGAGGAATACGAGATGAGCGACGAGCACAATAGGGGGAACCTGAACCTGGGGCAGAACTAACCTCTGGGGATGCCCATCTAGGTCCCCCCCAGTGAATCAGGTCCTGGCAAATAACCCAGTTCCCCAACCAGATGGGGCTCATCATCCACCACCCCCGTCGGGTCCTACTATGGAGTACTACTACACTCCACATGTCGCTGACATCCACCCCGTCATCCTGTATCCGCCCATCCCAGCAAATAACTTTGAGATCAAGCCATGCTGGATTCAACTAATCACATCCTCCATCCAGTTCCATGGCCTCAAGGATGAAGAGGCGAGGGTGCACCTTTCCCGGTTCTTGCACCTTACTTATGGGTTCAAGTTGAATGGTATACCAGATGACGCGATCCATCTTCACCTCTTCCCCCACTCTCTGGCGGGGCATGCAAAGAGGTGGTTAGAGACCCAGCCCCCACTGTCCATCACGTCATGGGACGATCTGGCCGACAAGTTTGTGCGCAGGTACTACCCGGCCTCGAAGACCACGGAGATTCAACGGGAAATCACTCATTTCCGCCAAGAGCCAGATGATTCACTACGTGATGCCTGGGAGCGGTACTCGGGATTTTTCTGGCAGTGTCCCCATCACGGTTTTAGTGATGCATTCACAGTGGGGAACTTCTATAGTGCTCTAACTCAAGAGAGTCAGAGGGTGATCGAGTCTCTATGCCCAGGACTCTGGCTGCTAGAGATCATTCTTGGGGGCAGAGCACTAGAGGTAGGAGCTCCCGGGATCGAGGTGTGCATTCTATGGAAGCTAGATCCGGGCTAGAGTGGGACGTGGCCGAGCTGGTCCAGACATTAAAGCAGCCGCCCAACAGTGTCATTCCGGACAGAGGATTGGCTGGCCATTCAGTTGCACAGTGCCAGTGGTGTGAGAGCTCCAATCACTTGGTAGAAGAATGCCAGGCTATGCGGGATTCTACTACACCCCAGGATGATGAGGACATCAACACCAAGGCGATCAAGAGCAATTTCTGCTTCTTAGCACTCGCATAAGGGCTTCTTACAACTCCTTTTCCTCGGTTCGTGTGGAGGGTCATTGCACATCCTCTAATGGCACTTCACTCAACTGGGGATCGTACTTGATAAGCAACATCGTACGGTCGCGAACCGATGCTCAGTTGAACCTTTCCTAATCCCCCTGTGCAATGAGTGATTGCCTCACACGATTTTTTTTTACCCACACTTTAATTGTTATGGCAACTTTCTTATATTTCACTTGTCAGGTAGTGTTTTCTTTTATGAAGATACAGTTCACCCCATCATAAAAAAATCAAAACAGAGAGACTCGTTGCCAAATCAAAAACTCACAATTGATGCAAGTAAGCACGGTATCCAAACATGTCCAATGGTCAATGTTCTCCACCTAACTACTTCACCAAAAGTCATTACCCTATCCTCACAAAAGAGAATGTTGCTAAAAGAGTTTTGCTCATTCCAAGCATATCAAGTCAGTCAAAACATTCAAGCTCATAGTGAAGAACTATGCAATTCAACACTAGTGGGGTGATTTTGATGATTTCGTTCAAGCACAAACTCATTTCACACGCATCACGGTCATTTACATCATGGTACCACAAGAGTACAAGGTTTTGTTTTTAATTTTTCTGATTTTTTGGTGTTTTTTAGCCATTAGCTTTCCACAGGCGGACTGCACCAACACAGTTTGGCTGTGCATAGCCAAATGACATGGTTTTTTTTTTACCGACCACATGACAAAAGGAACAAACAAACACTAAGACTCTCCACCCCACACTCAGGATGGAACATTGTCCCTAATTTTCAACGCCTAATCTAAACATGCACGGGTTTGACACAACTAAAAAGAAAAATAAAGAAAAGAAAACTCACCTTGGGTTGCCTCCCAAGAAGCGCTTGTTTAACGTCCTCAGCCTGACGTTCATGGAGCTTTCAACCAATGGGTATGGAAAGGTATCCAGAATACCCTCCCGAGCAATGATAGAACACATACCCTCCATCCAACATATGAGTCACCTCGGCAGGGTCAGGTGTGCGAAAATTGGGTATGACCTTCTTAGCTGGCATGTTAGACCCTTTAGTGAGGCGTAGGTGGTACTCCAACGCCTCAAGCAAGAACTCTTCCTGTTTCAATGTCAGTGAAGAAGGAATAATAACAGGAAGATTGAAATCCTTACCCAAATATCTATACTTGAGGTGACCTGGCAAGGATTTCTGCCCTTGCTTTGATTTCAGACTTTGACCTGATAGGACATGTGATAGTTCTTTGGGTGGTCCACTATCATAGGAAGATGAATTTTTCCGTTCTCGAGCTCCACTTTCAAATTCATCAAATGCATCGTGATTATGGTCAACTTGAAAGACATTAAAAATTTCCTCCTCCTTACCTACTCGGAATGTCAACTTGCCTCTCCCGACATCGATGAGTGCATCACCAGTGGCTAGAAAAGGTCTACCAAGAATGAGAGGCCCTCCCCGATCTTCTTCCATCTCCAGAATTACAAAATCTGTTGGGAGAATAAACTTCCCCACCTTCACCAATACATTCTCTCCACCACTCCCTTTGGAATTTTTACTGATCGATCAGCCAATTGGAGAGTGATCTGAGTAGGTTTAAGAACATCTCCCAATCCCAATTTCTTGTAGACTGAGTATGGCATCAATTTAATTCTTGCTCCAAGATCACAAAGTGGTTTATCGAACTCTGTACCTCCAATGGCACATGGAATGGTGAAACTGCCCAGATCATCCCTCTTTTCTGGTAATTTATTCTGAATCACAGCACTACATTCAGAAGTAAGGGTTACCATCTCTAGATCAGCCCATTTATGCTTCTTTGTCAGCAACTCCCTTAAGAATTTAGCATAAGTAGGCATCTGTTCAAGTGCCTCCGCCAACGGCATGTTGATAAGAAGTTGCTTGAATATATTCACAAATTTCTTGAAGTTTGGGTCTTCCAAGGGCTTCATTAACCTCTAAGGGAAGGGTGCGGGAGGTTCATAAGGCTTTACCTCTTCATTCTTCAATTTTTCCACTTTTGGAGATACACAGGCAGAATGCTCATGCACAGGCAGATTGCATGCAGTTTGCCTGTGCAAGTCAGATTTTTCAGCTTTTGCACTTTCTTCATCCTCTATCTCTGCAGCTACTTCTTTTTCTGATTTTGTTGACTTCCTCGAACTCTCAGGATCCTCCAAGGCCTTTCCACTCCTCAATGTGACAGCTACAACCATGGCATCCTTCGGATTCCTCTCGGTATTTGCTGGTAAAGTCCCTGGAATCCTACCTTGCATATCCGCCAAAGTTTGAGCCATCTGTCCCATCTGCCTCTCCATATCTAGCATAGACGATTGTACATTATTGTTGATAGCTAGCTGTTGAGTGACAAATTGATCCAGGCCCTTGAAATTATTGTCTGTTTTCTGCATATGAGCCAAAATCAACTCCTCCAACTGGGGCTTCTTCTCCGGTTGAGGCTGTTGCTGCTGAAAACCAGGAGGTGGGATGTTTCGAACACCAGCTGGATTATTATTCGACCATGACATGTTGGGGTGATGTCTCCATTGAGGGTTATATGTATTTGAATATATACCACCCTCGCCTTGACTTCGCGGATTATTGATATATTGGACATCTTCCAACTGAGCAGCTCCCAGTGGACACATATCCCTATGATGAGGACCCTCGCAAAGTTCACATAAGGCAACCTCCTCTTGTCTACCAAGAGCAATCTTGGCCAATCTTCGTTCGAGTGCATCAAACTTGGAATCCAGTTTAGGATCCAACTTGGCTTCGAGACTTGTAACTCTCTCAACTTCATGAAAGCCTCCTCTTCTTCGAATACTGGTCTCACTACCCCATTCGGTGGCTTCTGAACATATCTTCTCTACCAGTTCATATGATGTTGGAGCCTCCATCCTTGTGAAACCATTTCGAGAAGCATTATTTAGGGCATCCCGAAACTCCCTTCTGATTCGATTGAAGAAAATAATGTTCACGTTCCAATCTTCTAGACCGTGGCTTGGGCATCTAAACAAAATCCCCTTGTAGCGCTCCCATGCCTCAGTCAGACTCTCATCATTTGCCTGCTTAAAAGTAACAATCTCCTCTTGCCTCTTCATTGCCAAGGCAGGTGGGAAGTATTTATCCAGAAAGACCTTCTCAAGCTGAGCCCATGTCGTGATGGAACGTGGTGTTAAATTCTGAAACCAGTGTGATGCATTCCCTATCAGAGAGAATGAGAACATCCAAAGACGAATTGAATCATCAGACACAGTTGGGCTCTTCATCGTATCACATATGCTCGCGAACCGGCGGAGATGCTCGTGAGGATCCTCACTGCTAGCCCCGGAGAAGGTATATCCATTGGCGATCATGTTGATAAATGCTGGGGTAATCTCCATGGTTGCATCCCCAGCCGGAATGACAACACATGAAGCTCGGGCTCTAGTCCGTCGATTCAAACGAGCTCTGATCGAAAGATCCTCGTCTGCCATGATGACAGGCTCAATGTCACAAGGTGGTGGTGGTGGTGTCGGTGGTGTAGGGACGACAGATGATGAAGCCTGCCCTCTCTTGGTTAGGGAAGGCATAGGAGTTGTGGTTGGCTGCTTTCCAAACTTGACCGCTTCCTGTTCTGTCGGCAGGTTTTCTCGATCTCCGGGTCTAGTGGTAGTAAATTGCCGGTCGTCCTCTTAGGCATGCACGAGGAGGATAAACCTGAAAATTCTTCTGCACACTAGCACACAGATCAAAATAGTTCACTCACAAAAATCAACAAAAATAAGGTATGGAAGTCCCCGGCAACGGCGCCAAAAACTTGATAGGGCAAAAGCGTATATGCCAATTTCCTATCTCGTAGTAAACCGGAAAGTCCGGGTATCATCTCTCAGGGACTGGTACAACCTTAAGTTATATCAATTTTATGAGCAAACTATAAGTAAAAACAGTTTAATGAGACTAATTTCTAAAAGCAAAATAAAATAAACAAATTAACTAAATGAAAACTGTCGGGAGAAATTCAATGGAGAACGCTCTAGGAGAAACATCGGGACTCACTACCTATCATATCCAAATTAGTTCACATATTCCAATCAATTTAATCCATATCTCTACAGCCAGGATATCACTATTGTGCTAGCTATCCCTGTCGGGAATTACTACGTACTAAACAATTAAATCAAATCCTACTTTCGTAGCTCAATGACTTAATTATTTAGCCTGAAGATCAATATCCCATTTAAGACCGCATAGTACCTTATTTAATCCACTGTCACTTCGATAAGTTACTATGTCACTTGAAATATGTTCAGTTATTAGGGTTTCACTATCGCTAATAACCTAATTAACAACAAATCAATGTATTGGTGGCTAGCCAACACAAAGCATTAAGTAATTTCATGCAATAGAGATTGGAAGAAAAGAAATACAAATTAATCCATCAAATCCATAAATAGCTACATCCTATGGTGTTTCCCCCAAAAATTTGGGTTTAGTTCATGACGAAAATAAAACACACAACCATGTTCATAATCATCATAGTACTAATAAAATATAAAAGGAGCGAAAATACTCGAGCAAAACGATTCGCCGGCACTCGTTCCACCAACTGCCTTGCTGAATTTTGTCCGCGCCTCCAGTTCTATTCCCCGCTGCTATCTTTCTTTCCGCCCGACCCCCTGGCTGCGCGCGACTGCTCTTTCTTTTTAATTCCCAAAGGAATTCCCTCCTTCCGCCTGCTGCTTCCTCTCTTTACCCGTCCAAGAATTCTCTCCTCTTTCCCAAGTCTCTGGCCCAAATCTTATTCCCCAAAGAAGATTCCCTCCACCTGCCTTGTCCAATTTCCGTCCGGGCCAAAATAATCAACCTCCTCTCCCAATTTTCATGTCCAGTTAATTTCGGCCCAAGTTCATTGTGTCCCATTAATTATCCCCAAAATAATTCCGCTCTCCAAAAATAATAGCCACCCACGAGAATTCCCCTGACCCATTCTCCTTTTCATTTGCTGGGCTTCAAGTCCACTACGTACTCGCCAGCTGCACATGTTTTCATACTCTTTCGCTTTTCCACTTAAATATATCACAATACTAACACATGACGGTAACGGTTTAATAACCATTCCATAGTCAGTTGGCCTTAAAACAAGCATTATATGTCTCGAACATATCATGAAATAATCACATTAAGCACATAGAATCAATATATTTTCGACAATTATCAGCATGCGAAGCGGTATGACAAAAAAGATTAATTTCTGATTTGCAGCAAAATGAAAATGGTCCAACCATTATTCATTGTGACAACATGTCAGCCATAGCCATGACAAAGAATCCAGTATTTCACACAAGATTGAAGCATATCGAGTTGCGTCATCATTCCATCCGAGACCTCATCAACGAAGGATTAATCGTGATGGAATTCATCACCACCGACGACCAGCCAGCAGATATCATGATAAAGGCAGTCACCCGTGAGAAATTCGAGAAGTTCAAGAAGATACTCCTAATTGCAAATTAAGAGGGGGTGTCAAATGGTAATTTGCACTCATCACTATTGAGCCCACTACAATCATCTCAAGAAGACAAGTTCATTATTCTAGCTGGTGGAACTAGCTATCAACGTTATCCATTACTTCTCTACACTAAAGAGATAAAAACAAAATAATAATGCATTGGTGAATTACAGAAGAAACAAGCACAACACATGAAATTGAATGGATGAATTATCATGGAGGGCCACGTACAGCTTGGAGCAACTTGTCCAAAATAATGCATGGGCTAAGTTAATTGAAGTCTTCCATTTCAATTGTAATATATATGTACGTATGGGATGAAGGAAGTGTCAGAGAGAGTGTGGGCAAAAGAAATAATAATAGAAAAGAAAGAGCTCTCTGCCGTGTGTATGTATGTAACAAGCAAGAGCCAAAAGTTAAGGTCTTGTTTGGTTGAGTGTGTTTTCTAAATTGAGTGATTAAACACCATATGTTTCCTTTGTTTTTATCCTAATTTCTATCATTACTTCCACTAATACCCAACAGAGTAGAGTTAGTACCTCAACAAAGGAAAGGAAGTAGCAGTTCACTATAGAGGAACCAAGCTCCATGACGGCAATTGCAACTGCTCACCCAAGTGGGGGGTGGGGGGATTATTTACTTTTAGCTTCTCCGGCAGATAAGAAGGTTGTTCTTGGCGAAAGAAGTTGGACGGAAGATCTTGTCTTTTATCTTTCTGTATCAATAATTAAAATTAACCAACTCTACCATTCAGAATTGAGAAGTCAGAAATCCAAATCGAACCTGTCGTCCGGTGAGTTGCAGAGTAGAAGAAATGGAGGCGGCGGCGGCTGCGGGGAACGGGGCAGTGGACCGGACCGGTCTTGGAAGCGAAGAGGGATTGAGGGTTATTCTGGATGGTTTAAATTTAGCAATGCCCTTGTTTTTGTTTTTTTTTTTGGGAAAATAAAACTGTGATATCATTAAAAATAACCATTTTTAGCGAAAGTGTCATTTAGGAGTTTTTAAAAGAACTTCTCAAAATACTTCTATAAAAAAAAACTTTTCAAAATACAGTAGTTATAAAAATATTTCCCAAAATACAGCAGTTTGATTATCACCGTCATGGACCAAGACAGGCATGATAATCACCGTCGTCGTCAACCACGGTGAATATGTCACCGTTTTGGACAAAGGAGGTGAACATGCCACCGCTGCAATCAAACACAGTGAACCAATCACCGCATTGGTCGAGAATGGGGAATACATCACCGCGGTAGTGAAAAACGATGAACAGATCACCGTTGTTGTCCAAAACGGTGATCTTTTACCACGTTTTCCAACCCTGGTAGATTGAAAATTAGGTCACAATGTCCTAGCATTCACCGTTCTCGTCGACAGCGGTGATATGTTAACCACATTTGTTGACTGCGGTGATTAGCCCATATGGTTTGCTTTTAAAAACCCATCCCTCACGTACCTGCAGCTGGCTTACAGCAATTCAAACCAAAATTTGTGCAAAATTTCTTTTCTGAGCTGCCTTACAGCAACTACGATTAAAGAAACTCACCGGGATTCGGTATGTTATAATTATGTATTGTTTACATTATGATGTCTTAATAATTATATGTCTCTATTTAGTTAATTGCGGTTAGTGGCAAATATGTTATGTTAGAGATATTTAGATTAATTATGGTATGGTTGATGTTAGTTAGTTATGAATTTAGATGAATTTATTTAGTATACTCAGGTTAGATTAGTTAGTTGCAGTTGTTTATGGGTTTGGATGACATTATTTGTGTAGCCCTAAGTACTAATTATACTATACTAATCTTATTCGAGTTAAGCTAATAGATACTTATTATAAATTGCAGACATAAGTAAATTTAAGAAGTTTCGGCTTATTATTCGGTGGCACGGTCGGGTAACAAACTCGGACATTAGGATCGGTTATGAAGATGGCGAATCCACTATGCTAAAAATTGAGTCGAGATTCACGTGGCAAGAACTCCATAACATTTGTGTAGAAAGGATTTGGGTGGGCGGACCGACGAGAGTTGGTCAAATTACTTATCGGTATCCAAACATGAGTGCTGGCAGAGTTATGTACGAAGAAGTTGTCATAAATGATGATGACACGGTTAACATGATGATACAGTTCCTATCTGACAACGGGATGCGACTTGCAAAGGTGTATGTCGAGACCGAGCTGGTCGGTGAAACTCATTCTCACCAGTATTCTTGTGATGATGGTTTTGCATGAGGGTACCACTGGGGTGGTAGTTCAAGCAACTACGGAGGAGGTAGTTCTACAGGAGGGTACGTCTAGGATGGTAGTTCAAGCAATTACGAAGTAGGTAGTTCAGTAGGAGGTGTTGGGTGGTAAGAATACCCACAACATGCTTAGACTACCCCATTCGTTCAGCCCGACAGTGATCAATGGACTGCTTGGGGCCAGAGTGAGCTGACATTGAGAACACCCTTCGATTTGGGCGTACTTTGCATGACCGAGAAGGCGATGTTGGTTATGTTGGTCACGATGATCCTCCTGAGCCGAGCTATCCATTCGCCTCCAACAACGAGGAAAGTGAGGAAGATTTGAGATCAATTAGTGAGGAGGAAGATACAGACGATATCGACGACAACGAGGTGGCGTTCCGTGAGGCACCAACGCCTTACTACTAAGAGGTTCCATATCAATTTTTATATAGTCAGAATGATGCCCGTGACTTTCGCCCTATGCCTGCGTATAACCTGACTGCCAATTTGGAGGTAGGTATGACGTTCACTTCAAAAGTCGATGTTCAAGATGCTTTTAGCGAAGAATCCATGCGGCGCAATTTCGAATGGAAGGTAAAATATTCTGACACCAAACAACTACATGTCATTTGTAGGAATGGTGCAGAGGGTTGTATGTGGCAATTGTGAGCTGCATATATGATGAGAAAGGGTGTATGGGTCATTCGGATAGTAGAGGACAACTACAACTTCTCCTCAACCATACTTACCTAGGATCACCGCCAACTTAAAACAAAGAAAGTGGCAAGAACCATTAAGCACTTGATCGATGCACAACCAGATATCAAGATCAAAGCTATCATTCCTACACGACCAGATATAAGAAGGCGTGGCATGGGAAGCAGAAGGCCATGGCTGAGGTCTATGGATATTGGGACGACTCATATGCACTCCCTAGACTAATGGCCGCAATGGAGGAGTCCAACCCTGGGACAGTTTTCGTGCCGTGGTACAACAATGTACAAACTGAAGATCAAGCTCAAGTACAGAACGAGTTGATGTTTCATCGTCTGTTCTGGACATTCAAGCCATGCATTGACAGGTTTTCCTTCTGCATGCAGTGATCCAGGTATATTACGGTCTAAACACTGTTGTACTAGTTCATTTTCTTACTAAGTAATATTTATACTAACTAAAATTCTTTTTAACAGGTTGATGGAACTTTCTTTACTAGGAAGTACAAAAGAACTCTACTCATTTCCACTAGTGTTGATGGAAATTTAAGTATTTTCCCACTGGCATTTACATATATATATTTAGGCAAAATTTTTAAGTTCTGAATTCGATAGTTGAAGTTTACTTTTGCGTGTATCTTTTCATAAACAATATAGGTTAATGATACATCAAATGCCTCAGCTAGATTGCAAAGTTCTCAACAAAATTCTTCGACTGCAGTAGTTGATCAAGCATCTCAAGTAAGAATTTTTTGTATCATTGATTGATAGACTTTATTCTGTCTTGTCAAAATTGTTATAATCATAATAAATCACTAACTTTTTTTAACTGCAGGGACTACAATATGTTAAATTGAAGAGTTTAGAAGATCCTAACGTTGATGTAGCTTATGCATCTTTGATATCTAAAGATCCAAAGAGATGTGTTGGCGGACATGAATTGGGTCGTGGGTTTTATGAAGTATATGTCCAAATTCCGATTAAGTTTGATGAACCCTTAATACGACCATATGCAAGCTATCATTCCATAGGAGATGCGATAGGGACGAGTATTGCTTGGCCATCTTCTTTGGTAAGTAAAATATAAGCTTTGAGTTATTCTCTTAGTTTGTTGTATACTACGTTCTAACATAAAAAAATTCTTTCAACAGGTGAAACTCACACATGGACCATCTTAAAGACACTCCTTTTGATTATTAGAGAGATTGTCTAGAGTTCAATGTTCGTAGACCTTTATTGTTGTCCTTTCATTATAAGAGAGACCCACCAGTTAAACTTTTCCGTTGTTACGAATGATTGAGAAATTATGGATTTAGTTATTATATTGAATTCCATATTTATTTTATAGTCAGAATTATAAATTTCAAGCATTTAGATTATTCTTCACTATAAAATGTCACATTTTATTTTACATCTAAAATATAAATCCAATTTGTTGCATTTAAAAATAATTATAGAGGCACAAAGTTATGCCTCAAAAAGCTTATTCAAAGGCACGTGTATTAGCCTCTATTCATTAATTCTACAAGCTATCTGCATCTAAAGGAAATATCAGAGGCAGATAATTATGCCTTACAAACTCATTAACGACATATCTATTAGCCGCAACATACTAATTTTGGGACAAAAGTATATGCCTCTAATACTTATTTTAGAGGCAAATCTGTATGTCTCTAGAAATTATTTCAGAGGCAAATATTTATGCCTTTAATAGAGGATATGAAGGCAAAATAAAAGTTACATTAGCAGCTCAAATATTAGTTGCAGAATCTTTAATCAGTAGCAGATAATATATGCCTCTATATTTGCCTCTGTAGGGCTATAGTCACTGGAGTATTTGAGGCAAATGTATTATCTGCCTCCAAATATATACAGAGGCAAATAAAGAATTTATAGAGGCAAATTTTCTTAGCCGCTATTTATGGGTTTTGTTGTAGTGGTTCTTTGACCAGCTACACGACCACGTCACACAAAGAATGGGTATTACAATTATATCCGATCGACATGCCGGGATTAAGCACGCCGTGAATGGTTTTCCTGACGAATGGGAATGGACATGGCGCTGGTGTATTCGACACTTTCTTGCAAATTTCCAGCACAAATTTGGGAAGAAGAAAGACATAAGAGATCAATTGTGGAGTGCAGGTACTAATGTAATTCAATGCTTGTTCATGGTTTATTGTTCAAATGAAATTTCTCATGTCTTAATTATTTATTCTTCGGTCTTGAAGCGGTTGCACATCAACCAAAAAAGTACGAGCAGAAGATGAAAATGATCCGTTAGATACATCGGGCGGGGGCAGTATGGAGAGAAGGTCAAGATCTGCACATGTGGACATTCCACATGGACAACGGAGCTAGATTCAACATTGCAATTACCAGCCATGGCGAGAGCATAAATTGAGTATACTAGGGCATTAGGGCAATGCGTGTATTTTTCCTACTAGAGATGACATACTGGAAGGTATAGAGAGGGAGCGTGCTGGTCATGCAATATCACATCATGTCTTTCAGGACATGCAGAAGAACGAAAAGAAATCAAGTAAGCACAGAGTTGTTCTTTTCAACCGCAGTGAAGGTATTTTTGCTGTGCAAACAGGTATTTGGGGTGGAGGAAGACGTGGGCACAATCGTCAATCAGTTACTCTATATGTAGAAAATCGCATCGGGTAGTATACATACCAAAAGTATCAAAACACAAGAATCTCGTGTCCACATGCAATGGAAGTATCTAAGTCAATAACCATCATCCCTTACAGTCTGGTGAGTCCTTAGTTCACCGAACAGGCGATCAAGAACTCTTACTCGTCCAGTTTCAGCCCCTGCCAGATGAAGCTTATTGGCCTGTAGACAATGGGAAGTTGAATATCCCACCATTACATTTAAAGTGCACCAAGGGTCATCATAGAACCGAAAGGATTCACAATGAGATGGATCAATCACAACGTGCCAGGCGAGGTCCAAACCGTTGCTCGAAGTGCAGACAACCAGGACATGACAAGAGGCATTGCCTAGGTCCACCTCTCGAGTAAGATTCATGCACAAATCCGAACATACCTTGAAGCTGTTGTATTTAATTGTCATTTAGTAGTAATGATGTTTAAGTTGGACTTCTAGTTTTAATCTTGTTGAGTGATTGTAATGATGATGGATTTGTGGTTTGATTTGGTAGAACATGGATGTTAAACTAAAACACACAAGACCAAACTTCTAGTTTTCAATGGAAACACACTTCTAGTTTTCAATGGAAACACATTACCAATACATCAAGAGAAAACTACACGACATGGAAAGTTTATCGAAAACACACATGACATAACTTGACAAAGATAGTTCATGGAAAAAAATAAGAGACAATAAGACGACATGGATAGTTTAGTGAAAACACACAAGACATAAATAAACAAAGATAACAAGGATAGTTCACTGGTTTCCTTCATTTTCTCTCCCTCGTCCTCGTCCTCCACGACGTTCTCGACCGCTTCTTCTGCCTTCTCCGCCTCCTCCTTCTTTGAGAGCCTGTTGGACGACTGCTCGCGGATTCCTCTTAGCCCAACGTCCCACCTGAGTATAGCTAAGCGGTGGAGGTGGAGGTGGCTGAGATAATCTAGAAGAGTGGTAGTAGGCCGAAGTTGTGTGCTGCTGAGGCGGGGTCTGATAAATTGGAGTCTATTGCTGATGGTGGAATTGAGGGCAACCTTGAGGAAACATGTCATATTCTTGTTGCGGGGCATAGCTTGACGACCCTCCAGCGCCCTCCATTGCAGTTGACCACTCATGATCAGGCCATGGGTCAGGCAGTTGTATCTGCTGAGTCGAACGAAGCTTTTCAATGTTTGGTTGGGCCCTTTTCTTACTCCTCTGTGGGGCCTCAACTGGGGGCACAATGGGCTCATCATCATGGAAGGAAGGTCGAGCCGGAGCAGTCAGTGGAGGTTATACAATGACATCCCTCCTTTGCTCTCGAGTACAGCTGAGTAGGTTGTTGAAAAGTCTCTGCAGGAAAGATGTCTTCCGCTCGTCCATAGTGGGTGCACTATCGTTAGTGTGCTTGACATGTTCCAAGCCATCAACCTAATACGAATAAGTTTTAAAATGCAATGAAATGAATCTAATCAAGTTAATTGCCATCAATAAAATCTAAGCATGTAATCTAGGGACAAATGAATTAGAATAAGACGAAGAGTAAGAATTGGTATCACTTACCACCGCTGCCCATACAACATCTTGCTTTGACACCCATCTAAGCGTGAATTTCTGATACCACACCATGTACCCATCGTGGTATCCCATCGGCCTTGTCTCAAGTAACCCTCCCAAGTCGCTCTATTCTCCCAAATGTTTATGTCGAACTCATGCTTGCGGATCCAATCCTTTGATTTGTAGCGTAGGTCGATGGCATGGAGCTCCCTGAAACCTTGAGGCGGGGATTCTGGAATTGGTTGCTTCATCCGATATTGCCTCAAGGCTAGATCCAGCAGGTGCCACTCCACCATGTGCCAACAGATAAAGGGCACCTTGCACAACCACGTATTTCATCCTCGAGCTGGCTAAGACAATGCATTTCGACCACTTCAGGTGGATATGTATCTCATGTCACCTACACTCATTAATGATTTGTAATTAATACAAAATATATCCATTCCATTTAAAAATTTTAAAATGATGAAATTTGACATTTTTACTTGATTCCACCTAGGCTTATCAAATTCAGCACGATAAAACAGAAAAGAGTGCTCATGCTGGTGGTCGTTTGTATTTGCTCTGATCCAGCTTATTATGAGAAAGTACGTATATAAGATATTTTTAGAGTATAGATGCTATGCATGTGAGAATTTCCTAAACACTTTCTTAATCAATTTAAGTACTAAATCTAAATTTACTAAAATTGGATACTTGGAAAGTGGCTAAATTCACTAAATTCGCTTACTTGGAATATATCTAAATTCACTAAAATATGGTTCTACAGAAGCATCTAAATTCACTAAAATTGCATACTTGGAATGAATATAAATTCGCTAAATTGCATACTTGACAATAATCTAAATTCCCTAAATTCGCTCCACTTGGAATGTATCTAAATTCACTAAAATACCAGAATTCCCGCGGGTCTCGAGGTGCGAACATCGGAAGATGCTCCCATGCACAGAGTTGGAGTATGAACATCGCACCACCAGCTTTTTTCGCTCCCAACTTCGAGCAAGTGCACAGCTCTCGGCAGATCCCAGCCAATACGACCGACCCCCAACTCTTTCTCCCGATCTCGTCCCAGTCACCAAGGAGCAACAACAATTGCATGCCTTGTATCCACCAGTTTTCCTTGTTGGGGAACAGATTTCCACCAACCAACCCAATGAGGTAGACGCGTGCATATCACTCCACCTGATCTTCGGGGGTGTCTGGGCCTAAATTAACCTCCAATTGGATGTGTTCAACAAGCCACGAGATCGATACTTGCCCCGCATTGAGCAGTGGATTCCCAACCCCTTCGACGGGCGTTGTGGTCGGCATGTTGAACCACAAATGATCAAGAATCAACAGCCCCAGCAACGTTCGGGTTTACTCAAGTTTCCGATGATGGCCTCTCCAGTGACCGACAGCCCGGTGAGGATGGCAACGTCTCTGAGGGTGATCGTCATTTCCCCCTCGGGAAAGTGGAAGGTATGCAGCTCGGGGCGCCATCGCTCTGCCATTGTCGTCATCAGATCGTTGTCGACATCAAGCCTCATGAAGTGCCTCAGCATGTGCAATCCCATCCTCTCTAGATATGGCTCTAGTCGACGATGCCAAATAGGCAATCGTGTTTTCCCTCGATGAGTGATGGGAATAAGTGATTCCTACAAAACAAAAAACAATACAAAAAACAAAATGTTGTTAGTCAAAAGACAGCAAAATAAAAACTTTAAACTAATGAAATAATTTTCAAATTTATAGGTACGGATTGTCTACCGGATGATTGTCCCAAATTGCACGGGAGCGATATTGTTCTTGGTTGTTTAAATATCTTCGATCCTTTGGGCCAGGATTGATATAAAATTGAGGGTCGTATAACTCAGCACCCATCTATAAAAACATGTGAAATAAAATTAGATTATTTCAAACCCATTTAAAAAATTATCACAAAATAAAAATAAAAACTGCGTACTCTCAGAGCCTCTTCGTCCATTTTTTGGCGAAAGCTGGAGAGAGTATCGACGGAACTTTGGAGCGAAAGTTTATAAACAAAAAAAAAAACTCTAGTAATACTTTATGATATGAAAGATCGGACTTAGACGCAACCATAGAGCACACTTAAAATGAAACTAGAGTGAAGGAATGTAGGGAGAAAGAAGTATAAAATGGTGTTGTGGTTTGGAATTAGGGGGAAGTGACTCTAGAAATTTAGAGAGCAATCACCGCTCTCCTCAAATGCGATGAAGTTCCCGCTTTTCTCGAAGACGGGGAAGCGTCTGGATCGCTGACGTGGCGAGCTGTGAAGCGTCAGATCTGGGAGAAAAACTAGAATATGCACTTCACCGCATCCGACGGTAAAGATGAATGGCGCAGCTCGACAGGGATCGGTGACATGGACAGTGGGATTTTCCCCGCATTTGTTTATAGTGGCGAATAGCCTGCGATTGTTCACGTCAGCGATCCGCGTCCCCTTACCGCTCTCCTCCGTAACGGTCTTCGTTTTCCCCATTTTTCTCTATTGTGGTGATCTTATCGTCGTTTTTCTCTACAATGGTGAGTGTTTCACTATCTTAGACAACAACGGTGACTTATTCACCGTTGTAGACGATGACGGTGATTATCATCACTGTCTTGGTCCATGGCGGTGATGATCAAATTGCTATATTTTGGGAAATATTTTTATAACTACTGTATTTTGGGAATTTTTTTTAATAACTAGTCTATTCTGGGATTTTTTCCTCATTTAGGAGGACTCGTTTGGTTTTGGTGATAGTTAAATCAAAGCATTTACATCAATGTATGCATACTATATAATAAAATTTGTGTATTGTATTTTACATCGTTTGGTTTCTATGACAGTTATTATAGGCGACAATCAGGAGAGTTCGGGTGGGTACAGGGCGGGTCGCGGGTTAATCGGGTTGCAGGTCACATGGGTTGCGGGTCAAGCCAGTTCGGATTGCTCGGATTGCGGGTTAATAGGGTTGCGGGTCAATAAGGCTCGTGTTGGTCGGGTTATCAATCGGGTTATGGGTTGATCAGGCGACTGTGCTAACTAATTTGAGCTCAGGGCCCCATTTCAAGAAAACCCTTTTCAAGTCAAGTAACCAGTTTAAAAGACGAGCATATGCATTTATGTATGCATTGTTAAGTTACTTCTCTACCAAGTAAAATATACCTAGGACTTAGGACTGACCCCATGCTCGCACTCAGAAATTGTAGGATTTTCTACGTCTTGCTTAAGGAAGTCGGTTGGATCATGACAAGGTTCAAGGCACCAAGGGACTCCCAGAGTGAGGAATTTAATAATCATGTACTGCGTAGGATTTGAGACTTGATGCGTAATTAATAAGGATTTATTATGATTTTCGCTTATGGACGTTTCGAGAAATTGTTATTTGAATTCCAAGGTATTTTATTAAGCATATTTAAGAAAAGCTTCCCGCTATTTTTCCAAGTCCTTTCATTTCTTATTTTCGTTAATGGTTTAACAAGGGTATTTTGGTAAAAATTATTGTCTAGCTAGGTTAAGGTGTTACACCAGTCACCATTTTACAATGAAAGAAACATGAAGGTCCATTATTAAACAAATGAGTGGCTAGATTATGCTTGAATATATGATAAACAAGTTGAATGTTGCTAGTTGTTGGTACGTTAAAGAGTATTCATCAAGGTTACAAAACCAACAGAATAATTAGTTGAGAAACAAGAAATTAAAAAATTGACAACTTGCTTGATCATAAACCTATGGAACCATCTCTTGAGTCTTGATAGTTGAGACAATTGCAGAACATTTAAGCAAATATAATAGAATGAAATACAGTGAAGTACATCAGTCTCCATTAATCTTGAAGATTTCTCTTAGTCCACATCTTAAGATGCCTCCACAGTGGAACCGTCCTATTCTTATTAGGATAGCATCCAAAAACCTTCATGCAATGGTTGCATTGAAGCTTGACCTCCTCCTCTGATTCAACTTGAGTGAAATTCTCCCAAATTTTGCTTCTTCTAGCCCTGCCTTCCATTGCTTCTGAAAAAAGTAACGAAAAGAAAAGGAATTACATAATCAGTCAAGTGGAAGCAACTAACACGATAACATGAGTGCTAAAGTTTCAGCCAAGAAATCAACCCATAAATTAAGATGCACACATTGAACACTTATAGCAAGGTTTGTGGCAGAACTTTGCATATGAGAGGAAGGCGCCAATGTTCCCCAGTTAAAGTGATGAACCACATCTATCATGTACAAGAGAAATGAACCTACCTGCAGAGTGAGTAACCCAACAAAAATACTAACATACTCAAACTACCAAAATTGTTTCGTGCTAATTACAAGAACACCTTCTCACAATATGTACTCAATCTACCATGACCTAACCTTGCTAGTTCAACCAATCATCTAACCATTCTGTCATATTCAAACTTACTACCATATTCCATAGAAGCCTACCTTCTGCAGCCGATTCCTTCCTTCCTTTGAAGCATCTTACAACCCAATGTAAGAAGACATCATAGCTAGCAAGCCTCGGACAAATTTTGCTGACTCATTTGCAAGCACCCTTTTAACACATTGAAATAAAAATCACACTGAAAGTATAACTGGTCTCTATTTTCTTGAGCTGCAGAACATAATAGGCAAGTATCATTCTGAATTTGTTTGGCTACGATTCGAATTTGGAAGTAATATCCAGAAGGAACTTTTTATTGACAAGTTCGTTCAAGTTTAGCTTTGTTACATAATGAAGAGCAGGAGACACGTACCTGAGAAAATCGATAGCTATTGCTACGAATGGCGAGGGAAGCCTTGAGCCAGCGGCTGGCGAGGGAAGTTAGGATTGGACTTGACTTCTAGGGTTTGGATTTTGCTCACGGGACGGATTTGAGCACGTGGTAAGAACTGAAAGTTTACAAACGGATTCAAGCGGGTTGCGGGTCAATCAGGTTACAGACCAATCGGGTTAAGGGTCGGGCAGGTTGTGGGTCTTTGACTTTTACTCCAATCGGGTTGCGGATCGGGTTGGTTGGGCGAGTTACTCAGGTCGGGTCATGTTTTGACACCTATAGTAGTTATTACAGTGTTCAAATAAATTATAGGATTAATACCTTATTTTGGCCTGAACCATACATATGTAATCAAATTTGGCCCGTGGTTTCAGAAATTTTTATCCTGGCCTCAACTATACACCATATAAATTGAATTGGCCACACGCTTAAATTACCGTCAAATTAGAAGGTCCATATAGTTGACCATTAATGAATCACCATGTAGTGCTGACGTGGATACCATGTAGATAATATAAATCAATAAAAATAAATTATTTAATAAAATAAAAAGATAAAAAAATAATAATTGAAATCCTCTTATCTCCCCTCACTCGGCCAACAAGAGAGCTCCCTACTCACCGCCGCCGTGGAGATGTAAATTGCGAGCAAGGATATGGCCCCGCGATAATCGATCCCACGCGGCTGATTGATTATGGGCGTTAAATTTTTTGTGACAGCAGTTCTGATAGCTCTTCTGCCGAGCGGCGAACAGGAGGCGAAATGAAAACGCAGAGTAGATCTAATCAAGAAAATTGGGGAAGAGAAGAAATTCCTCAATCCAGTACGAATCTCTCATAAGCTACTTCATTGAAGACCACCAAATGGTGTTAGCGCGAAGTTCTGATCTGCTGCTTACTCCAATGTACGTTTTCTTATCAGTTCTGATTTCAAAAATTTCAATTCCGTGCATACTCCAAAGAACTCTGCATAGCACTTTTTTTTAAAAGCTCTGTCGGCTTTTGAGCGCAGATCCGATCCTCGCCGTCTCCCACTTTCTTTCACTGGATCTTCACTAGGGATGTACCCAGATCGTCTCTTCGCCTTCTCCATCCGTCTATCGCCCTAAGATCATCGCCAGGAAGCGACTAGCGACACTGGAAAGTGGAAGCCAAATCCATCGCTAGGAAGGCAGAACTGAAAGCATGAAACATTTTTCATATCTCGTTTTTCTAAGAAAAAATCTAATTTATGGTTGTTATTTTGTTATTACAAAAAATGAGATATGAAAAATAATTTTAATTTAGAATTTTTTATTTATTTAGTGGTGACATGGCAGTGAGTTGTACCATTGACCATTAGTCAATTGTGTTGACCGTCAAACTTCGCATTCGGCCAATTCAGTCTATATGGTGTATAGCTGAGGGCATGATAGGAATTTCCTAAACCACGGGCCAAAGTTGATTACTTAGGTATAGTTCCGGCCAGATAAGGTAATTATATTACTTTTTGGATGAAATGCAATTTTTACTATTTATTTTTAGTATAAAAAAGCAACACACATAACTTGAGATTTAACTATCACTCATTTTGAGTGATAGTTTGTGTCACATCAAGCAAACAATGCATGTATTATTTGTGCAGAAAATTCGAAAAAATGATGCGTTGTGGACATTACATGCATTGTAACTATACCAGCCAACTATCACCAAAACCAAACGACCCCTTAGTTTGTGTAATTTTTTATAACTATATATTTTGATCGTTATATTTAACTGAGAGACTAATTAGTGGCTATCTTATTCGATGACTTGAAAATTTTAACCAGTCAAAAAATATAGTTAAAAAGAAAATTCAAAAGAAAAAAATTAAACCTCTTTCTCTATGCTCTCTCGATCAGTATCTCTTCCCCTATCTTCATTGTTCGAAAAAAAAAATCATTCAAATGGGAAAAGTGGATTCTGCCAAGCTTGAGGAGGCAGCATCGACGGAGACGAATGATGGAGACGATTTTAATTAACCCAACCACCAATTTCTTTTTCCAACCACCGAGTGAAGCAGCAGCAGAGAGAAAAACCCTCCCCATCGCCACAATTTTTATTCTCCCAGTGCGAGGCGGAAATAAGAAGGGTCCACCACCGCCCCTGTTTCTCGACCCCCCGACCCCATCTCTTTCGTGTCCTTAGGTAAGGATCGCAAACCCTTTCATGATTTCAAACTCGATTCACCGATAGTCCAATCCGAAGCTCGTATTTTATTAGTGGTGATGTTTGAGGGTTCGATCATCAATCAACGAGGAGATCAACGTCCCGGGACATCCAATCGAGTCCTAGGCACGTTCTATAGGTAAGGGAACACGATCCCTTTGAGTTAGATCGATCTATTTGGTGATTTTTCGCAACAGACGTTACAGGCTTTTAGTGACAGATTTTGGGTAGTCACTAAAGCTGTTGGGAATTTGCAGAAACTTAATTTTGATATTTTAAATTGTTTCGAGCCTCTGTCGGTGTTTATTCCTAGGTTTAATAATTTTATAAATATAGGGAGGTCTAGAAGATGGCTTTAATTTAATTTGGAGATTTTTGAAGATGTATTTCTATTTTTAGAAATTGTTTGAAGGTAATTTTACAGGGTATAGGTTCTCATGATAGACATAGATAAATTATTATCCGAATTTTTAAGAAGGTTCAAGTTAGGTGAAAAATTTGTCAAAAACAAAAGTAATTAGGAAAAATGGTCGGTTTTGAAGGGATTATTTCTACGAATTTTTTAAAGGATGTTAAGGAACCTTTGGAGCGAGGCTCGACGGCTGGATTTTGAGGAGAGGATGTTCTAGTGATTCAAAAGGGGTTTTAAATCGAGAAAAGTCGTATAAGAAAATGGATTCTTATTAATAGGTTTCCCCAAGATAATCCGGCTAAGGAGGGGTTTCTTCAAGGAAGGAATCGAGGAGTCATCTTTTCAAGGTGAGTGTAAAGGGGGGTAAAATCTTTGTCGTAGATCTTTTAGTTTATGCTTTTCGTGCAAATTATTAACTAGTAAATTTTTTAGTAATGCCCGATATGTGCGTGAGGCATCCCACCGCCTATAAGGGTGGAGGCACGCGTTGTGCTGTGTATGAATGTTGTGTGTGGATGTATGGTTAATGTTTAGTAATGGAACCCCCGGACGGTTGGGTCACTACTGGACGGCAAGACGTAACGCAGTAGTTAACCGTGCATGGACTGGATGTCGAGACGTAACGTAGTGCCATTGCCAAGTTTGGGTATGCAATCGGAGTGCGAGACGTAACGCAGTTGGCATACTAGGGTAGGGACACCGGACGGCGAGACATAACGCGGTGGTCCCTAGTGTTGGTGTCTATGGATTCATAATATAAGTAAAGAAATTCTAAAGATAAGATAGGAGTAGAGATCTCTTATAGACTGTTTGATAACAAAGTATAAAGGATGAAAACGAGAATGACTTTTGTCTAAGTCAGGGACCCTAATAACGTGTCTAGTAAGGCGTTTCTTAGGGCGAAGACCTTAGAAAGTAACAACGTACTGACCCCTTCTCACTCACCAGGTGCATAGAGGGGAAGAGGACGCATCCATCAAGAGGAGGTTACCCGAGGAGAGCAGCCGCGACAAACCTGAAGATGTCAACTGGATCTGGGTAACAAGATGGGACCTCCCATTATATCTGTCTTTAGTTTCATGTCTTAATGAGTATACTGGGAAACTCAAGGATTTTGTTTTATGCTTTGTTGCTCTGGATTGAGGTCGCCCAAGTGTTTAGGGCATTTCACTTGTGAATCTTAAAAATTGTTGTTGTTGATTTTTGGTTTTGACTTGTAAACCTATGTTGCGTTGCTCCGGAGTAACCGGTTTGTGGTTTGAGTTATGGTTTGGTTTTCAAAAAGGATCGGGTCGTTTCATCTCAGATGAGGTCGCAGGTCCTTCCACTAAAGAGAGGTAGCCAACGAGTGAGACATGTGGCAGAGCCAAATCCTTTCGCCCCACTTCTCCACTTGTAACCCTGAACTTTTTTTTTCTGTTTTTGTTCTTTTTTCTTCATTCTCTCTCTGTGTGTGTGGAGCATAAACCACTACTATCATAATGTGCTTGTAAAAACCTCGCCTCGAGTGAGTCGTATTGTGCTTGTGTGTGTGGGGCGGGGGGGTAGTTTACTATTATGCTTGTGCGAGTGTGATGGATGCTTGGAGCCTTAATATATGCCCGAATTTCAAAAATTTGAGGGCTCCAAGCAATGTTTGCATGATCAAAGTGGCAGGTGTGTGGGAAATTCTCGTGTTTATTGGCATTGATCTTGAATTGTTGCATGTGATCGAGTATATCCTATGATAATAACTGAGAGGTTCATTAGGATAGTGCAAAAGTTTAGTTCTCATGTGTCCATAAATGAATGGATGTCTTGACTCGATTACTTATTGATTACAATTGCCATGCATTGTGTTTGTGAATTGGAATTAGATGGTTGGGTGACTAGGTAGCCATGTGAGCTTTGAGCCGATGGTTTTCTTCTTGTGTGCTTAGATCCCTCTTACCATGGCGAGTAGCATCATAGTTGTAACTAGTGAGTATGATGGAGGCATAGGATTAGTCCATGCCCAAATGTTGATTGTCCCGAAATGCGTTATCCACTAGTTAACCCCTTTGAGCCTGCTGAGTTCGAGGGCCTTTCTTAAGTTAGGAGCTTCGTGCTAGTGAGCTTAATGGTGTTGATAGAACGACCCCCAATCATTTCTTCGTGTCTAAACATGATTCGTCCTTGTGTCCCGGAGCTCTCACCATTGAGTTTCCATAGAGGTTCTACTTAGGAGGTCTGTGTGCGGTTCTTTCTGGGAATGAGAAAAATGAAGTGTAGTGTTGGAGTGAGTTCCTCAAAAAGAGAGCATTGGTCGTTAAATGTATAGGTGGCAAGTGTTTTTACTCTCTAGTACCCCCTCAAAAAGAAAAGAAAAATAAAGAAAAGAAAAACGTAAAAGAGGTAATAAAATGGGGTAAATAAAGTAGAGAGTGCCACGAAAAACCAAAGTACATGCTCTAGGAGGGGTTTCTTGGCACCCAAGCCATTGAAACCCCCACATTGTTTTAGAACTCCTTCACTACCAAACCTTAATGTGCTAGCAAGAGTAGACCGATGAAGAGTGCTCCAATGTTGTTCACGATGGGTGATAGTTTGGAAAGGAGAGAGAAGCTTTTTGGCCGATGCTAGTGGCCTTGGGTTGACGAGAAGAGTTTTAGTCGAAACCATAGAACATTATGGTTTAGGTTGAAGATGTAGATCCTCACATCATGATTGCCACCACCCAAAAAGTCTTTTTCCCATGTCCAAGACAATTGCCAGTCATCAGAACCCGTGTCTAAGACCTCCGGACAAGCTAGTTGTGACAACCATCCCATGGACTCTAGCATTTAGAGGTTACCGCCGTGGTATTGAGATGATAGGGCCGAGAGTTTATGATTGTGCACATCTTTTGCATGCCATATCATACCCCGGTGAGAACCTTTGTTGCCTTTCCATTTGTTCCTCAGACTTAAATTCCACGCATGGTTGGTTGTGGTTGATAAGTGGTATTGTTAAGACTTGCATTGATCCATGAACATGGTGTGAACTTTTTGTTTTCCCGTTTTTGGTGGCTTCCAATGTCGTTTGTGGTGGATGACGGTATTGCTTGCAACGGTCCATGTATTGATTGCTTCGAATATCATTTGTCACTAAGACCGTAAACAGGAGCTGTGGACCGTGAAAACAAGGAAGCAAAGCGGTGCGTTTCGACGCCCAATTGGAGTTCACGGAAGCGTTTCAGTGTTCACGGTCGTGAACTGGAGCCGTGAACACAACTCGTTCCCTGTTTAAAAGCTTAGCTGAAAGGAAGAGATAGGAGAGAGCCCATTTGAGTGAGAAAGCCTTCTTCTGATTTCTAGAGAGAGAAACACGAACCAAAGAAGAAGGAGGCTAGGGTTTTGCTCCAAGGTGGATTTTGGGAAGATTTCCTCCTAGGAAAGTTCAACAGAAGGGCCAAGAAGATTGGAAGCCTCCTCCAATATGGTTTCTACCCCTTCTCCTTGTGTTTCTCCCTTCTCTAGCATGGAGTAGAATTCTTTTCAATCGGGTGTTGTGAGACCCTAACTCTACCATGTAGTTTTCTTTTATGTTAATTGAATGATTGTCATTGGGTATAGTTTAATTCAAATGTTTGAAGTATTATTCATCTTGATTGTGCATGTTTGTGCTTAGCATCCTTAGGTTTGTGCATGTCTATGCTTAGCAACCTAAGGATTGTGCATGTCTATGCTTAGAAATCGAATTAGCCACTTAACATAGTCTAGAGAGGGAACCCCCCCCCCCCCCCCCGGCCTCCAAGGGAGTCTCAATTGAGTTGGTATCCCTATGGCTTTTTAAGTCTTCTAATTAGGTTAATTTAGCGCAAACCTCAATATTAGATTAAGCAATTTGGTTAAGCACGATTAAGCCGTCCAACCCCTGGGTTGAGTGAGGGAATATGTCAACCATTGATTGCCTAAACCGAGAGGGCCTAGTGACAGCCTATAATGCATGCCTCGGTTTAGCAATCATGAGCGTGGTCTACGAACATACTTGCGTCCCCTAATGGTTAGCGATCACCTTGCCCATAGAAATTCGGTTCACATACCATGGTAGTAGTTAGGGGGAAGCGACACCCGTGTGATCCTTCCACAAAAGAGCTTTCAAAACCATTCACCTTTGTCTTGTTTTACTTTAATTAGCAAACTTTTCAACCAAAACCTTATTGCTAGATATGATTCAAATGACTAAAGATGGGGTAGACGGACCGACCCGGGTTGATATTTATACATACTTATCTTGTACTGCACCCGACTAAGGTTTATACTTGGACCTTAGGCGGGAAATTATTGTGGTATTCGGGACGAGTCAACAATTATGTGAATGCTTGTATGAATTGAATGATTTATGTGTGGTTGTGTTTAATGTGAATGTGGAGGTATTATTCATGAATGTTGTATGAAAGCCTATCAATCTAATTGCCATTCTAGATAAAACCCCCCTTCCTTTCTATGAAAGAGGCTTGAATGCTGGGTTTTCTTGGGCAATTCATTGTCCCCTAGTTAGGTTAACGCAGAGAAAACCTCCTATTTTGTATTAGCACTTAGTGTTTGGTTGTGGGTGGTCGTCCGAAGTCCAATTCGAGGGTGAATTCTAACCATTCCTTAGTCGATAGGTTGAGAGAGTCACATTAGTGGCTTGGATCATATCCCCTTCGTTGACCTAGAGAATAAGAGGGTAGTTTTGGCTACTTGTTAGACTTTCTTGCGGTTTATAACCCCCTCACCTCACACAGTCATTTGATCATTCAATTCGTAATTGTTAGCTATTGGGGGGCAACACCCGGGTGAAGCCTTCTCAATTAGTGTCAAAACCATTTCATCTTTGCAAAGTACTTTAGTTTTATATCTTTGTTTTAACCAAAACTATCCGCTATATAATGTTTCAAACAACCGAAGTAGCGGTACATGGGCCTGCCCAGGTCGATATCTAAACATACTTGCCCTATATTGCACCCATCTAGGGTTTATACTTGGACCTTAGGTGAGATTTTATTGTGATAGTCAGAGCGATTCAATGCCCGCTAACGCAAGTCAACTTCGTGGGGAGTCAATCAAAATAGTGATACCGTTGGATTGAGGGTGAGTTGTACAACTTTCTTCACCATGAAGAGATTAGGATGGTGAGGCGGAGTTTAAGTGGGGTAGAGTCTGATGGAAAGGTTTGCAAAGACTGCTTTGGTTGAGCATTTAGTGAGTGGGGGCACTATTTAGACCCGTTTACATTAGTAGCGCTTTTTTCATCTGTGTTTGGCAAACCAACATCACCAACCTTTTGATATTTAGCCTTTCTTAAATACACATGTGCCTCATATTCACTCAACTCAAGTGTTAAAAATATGATTGCTTATGGTAGTTATAAAAATTAAATCTATGTTAAGAATTCAACATCGCTTCTGTACATTAAGTATTGCATTCGAAATGCAATATTTGAAGTAATGACATTTGGGTTGTGATTTTAAAAATATCCTCCTTTTATAAGATAAATAAAAATTAAATTAATTATTCAACTCAAATTAAAATAATTAATATAAAATAAAAGTATCAAATGCCAAAAAAAATATTTAGGCGGGAGCTAATGGGTTCGCTAACCATGATTAAGAAGTCCTATGATTTTTGAGATTTTAGCTTCACGTATGTTTTAAATTTAAAAAGATCAAACAAATATATTTAGTGTAATTGGTTATGTTTCTTGTCTTATTTTAAAAGACCATGGTTCAAATACCATAAATAAGATAATAATAAATGATCGTGAAAATGACTCTACCATTCCTACTTTCGCTCTGCATGGAGAGATTTTGAAAAGAGTAAGCACCTTTCTCATTTCGCTAATATATTAGGTGTAATATAGAGAGTTTCATATTACACCTTATTCCTCTGTTTGCAGCCGCACATGGGGTCAATGATTTCGCAGTTCCAGTTTGCAGGCATTAAGAAAAGACAAATACATGAAGCTAGCTTCATTGCTAATGAAGTAATCGATAGTAGGCAAAGAAGTAGGAAGCTCGGGATTGTGATCAAGCTTGATGTCGAGAATGCCTTTGACTCGATCAATTGGGAATGCATTATCAAAGTTTTTAAAGCCATGGAGATTTGCCCAATATTTTTGAAGTGGACTGAAGGGATCATATCGTCGACAAGATTATCTGTTCTGGTGAATGGTGAGGCTGTGGGTTTCTTTGGAATGGAAAGAGGTGTCAAGCAAGGGGATTCCCTCTCCCCTTTCCTCTTTAACCTCGGCATGGACATTCTCTCCTTTATTATGAGTGAGATGAATGGGCTGGTCTTCTCAATGGTTTTTTCATAGATGAAGTTGGTCATCAAGGTGAAATAACTCATCTTTTGTATGCCGATGACACGATCATTTTCTGTGAAGCAAACTAGGAGGAGGTGTTCAATGTTCTGGCGACATTGGCATGTTTCCAGAGCATAACTGGGTTGAGAGTGAACCTTAAGAAAACTAAGGTTCATCTGGTGGGAGCTGTTCAAAATTTACCCAGAATTGTTGAAATCTTGGGATGTGACTGGGGGCCTCTGAATAAAACGTATTTGGGTCTTCCCTTGGGAGCCCCGGCAGCTACCCAATCATTCTGGAACTCGATTATCATTAAGATGCAGCGGAGACTTGAAGGTTGGAGAGGAAAACTCTTGTCCTTTGGGGGGAGAATTGTCCTGAATAATTCGGTCTTGGCCAGCCAATACCTATATATATGTTCCCTCTTTAAGGCTCCCAAATATGTTATCAGGAGTTTGGAGAAGATATAGAGAGACTTTATTTGGTCGGGGTCACAAGAAGCAAAGAAACTACACCTTATATCCTGGGAACTCTGTAAAACCGATAAGAAGATGGGTGGCTGGGCATTCATGATATGGAACTACAAAACATTGCACTTTTGTGTTAATGGTGGTGGAGAGTTGCGACTGAGCGGGATGCGTGGTGGAGAAAACTTCTCCTAATAAAATTTCCTTGTGCAATTTCGGATTGGATGGCATGAGAGTTTTCTGGATCTGCTGGTTGCAGCCCTTGGAGCCAGATCTCGAAGCTCAAAATTATTTTCTGGAAGTTTGCACGGATCGATCATGGAAGAGGTGCCTGGACTTCTTGTTGGTTCGATATTTGGATGAGTGGACGATGCCTAGCTGATGATTTTCCAAGGGTGGCGGCTGCTGCTGAATCTCCTCTATCAAGAGTTGCTGATATCCTTAAATTTGAGGGTGAGAGAATTTTTTGGGATTTACCTTTGAAATACAGACTTAGGGGAGGGGCTGAAAGAGAAAGAGTTGAGCTCGTGAATTTGTTAGAAAACTTGCCACTTTCATATTTTTTTGCAGGACCTGAAAGAGTGTGCTAAATTCCCACGCCAACAGCAGGTTTCAGCGTTAAATCTGCATATCAACAACTTGCCATGGAAAGTTTTCCTAGAGTTGCTGGTTTCCCTCACAAGATGGTTTGGTTGCAGGTTGTCCCAAGCAAGATTTGTACGTTCCTCTGGATCGTTTATCATAAGCAAATTTCCACCCTTGACAGGATAAAGAGGAGGGGCTGGAGTCTCCCAAACAGATGTGCACTTTGCCAAATAGATGAAGAAACAGTGGATCACATTTTCTGCTTATGACGGTACTCGAGAGAAGTTTGGCGCATCCTAGAGAGCTTTGTTGATCTGAGCAGCGACAGAGATAATGAGAGTGACATTGCAGGAAAAATCAAAGCTTGGCCTGATATGGAGCCTGCCAATTCCAAACAGTGGTATTCAAGGGTCGTACTTCACGCTTTTTGTTGGAATATTTGGCTTGAGAGGAATAGTAGGATTTTCAATGAGGAGAAAACATCAACTGTTTTGGCTGCTTTCAAAGTGGGTCGAGCTATTGGTTCATGGCTAACAGCGGCAAAGAAATTTAATCAGCAAGAAGTTGAGACTTGGATGATCAATATGCAGAATAGACTTCTTCCCAATGGAAACAGCAGTAATTTTCGACAGTGAAGTTTTGATCATGTTTTCGATTGGCTGTAGGGGAATGGCTTTGCTTCTATCCTCCTTCCCCTGGAGATATTGCCTTGTGTGATGGATGCCCCTGATGCTTTGTTGTTTGGAAGTGGCTGCTGTTGTTTTACTTTCCCTTGCAGCTATTTTTTGGGGCCTTCTGTTTTATTGGCGAACAGTTTTCCTCTTTCTTTTTTATTTTTCTTCCTTGGGTCTTTTTGGCTTGTTTGGCGAACTTGCAGCCATGGTTCTTTTTTTTCTTTTCTCTTACTAATAAAATCTATATCACCTTCACAACATATATATATATATTAGGTGTAGATGTCCCAATGGGATAACTTTGGTAATCTCTAGTGTAACAATTTTGGACCCCAATCCACTAAAAGACATTGTCAAAATAAATATTCACTAAAAGACAATCTCAAGGATTTATGCAGCCCATTTCGAAAGAACAAATTGAAAAAGTAGTATTTGTAAAATTATCTTCTATCGAAGATCCGATAAAAAAACCCTCATATTGAACTCTAAATAAAATATAATTTTTAACTATATGAAATGGTTGACCAATAATCTCAACATAAAATATTCTATTAATATTTTTTTCCAATACAACACCCTCTAGGAGTTTAAAAGTCTTGCTAGAAAAGAAGATGAAAGATTCAATTGGTTTGGCTTGCTGCTAAGCTTAATGAAAGTAGGACACGTGCCGCTACAGTCTACAGTCACAACAAAAATAGTACCTTTGTACCTGACTTATCCTCCAAGCCCAAGATAGCAGTATTGTACGTATTTCTCCCTTTTCACTCGCTTATTATTATTATACCTTTTAATTGACTGTTTAGTATAAGAGTACCTTCTTCCCCACGCCCATGTTGACGCTGGTATTCTTGAATAGAAAGCAGCCCAAAATCCCCACATCGCCACCGCTAGACAGAAAGCACAATTAATATACTACTACTACTATTACTCCTCCTCCTAAATTGCTCCATTGAACTCGAGTTTTCTCCAGCAGTTAAGGTTCGAAAATGGGTGCCTCCGCTAGCACTACCGTGGACGTCTCTGCTCCTGCCGAGCCCGCAGTCATGGTAGCCACTCCGCTGCCGAAGTTGGGGTCTCTTTGTCTGAAGAAGAGCAATCTCGACGACGGTTTTCTTTCAAGAGCAAAAGCCGCTTTCTGGGTTTTGTGAATGCTTCCATGGACGACCACAAGACTTGCGCCATCTCTACCTACCAAAAGGTAATACAATTAATATATTTATCCCACCCAGACCATTCAGTTACTGTGAAAGCTCTTGCTTCCGTAATTAAAGGCATATATATATATGGTGCACTCGGTTTCGGTTTGATTGAATTCCTGTGTGTTCTGTTTTGGTGGAAACAGGCGGTGGACAAGATTAAAGGCATTAGGGGGATCAAAGTTGTGGATAATGTGCCGACGGGGCTTTCTGCTGGTAATGCTACAGCAAACGCTGCTGCCGCGAAATAGAAGAAAAAGAAGAGATAGTTTTGAGTGATTTTTTATGTTTAATAGTGACTTGTGCTCTAGTATTGAAGTGATACGTTCCTTCTAATAGTATTGATCGCTCTTTTCTGGACTATTTTAATTTTGTTACGTTCGTTGAATGGATACAGAGATGATTAGAATATGCCTCCCTGGGATATTGTTGACTTGTTCCGCTTCTCGTTGATGCGTTGCAGAATTTTTTTATGCTTTAAAAACCAAAAATCAAAATCAAAACCAAAACTGTACGACATATGATATTATTGAGATGTTTTATGCGAGGAATTTTACAATACTTTAAAATATTGGTGCTTTAGTTTTTGCTTTTACGATACAACTTAAAGTTTTACCTTTAATATTATGGTACAACTTCAAGTTGTACCTATATCGAATCCCAAATGTTCCTTACTCATTGAACCCCAACCTCCTTCTGTAATAGCCGAGTTACCAATGATGGCTTCTGTAGTGGTTGGCAACATCTCTCAATGTGATCGTCATCTTCCCATCTGGAAAGTGGAAGGTATGTGTCTCGGCCTTTCACTCTATGCACGAGGGTGAATAAGTGATTTCTAAGAAAAATGCAGCAAAGTATGTTTTTATTGACAAAAAAAAATACAATGTTTCAAGATACTAAAAAATATGATTGGAACATTTGGGAAACAAGTAGGTAACCTACGAGTCTCTTTGTCTATTTTTTGTCGAAGCGGAATAGACGTTCCACCGAATTTTTAAAGGGAGAGGGTTGTATCATAAACACAAGGAATACTTTTATGGTGTGGGAGATCGTGCTTACTCACATTCACAAAGCATATTAAGAATTCTTTGAGTGGTGAAAGAGGAAACAAAGAAGTGTTGTGGTGGTGTGAATGAAGAAGGGGCAGTTGGTATTTATAGTTATGGATGGGGGAGGAAAGATCGTTAAGGTCAAAAGTTATAAGAATGAATCGCGTTTGTTAAAAGCAATCTATGACTTCCTCGTCCTTCACCTCAGTGATCCATGCCGGGAATATGGCCTAATCGATTTGCACATCATTTATGAACGCAGATCGCTCACCCGTAACGCGATGTTATCGTTGAACGCTTGCCAACTCAACGCTCCTTGTATATCATTTTTTGTTCCAGCAATGAATTATGCATCGCTTTTGTCATAAGTAATCAATGAACGATGGCTTCTTCGGTGCACTTACAAAAATGAGTGTATTCAATGAACTCAACTCTATATGGTACCCCGGGTGAATTTTATTGATAGCATAAGTCTGATATATATCCATATGGTTCCTTCTATGGTACCCTGGGTGAAATCCGGGGTACCGCATGCCTTGAGTATGAAAATGCTATCTAGACCTCGAATTAGCAAAATTTTTGGGCATGATACTATATCCTAACCCTTAATGAGTGAAACCTAGGTCCTAATTATCTAAATAATAAACTATAAACCCTAAGATGGTGCATTGATTTTTTTGCCTATATTTGGACGAATCATAACCGTCGATTATTGTTTCTAATTAAATTGATCTTGGGGTATAAGATTTAGAGAATTAAGACCTAGATTTTGATCTTTAAGGGTTAGAGTATAGTATCATGTCCGAAAGATCTGTCAATTCAAGTTCTGGATAGCGTTTTCTTACTCAAGGTATGCAGTACCCCGGATTTTACCATGGGTACCGTAGAACTGATCACAATTTCTAAACTCTCAAGTTTTGTCCATTAAGCTTGGTCGTGGAGTTAGGCATTAACGTTGGTTTGTTCATGGAGTTGTATCGATATTGATCTAAGCAAGTTGTTAGGACGGTGATGAGTTCCAATATTGCAGCTTACAGCTTCTGGGTTGAGATGATCTAGTTCCTAGCGTGCCTCTTAACTTAGATGATGTTAGCATACAGTAGTTATTTGTATTATTGATGGTTTCTATTTAAATCTCCCCATGGTTGGTGTGGAACGTACCATATTTTACTTTGCAGATAGAAGTTGAACAGCGAAGCTGTCGTATTGAATTTTTTGACCATGGATGTGCGAGTTTTTTGAACATCAGCTACTTGGTGAACCACGCTAGGTTTGAGACCAAGTTGGCATACCAGAGGGACAGCCCGATTGGGCCATATTGGCGGCTGGACCTGCCATTTTTAACCTGTTAAGGTACCGAGCCGCGATGTCAGGGATCGCCTGTCAACCCCAGTGGCGCCAGCTGCTGTCTATGGACGAGCTCATCTATCACGAGCTCTGTGTGGAGTTCTACACCACCTTCGCCCACGTCGTCCCGACCAGCAAGAAGAGTCGGCCTTACGTGGAATTTATGTTGGGTGGTCAGCCACAGGTGCTAATTTATGATGCATTCACCCAGGCCATGGGGCTCGACACGACATATATGACGATAACGGAGCAGCAGTACACCGTCGACATCCACTACCATGCCGCATTCTAGGCCCTCTGCTGCTCCGAGCATGAGCAGGACGAGTTCGAGGCTAGTTCACAGGTGCTAATTTATGATGCATTCGCCCAGGCCATGGGGCTCGACACGACATATATGACGATAACGGAGCAGCAGTACACCGTCGACATCCACTACCATGCCGCATTCTAGGCCCTCTGCTGCTCCGAGCATGAGCAGGACGAGTTCGAGGCTAGCCACACCAATGCGGTGAAGCTGAGGGCCCCTTGGAGCATCATGCACATGCTACTCACCCAATCCGTCGTCCCGAGCTTGCAGTCAGGCCACTTGCTCAGGAATAGAGGGCTGCTTGCTCTCTTTTTTATGCGGCATCCAGCAGAGCCGATCCACCTGGGATCTCTAAAGCCACCTCTTTCGCTCAGTGTCTGGTGAGGAACAGGTGGACACTATGCACATGGGGGGGCATCATCACAAAGCTAGCCCGGCACTTTCATGTGGATTTGGAGTAGTGCTCCATCGTCGGCCGGACAGTGCCCTTCCCAGTGGTGACTCTCTACAACCTGAAGCTAGTGCTTTGGCGAGAGCAGGGGGTAAAGTACCTTGAGGGGCTCCGACCCTCAGGATTCATGAGGCCAGTAGTTGACCAGGCTCCAGTGGAGTGGGATGCTGAGCCCCCACCTCCAGAGCAGCTACCTGCTCGAGCTCCCGGCCGCCGCCGTCGTCCTGCGTTTCAGCGCCCAGTACCACCACCACCTGCAGCAACACCACCACCATTCGGTGCTGGTCCTTCCACTTCTGGGGTAACCCTAGTGGAGAGGATGGACGTTCTAGAGACTCACGTCATGGGCGTCACTTCCCGGCTTGACTGGCAGACCAACCTGCTCGAGCGGATCTCTCGTCGCTAGGGCCTCATTCCAGATGATGAGTTGGGGCCTTCGACCCAGTGAGAGGTAGCCGACAAGTGAGACATGTGGCAAAGTCGTTTACTTTCGCCCCACTTGTCGACTTGGAACTCTGAACTCTGTTGTTTTATTTTGCTTTCTTTTATTTAGTATGTGTGAACAACTACTACTATCGTATTGTTTTGTGTAATAACCTCGCCTCGAGCGAGTATGTATTTTGTTTGTGTGTGTTTCCTCTCCTTGAAGCTAAACTCTGCTGCCCCGGAAAAATTTCAACTTTCACTCGCTAAGCCAAGCGGTAACATCGTTCTACCCCTATCTTACGTCATTGAGGGCAATGTCGAACTAAAGTATGGGGCGTAGTTTATTCTTATGCTTGTGTGAGTGTGTTTGATGCTTGGAGCGTTGATGTATGCCCAAATTTGAAAAATTTGAGGGCTCCAAGCAATGTTTGCATGATCAAAGTGACCGGTTTGTAGGTAAATCTCGTGTTTATTGGCATTGACCTTGAATTGTTGCATGTGATCGTGTGTCCTATGATGATGATTGAGAGGTGCATTAGGATAGTGCAAAAGTTGAGTTCTCATGTGTGCAAAAATGAATGGATGTCGTGACTCCATTACTTCTTGATTACAATTGCCATGCATTGTGTTTTGTGAAATTGGAATGAATGATTGGGTGACTATGTAGCCATGTGAGTTTTTGGGGGCACAAAAATCAACACAAGACCTTACAAAACACACATTTCCAATAACCTTAGTGCATCTCCCGGGTATGGTCACACTTCACGCCCTTGAGGCATGAAAATAACAACAAAACCGTGAAGTATGCACATAATGGTGAGTTTTCAACTAAGATCACATTTTGCACTGTTCACGGCATTGAAGTACACACGAAAACCATTATCCTTGCAAAGCTCCTAGTATAAATTGATAGCAACTAGTTTTTTGAACGAAAGTTGGGTTTTACCCAAAACAACGTAGGGGCGGTTGTAGAGAAGGAGAATGAAGTACAAGGTTTCTTGAGCTATTTTGGAGGATCAAATCACCATTAAAGCTTGAAGATCATCCCCTAGAAGATGAAGATTGAAGATTCTAAGCCTATACTATATTCTCTCTTCTTCTCTATGAATTATCTTTACTTCACTTAGGTTTAGGGGTCAACAAATACACCCGCAAATCGACCCACCCGTCCAACCCGACCCAACCCACCCGTATTTATCGCTATAACTAAGGTTATGGGTTGGGTGAGGGTTTTCTTTTGTACAACCCGCCTCTTTTGGGTTGGGTTTGGATTTTGGATTACACAACCAGTAGAACCCGACCCAACCCGTGTTCCAACTATTGATATGAGTTCGTATCCAAAAAATATTTATGTTGTATATAGTAATACTTATGAGAAAATTAAGATATTTCGCTATGTTTTTCTCACATGGTCTCTCTAATCTAATGCATTCTTTGGGTTAAAGTTTAGACATAGATTTAATATAGCTATGATTCACGTAATCCTTTTTCTTATATACAATTTTAATAGAATAACATATTATGGATGCGTTCGTTTATAACATTTTTAGCCCATTTCAACAAATTTCATGAAAAAAATAGATATATGTTGAAGTAAATCACATTTTATTAAAATTTAAACAACATTTGTGAATTTTGATACATTTCACCTCCGTTTATTCGTTTGAAATTTTAATTAGTTATAAAATATTTTTATGGTGTAGACTAATTACATATTTTGTGTTGGGTTGGGTTTTTATTTAAAAATAGGGTTAATATATTTGTATGGCCTGAACTTTGACCAAAATAAACATCCTGACCAATCTTTTCGATCTATAACATCCTGGCCCAAACTATACATCAAAATAACTAAATTGGCCAAACCCGACGTTTGACATTAACTTGGACAGTCAAACGTGTTGACTAACGGTCAACGCGCCACGTCACCGCCCAGTAAGCATAAAAAATATTGAAAAATTCAAAAAAGACACATAATCTCATTATTTTAATTAAGTTAAAAATAAATATAAAAAGAAAAGAAAAAACAATAAAAGTGATAAATGGTAATAGGTGGAAAAAATCAATTTTTTTAAGTGTTTTGTGCTTACTAGGCGATGATATGGCGCATTGACCGTTAGTCAACACGTTTGACCGTCCAAGTTAACGGTCAAACGTCGGGTTTGGCCAATTTAGTTATTTTGATGTATAGTTTGGGCCAAGATGTTATAGATCGAAAAGATTGGCCAGGATGTTTATTTTGGTGAAAGTTCAGGCCATACAAATATATTAACCCTTAAAAATATCGTCAACCCGACCCAACCCAATTAGAGACAAACCGTAGGGTTTTAATTTTTTTGGGTGGGTTTGGGTTTAATATTTTCCAAACCGTAGAACATGGGTCGGTGATTAAAATGGCTAAACCCGGACCACCCGACCCATGTACACCCCTACTTAGGTTGATGAACCCTAATTCTAGATTTTTGTTTGAATATTGATGTATGTGACAAATCCTATGATTGACTACTCCTATTATCTATTTGAATGATGCTAATGATGAATTGCACAAGTCTTGATCCCACTACATGTCAATTGAACTTTTGATCAAGGAGGGCAAATATCCCTTTAGGTTGAATAGAGCACCTTCAATCACTGACTATGGATCTTTGAATGAGTGTGATAGGATCAATGGTTTCGATTGGGTCTTGTCCAATCATAGGAATTAGTTGTGAACATCTCAATTGCCTATATCGGTTGTGTGGTACACCCCTCCAGGTAGTGCAATTGAGCGAGGTTGGATGTACTCGAATAGGAAGTCCAACCTAGTCAAGAATTCACCGCGATAGAGGTAGTGAGTCAATCAATCTAAGGTAGTACTCAACATCGTTCCAATTTAGGAGCTAGGGGGATCCATTCCTAAGTGAGCTTCCAACCTTGTAATTATTGAGAGTATTGGTTAGGTTAGTTTCTTAATCAGGATTCTTGTCTGGCTAGATAGCATACCGAAGTTGAACGAACGATACATCTACAGACCTATGGTTTTGATAATTTTATTACTCTGCTTACCCTATGCTACACCCAGTCATTGGTTATGCTTTGTAACGCCCTGGTATTTTAGATTTAGGTTTGGCCATAATACGTGATCGGTTGGATTAACGGTTACGTACGAGGGGTTCTTAAGAGTTTGATAATTTTCCAGGATATAGGTTCTCAGGATTGCCATGAAAAAATTATTATCCAAATTTTTAAGAAGCTTCAAGTTAGGTGAAAAATTCGGCCAAGACGAGATTAATTAGGAAAAATGGTCGGTTTTGAGGGGATTGCTTTTAGAAAATTGTTAAAGTAGGTTAAGGGATCTTTGGAATGAGGTTTGAAGATGGGACTTTGAGGAGAGGGTGTTTTGGTATATAAAAGGGGTTTTAAATCCAGAAAGGTCATCTAAGAAAATGGATTCTTATTAATAGGTTTTCCAAGATAATCTGGCTAAGGAGAAATTTCTTGGAGGAAGGAATCGAGGAGTCATCTTTTCGAGGTGAGTGTAAAGGGGGTAACATCTCTGTCGTAGGTCTTTTAGCTTATGCTTTTACTTTAACTTATTATTTTAGTTAATTTTCTATTATGCGCGATATGTGTGTGAGGCATCCCGCCGCCTATAAGGGTGGAGGCACGCGTTGTGCTCTGTAAGAATGTAGGGATGCACGTTTGTAATGTATGGTTAATGGTAAGATGAACCCCTGGGCGGTTGGATCACTATTGGACGGCGATACGTAACGCAGTAGTTAATCGGGCATGGACTGGATGGAGAGACGTAACGCAGTGTCATTGCCAAGTTTGGGTATGAAACCGGACAACGAGACGTAACGCGGTTGGCATACTAGGGTAGGGACACCGTACGACGAGACGTAACGCGGTGGTCCCTAGTGTTGGGGTCTATGGATTAAGGAAATAACTAAGGAACCATAATCCGTGAACCATGGAGCGTCTAGAGAGGGTTTTGAGGTTACTGACTCCAAGGTTGTTCACGATCGCTAAGACCGTGAACTGCAACCACAAACAGTGAACCCAGGAAGTGAAACGGTGCATTTTTATCCAGCACGTTGTGTTCACAAACGCGTTTTGATGTTCATGGCTGTGAACTCAGGCCGTGAACTTGGCTCGAACTCAGTATAAAGAGCTAGCTGAAAGGGAGAAGAAAAAAGAGACCTAGTGTGAGAAACTTCTTCTTCTTCATATTTTAGAGTGAGAAAGTGGCGAACCAAAGAAGATGAGAAGCTAGGGTTTCATCTCCAAGTAAGGATTTGGAAATTCCTCCCCCAAAGGAGGATCCCTTCAACACAAGGAGCAAGGCTTGCATCTTCTTGAGGGTTTTCATATCCCTCTCTAGTGTTTTCCCTTCTCCTAGCATGGAGTAGTCCCTTCTTTCACTTGGGTGTTTGTAAACCCTAGCTACAATTATGTGAATGCTTGTATGAATTGAATGATTTTGTGTGTGGTTGTGTTTAATGTGAATGTGGAGGTATTATTCATGAATGATTGCGTTGTGTGAAAGCCTATCAATCTAATTGCCATTCTAACCTCGGTAGAGAGAACCCCCCCCCCCTCCTTTCTTTGAAAGAGGCTTAAATGCTGGGTTTTCTTGGATAATTCGTTGCCTCCTAGTTAGGTTAATGTAGGGCAACTTCAGCCTAAGGTTTCATATATTGCAAGGAGACCAATGGAATCAACTCTCTCAGAGACTACCCAGACAATATACGATAGGAGTAACCTGTAGACGCCAATAATGGGCTCTAAGGGGATTATCTCCCTCCTAGGTCAAAAGCTTAAGACATGAAAATGAAATCAAAACTCATGCCATCCATTAAAATATCCATCAATTAGATAAAATCATCAATCAAACTAGTAAGTTGTCACATACATCAACAACAAACCAAAATCTATACCTAGTGTTCTTAATCCCAAGAGAAGAGGGTGAGTTTCTAGAGAGAGGGAGGAGAGATTGCAAAGAAACCTCTAGATCTTCTTCTTCTTCTAGGCTTGATTCCTAGCTTCCAAGCTTGATCAATGCCTTCAATAAAGCTCCAATATCACTCTCTTTCTCACTAGAACTCCCCTTTAGTGTTTTGGGTTGAAACCCTAGAGAAAGAAAGTGTTCCTTCTCCAAAAACCAGCTCTCCCTTTTCTTCCTTCTGCTGCTATTTTTATATTTGCCCGAAAGTGCCCAGTTCATGGCAGGGTTGGCCAGTTCACGGCCGTTAACAATGTTGTCTCCAAAATGCACCGCTTTCACTCTCCAAGGTTCACGGTTTGCACTCAATGTTCACGGTCTTGTTGACCGTGAACTCGCATTGCACCAGTAACGACAGATTTCTCCAGAGACATCTCGCGGTTCACAGGTTGTGGTTCCAGTTCACGGCCTTAGAGGTTGTGAACTCCAATGCCAGGCTGTGAACTACAGCTGATTCTTAGACGTCTGCGCTTCACTGTTACGGGGACATTGTCAAGGTACTTTGGACTTTTTTTCGGTCTCTTTGCGCTTTTCGATCTCCAATCGTCCCAAAAATCGTCCTCGACCCTTCCACGTGTGCTAGGACCTTAAATGTATCAAAACAAGCACAACCTAGCGTGAAATATTTAGAGGTATGATGAAATGTAAAGCCAAACGATCAAGATACGAGGGGGAAAATGTGTACCATTGGACCCGAATCAGGAGGCTAGGAAGTGGTGCCCAGGCTAAGACGAATCCGCCCATCAACTTCCCCACATGTGACCTTGAAAGGGAAGGCAATGATCCATCCGTTGATGGTCATGAGGGAAAGATGCTTGCTTGCAAGAAAACTTGCAAAATTTTGGAGCAATACGCGTCAACGTAGAAAAAGGAGACCAATAAACGGAAACTCCTAAATCAAAATAAAGAATAAAGAGCACTCCCAAGATTTTTTGTGCTCATTTGATGATTGAGAAATCCCCCGGTGCACGCCTTGAAAGTTTGGGCTAAGGTAGTAAGTATGGTCCCCACACAAGAGTTTGTGCGTGCACAGTAAGATGATAGTAACATTTTCTCGTCTCCATCCACTCTTCTTTATGCAACAAAGAACTAGAGTGCATCCCACCTTTATTTGTTTATCAAGTTGCATTGAATTGAGTAGATTTGCTTAGGGACAAGCAAATGCCTAAGTGTGGGGGAGTTTGATAACACCTAAATTGGTGTTATTACCCTTCATATTGAGGTTTATTTCATGTCAATTCATGTGCATAATCATTTGAATAGCGTCAATTGCATCCCTATTTCGTTCCTTTTTTTATTATGAAGTGATTTTAGGTTGCTTTAGACAATACATGCGAATTAGGTACAAAAAAGGACAAAAGTGTAGAAAAAGGGATAGAATGCTGATGATCGTGGCCTAGAGGTGGAGATCACGGCCAAGAACAAAGACGGAGAACTCAAGGCAAAAATCACGGCCTAAGGACCTAGGATCGTGACCGCGATCTTGGAGGCTGAGGGTGCGAACTTCATGAAGAAGCAAGCGAGGAGAAATAGAGATTTTCCCCAGTCCGTTCATGGCCATAGTTCATATTGACCGCGAGGAAGTTCGCATCTGCACTTCATGAATCGAGACCGTGAAGTCAGCCTGCGACCTCCTCGTGCCTGAAGGCCAAAACGGTAGCGTCGACAGATAACGGCCTCAAGGTGGAAGATCGCGGCCGCAATCTTCCTGCTATCCGGCCACAAACTTCTCCGTCCTCTTAAGGCTATAAATAGAAGACCCCCTTCCTCCATTCAAGAGAGAGAAAGAAGAGAGAGAAGTTCAAAGAAGGAGAAGAGAAGAAGAAGGAGGAGCTGGAAGAGAGGAGTCATCTTACTCAACATCAAGTCTTCCTCAATTTCTTCTATGTATCTTCTTCCCTCCTTTATGGAGTAGTCCTCTAAGGTACTGGGGGTTCTAAACCCCAAACCATATTTCTAGGGTTACTATGTAATGAATGGATAGGGTTTTAATGAATGAATGTGTTTATCTAGTTGATTTCATTGTGTCTCTAGCTTTGATTGTGTTTGGGTAAGTCTCCCTAATCTTCTCTACTAGCCTACTTGAGCTTCTACGCTAGGTATGGAGTTTTAGACTTAGACGGGTATGCATCATCAAACAAATTGAGCTTAGATGTATGAATAGGATCCTATGGTGAACAAGGCGACCGTAACCCTGCCATAGGAATGTTGTCCTAGATACAACCCGAGATAAAACCTCGATGTGGATGATGGGTAGTACCCTTTTGAAGGAGCAATGTGCTTAATGACCCATATATGATAGCCTAGATCGAGGTGATTGGCATGAGTTTAGGGGATTCGTACTCGAAGGCGTGTGGATAACCATGAAAGCCCATGGGAAAGAGCTCACTCACCACATCAGAAAAATCCTATTTATCTAGACAGTGCATAATAGACCGAGGCTAGGGTGAGGGATAGTTCCCCGAAGTACTTGCTTTTATCTTTATTTTTTCTCTCTACTAGTATTCCGCTTGAATCCTCCATCACAAACCCTTAAACTGATCGCCTAGATAACAACAACTTGGGAAGTAGGCTAGTGTACGGATACCCGAGTGAATACGACCTTGATTGCCACTATATGAAAACTTGCACGCATTGAATTGATCAGTGAGTCAACTATACTATGGACACTCTCCTGATTCTAAGAAAACCTTACTAATTTTAGGATTTGCATGTATTAGTGAAGATAATCCCGATCGAAGATATTTTATCTGCATGTCTTATAGCAATTTCATCGACACTTTAGTCTGACTCATGATCTCCATTGCAGGAAGACTCATTTTAATTGATACATGGAACAATTACATCCTTCCTTAAGAGGAGTTACGATAAAAATTTTCATAACTGGTCATCAATTTGACATCGAATCCCCTCGAGAAAATGCCATAGAAACTTTAGTAGGGGCCTCTTTTGCTATTTCTTCAACGGAGAGAGCACGACTTCTCTTTTTTTATTTGCTTTGTAATTATATATATTTTAAGTTACCGATAAAAATATATTTTACAATTAATAGTATTTTGTACTCCTCTACTATTGCAAGTTAACAAATGTGCCATTATGCTAGGGGTGTAAGTTTGGTCCTAGAGACCCATCAATCTGCCCCCACCCGCCAGGGTCGGGCTTGATTAGTTTATAATCGATTCATCTATTGACCTGTAAGGGTCGAGTAGGGTTGGGTTGCTTTTTGCCTGTGAGTCATAGCAACAATTAGTGATATAAAATTTCTCATACTAAAACATTGGACCTAGTTTTAAACGTTTAGGTACTATAATGCAAGTGAGTCAGAATCGAAGACGAAGAACAATTGCAAATCCTTTGAAATTATTAATCTATGGTTTTCATAAACTCTCCAAACATCAACATCCACATTTCCAGAGTCACCATCGTTCTTGTTGGGGGGAATGTAAAAAAAATTATTCAACAAAGTGAAAACATTATTTAATACAAGGGTAAAATTTGTTCATTTTCTATACCCTCAAATGATCTGTGAACACAATTTTTTATTAAAGGTTACATTTTAATAATAGAATGATATGTTTGTGAAAAAGAAAATAATAGGGCAGTATTTTGCTAATTTGCAACAATATAAGGGTATAAAATGGTATTAACCCTATAATTTAATTTTTGTTTTCTCTAGTTATTATTTCCCTCTCATTGAAAAGTTTGTCCTAGTTTTGTTTAACCGTTGTCACTAAGCAATTTTGTTGCGCTTTGTGATTGGCCCAACGACAACTTTAAATGCGTGCAGAAGTAGGATGGCATCATATTTTGACAAGATTTAAGAGATATATATTTATATTAGTCATCCACATAATAATTAGCTCTAAGATGAGACATTAGAAATGAAATAAATTAAAACCTAAAAGAGGCCTATACAAATATGTGTACCACTAACACTAAAGAAAGAAAAAAACACTTTGAAATTTGGAGCAACAATTCCAGATAGTTGTTATATACCTTCTTAGTAATGCCTGCAATGAGCAGACAACTCCAATGAAGTTCTCATTAGTCTTCTTTCGATGAGACACTCGAGTATTCAACCTCATTTCTAGATGACCTTATGTCAGATGAACTGGTTGATGACATGGTCGTATTAGCTTCACTCTCGTAGTTCTTTGTTGGGTCTCCTCCGGGTGGATTATTAGCAGCAGCTTGTGCTGCTGCTTTTTGGCCTTCCTCTGCTAGTCTTCTCACAATATTCATTACGGTTGGAAGGAACTTGGCAGACAAGGCAATAAGAGCAGGGAGCTAGAGATTAACAAAGATACTACAAGTTAATGAAGATTTCAAAAGGGCATTATTCTTAACTTGTTTTAGATAAAATTGCATTATGCTTCAATTACTCTAATGTCAGTATTTAATGCTACTCGAGGAGAAAGTAGCAAGCAAATACTGAGCTTGAGAAGTAGGTGAGAGCGTGATACTTACAGCACCATGTTGGAATTCACCAGCAACATCCATCTGCACCCATAAGGCTTTCAGAACCAGAAAAGCGACAAATATGAAAGCCATGTAAAATGGATTTCTATAATCGATCATCATGAGAGCAAACATAAGGAAAGGTTAGTTAACATGAAAATAAATAATAATGATAATAAAGAGCTAGATGGAAAAGTGGAGAAAAAGGTACCTCAAAAGTGTCATAAACTCATTAAATCCTAGAATAAGCAAGGCTACAATAGCCCATGGAGGTGGTAACCAATTGTTATTACGTTTGTTTGCTTCCTGTAAATTGGCAGTAAAATGCATTAAGATTGGTCTTAAGCCTTGCCCTTGTGAAGAGATTTAAAAGATTATACATGCATTATGCTATGGTAGAGACAAAGAAGTTCATGCCTGGGCAGAAATAGCCTGGGTCACACTATATTCTGTTTCTGCCTTGAATTGCCTCCACAAAGATTTACACTGGACTGGTGTAATCAATGTCCTTGATGATGGAATCTATGGTCAAACAAACAAAATAAAAAGTTAATCATGCAGTCATTCTAGGGACATGAGATGATAAGTTAAGATGTTAAAAAGTGTACCTCTTCCCAAGTGCTTGAGGCCAATGGGTCAGCCATTGTGGTGGTGCTTTTGTCGGTTACAACATGAGCGCTCGTTTGTTCCAACAAACAAGAGCATAGTGTTTTCTCGATGGTATCAGGATTGTTATCTAACCGGATTGCAGCCATCACAGATAACAACTTCACAGACTAGCAAAAACATCAAAAGAATACAATAGAATTCAATTCAGCAGAAGAGACTAGGGGAACGATTCATGTCATGTTCAATATCTATAATAACAAAATATAGCTAGCTAACTCTTACAGCAAAGCGAGCGGTTTTGGTAATTGCTCGAATGTCTTCATTTCCAGTCCAAACTCGAGGCATGGAATCAGAATCATGACTAAATAACATCGAAAACCTGTGTAAAGTAAAGAAAGCAATTGATATTAATTAATTACCATTATGGTGGAAATTTTAATTTATATATAACACCAAAATAAGAAAGGATTGAACTGCTTTCAAGATTGTCAACCAACCTGTCTTTCATCCTAATAATGACCCTTGCAGCTTCTTCTTTTGCTTTGGCTTCCACAACACCTTTTGCATGGTTTTGTAGTTTGTTAAGCATATCTTCTCTGGCGTTTTGGTCCATGTCAAAGCCTTTGAGATCACAGGACATTTCAGAAACAGCTGAATCAGACTCACGTTTCAGAAGCTTCCTTATTGATGACCAAGTCTCATGATTAGCTCCATCTAACAGAACTTCCACCGGTGCTGATAATGCATGGTCGAGTTTTTTCTACAATATTCAAAAATAAAAATAAAAAGATGCAAAGTTCAATTATCCTCATTGTATTTTTGAACAATGCAGTCAAAAGCGTGATTCTACCTAGAAGAGGAAAAAGGAGTGAAATTGTAAAGCATAGAATCAAAGTGTAAAAGTGTAAGTTTTTTACCCATACTGTAAAATAACTAAAAATGTGTTAAATACAACATATACTATGTTAAATATGAGTGCAAAAAATTTAAATAAGTTAATAAATACCTGCAATTCATTTATAAAGTAGAGCAACTCATAACATCTTAACAATAAGTTCATAAACATAGATCTTAACAATAAGTCACCTTTCTCTCTTTGCTAATAAATTTGGGGAAAGACCAAGCTAGTGAATTAGATTACTCTATTAAAACTAAAAATGCATCCAAATACCTAGTATGTAGGGGTGGCAACGGAAAACGGGTATTTGTGTATACCCAAACCCGTCCCCGGGTACCCGTTATCTGTTCGGGTTTGGGATATGGGATGAACTTTAGTCTCCAAATGGGATTGGGTACCCGTTTCCCACTCCTACTGGTATGTATCTTTTACTCTCAAATATATCATATTAGGGGTGATTTACCTTTAAAATATACTTCTATAATTAATTTCATGAATAGAATACCCATTTAGTGAACTAGAAGCGTAAAGCGTTTTGGTGATCTAGAAGTGTAAAAGCGTAAGGTTTTAAGCTTTAAAAGCGCAATTTAGCCCGATTTTATACACTAAAGATTTTATATGGAAACAAAAGCGTTTTGATTACCTAGAAGCGTAAAACCGTAAGCTTTTAAGTTTTAAAACGCGATTTTTGACTGCACTACTCTTGAACATGTCATAGTACCTAACAATAAGTAGTGAACTAACGATACCTCAAATTTTGATGTAAGCTCAGACAATTTCGCAGCCCGAACAGTAGTGATGTGTGTATCAATGTCACGTTTAAGCTTTTCCTTAACTTTGGATGCATCCCAATTCGCTTGATTAATAACAGCATCTGCAGTGGGGAAATATGTGTTTATTCATTGCCTGAAGCTCCCGAAATCAATGACATAATAATCAGCAGATAGGGTCTAGTAGTACCTACGCATCCTTCATCAAATTGAGCCAAGAATGACTCAGCACAAGTAGTTGCCGCTAGTGAGAATCCTTCTCCTGCATTGAGTGCTTTTTCAAATGCGTCCTTGAATTTCTCAAAGGTTCCAGACCTTAAATGTCCCAATATGGTTTGGTATGCTGGTTGCACCAGCTACATCATCATTATAATAATAATAAATGAAATTAGAAACCATATTCTAAGATTTACTCACACTCATGTTCTCTTCTTAGCCTTCCTAACAAACTAGTCAAGTTGGATCATCTTGGGTCATTTTCATGGATTTTGATATTTACAATGAGCAAGATCACTCAAGAACATGTGTCTTTTCAGGTATAGCTTACAAGTCATTTTGAGTGGGTTCATTTTTTGTAGTGGATCAATGAAGTTTAAATTAGTATCATACGATGAAATCAATTTAATTTGAACTATCCGTGTAATGAGTTTTAGTCAAGTCATAAAGTACAACCCTAATGCATCAAACAAATAAAATTAAGTGAAAGTTTACTTGTAATAGTTTTTCTTCAAGTTGCTTCCGCTTTGCAGATCGAACTCCTTCATCGAAGTATGTTGCTTCACTATCATACCTATATGTTGGAACCCACAATCAAAACAACAAATCACTACTCTCAAACATCGTCAAACAAATATAATACAAAAGACACAGACTAACAAATAATTCTCAGACATGCATTCACCAAGTCCGTACCCTTTTCTTTTTGTCGAATTTAGCACACAAACAAGTAAAAGAAGAACATACTTCTGCAAACACACTTACTCTGTTAGACAAATGTTGAGAATTGAGCTAAGCTTCTTCCCAAAGCCTGGAAGAAAATCAGTTTGTACGGCCTCATCTATTTCACACCATTCCTTCCAGTATCAAACATCAATTTGACGTAAGAAGGTAAGTCTACAACTCTATAAATTTTTTCCAAAAAAAAAGGCTTGGATAAAGATGCAAAAACTGTTACTACCTTATTTTCACCGAATTCGGCATACTTCTCATTCGCAATTTCTTCACAACGCACAGTAGCAACCATAACCTAGAAGAAGTATTTCCTTATGCAAAAGAAATCACAAAGAAACAAGTTGGTTGACGATGAATAAAGAGAGATAGATAGTACCTTGTGCGCAGGAAGATCAAGGTCTTTGTTATCCTTAATAACTTTCCATATTTGCTGTGAACTAAAAGAGAAACCTGAGGCAGGAACTACACCTCGTCGATCACCAGCAAGTCCACCCGGCACTATGGAATGGAAGAATCTTTGCCTCAAGTTTGCAACCTTTTTCCACCAACATCATCCATCACATAAATAAACGTGACCAACTAAACAAGTTTCCATCCAGATAACAAGGAATGCCACTTTTCCCCTACCTGCTCTCTAAATTGCTCTTCCTTTTCTTCATAACTTGAAAGAGCGACTACCTCAACCTGACCAATGCAAGAAATAAAAAACATGCTTACATGGGAGATTGTGCATTTGTGAATGATTTTAGTAGAATACAAAGTGTGGGTTTACATTAAAAAATTCACCAAGCGGAGTTGACACATGAGCTTGTGGCTTTGGAACAGAGTCCCATATCTGCAAGTAAAGGGGGATGCTTAGTGTCAGCGAGGCTATCCTAGCCCACATGAAATTAAATTAAATTATATATAAAAAGGTGAAACATGAAGTAACATCTTTACCTTTTGGATATCTTCTCTCAAAACAGGTTCTAAATTCTCCAAAGGTGTCTACCAGACAAGAAAAGCAAGTATATATCTTATACATGCAAGAAAAAACCGAATCAAGAAGCCAGTAGGACCAAACGTACCTTGGTTTTATCACGGATTACAAACATCAAAGTTGTTTTTCGAGGACTAAACAATCGCATCATGACCTAAAAACCCAAACAAAGTACTAGCGCATGATGAGATGAGATCTACCAAAGGCCAACAACACCAACAAGGACAAGGAATACCTGGAATACAGTCTTCAAAAGAGGCTTATTTGCAGCTTGTTCACGACCAATATCGTGACACCACCTAAGTAACGTAACTAGAAAAATTATTTCCAGAATTATAGCCAACAACTCATTATTCTGGTATTGTAACAAATGTAAGAAAGAAATCTTACATGTTAATCAAAACTATGTCAGAAACAGCAAGGGCAAAGAGTGCACTCTGCTTTTCGAACGCTGTATCATCCTAATTAAACAGCAACATGGTCAACAAATTTCTTCTTATAGTGGGAGATGCTAAATTTGCAGGAAACCTTATGCATTGCAACCGTCCCCATTCTAACTTCAAACAAAATATGTGACTTTATTTAAACTAAGCTGAAAAATATGACTTGATTGCTAATTGATAAGGAAATGCACCTCTCCGCGTTCTCTTCCATCTGTTCCTTCCAGATCCATTACCAGTGTACATGGTTCAATTCCCGTACAGTGTGCCATCCAAATGCCTTTTGTAGTTTGAGACCTAAAAACCATCTAGAGTTCAGAAGGTGAACGGTAGAAATATTAAAGACAACGAACATCAAAGTAACAGTGTCAAAAGGACATGCCTTCCTTTAAACGCATCCATCTCTCTAAAGTTTGTCTTGAACAAATTATTCAATAGAGTGCTCTTCCCTGTCCAATTCACTCAAACATATTTGAGTGAAGTGAAGAATAAAGGGACAAGAAGAGAAGAGAAAGGTAAGAAAGCATCCATACCGCTACTTTGTGGCCCCATGATCGAGACTACAGCATATGAGAGTCCGCATTCCGCTAATTTAACCTCCTTAATGAAGTTTTCTATTCCAATGACATTAAACTCACCCTCTCCATCGATCAATTGTGTAGAACAACATTCAGGTGCTGCTATATGTAAACGAAATTCACATAGCTCAGAAACACATACAAACTACATCCCATAGGAATGGATGCCATAATAATATCAGAAAAAATTGAAGAATCAAGGCCGACATGAATCAAGAGAATTCTCTCTCACACAACATATGCCACAGAACTAACTCTCACTACAGGAAAACCGATTTCTAGTCACGGGATCTTATTCATGGTAATTTTTCCCGTGTTAAGAAGTATGCTAATAGTCACAGTAAACGTTCCCGTATTTGATCATATAGTTCTAATCACGGTAACTAATTTATCTGTATTTTAGTGTTTATTTATCGTGATTAATTGTTAATCACGGTAAATTCCGGTGAATAATGTAACAATTTAATTTTATAAGAAATTTATTCCAAAATTTTAGGAGGGAGAGTTTCCTTTAGCTCAAAATTTTGTTTTGCCCCCAAAAAATTGCTTTTGGCTCCAAAAATTATTGCTTTCTCCCAAAAAATTGTGTTGGCTCCAAAATATTTGCTTTGCCCGCCACTTTTGGCACCCAAAAACTGCTTTTGCTCCCAAAATATCTGCATTGCCCGAAAAAATTGCTCTGCCTCCATAATTTTGCTTTGCCCGCCACTGTTTTGGTCCATGGAATTGAAAAAATTAGCATACTAGATGGATTGATGGAGAAAACTAGATCTAAAGGGGAATAAAGAAATCCAATCCTTTCGCCTCTTGACTTTTTCTAGCGCTTTCACTGTTCTTCCTGCCTTTTTCTCCACCCGACTAGTTCCTTCCATTTCTCCGAACTTTCCCCAACTCTTACTGCCAAAATCCTATTTTCTTAGCAAGTTAGATAGATCCATCTGATGCCCTCTTCCATGGCGAAACAGATCGATGAAGAAGCATGCGTCTTCAAGGGGGTTTATGGTTAGGGTTTCAAGTTTGGAGGTAGACTGGCGACGATCGAGAACGACAACGGCAAGTTTGGAGGTGGACTGGCGGCTCGGTTTGGTAAGCGATTAGGGATGTTGTGGCTTGCGTTGCAGACCGACAACGAAAAAGGTGGGTGGTGGCGCAGCGGTAGCGAAGCGAGCTGTGCGGCAACGCGACCAAGATGGGTCATGGTTGCTGTGGAAGATCGATCGACGACGGAAGAGCCCAAAGGGGGATTCACGGTGACGACTATCTGCGGTTTGGAGAGAAAGGTACTGGTGCGGCGCCTTGGTAGCGTGGTAGTCGGAAGACAGTAAGGGGAGAGACGTGGAGGTGATCTGGTGGTGGTATGGATCGCCGACGTCTAAGACTTAGGGTTCTTGTCTTCTTGAGCTGTAAGTAGAGGTATGTAATTTGTGAAGGATTTTCTAGAATTTGAAGGGATCGGTATTTATTCCTTTTATTAATTATCCATCTTAACTATGTATTATGGGAAAATACTGGATAATTAATTAGGAATTTCATTTATAGCTTTTCAAAGCTATTCATCCCAACAATAACTCGTCAAATCCAATGTTTATGTGCCAACATTCAATGATTTTGAAAGGATGAAGAAACGTTGGGAGGAGCCCTTTGCTTTTAGGGAACACAGGTTTCTCTTTGAAATGGATGAAGGTATTCATTCAATTCCTTTTTCTCCTTCAAATTTATTATGTTGTGTCATTGATTTCGGAGCAGGGCCTCCATGGAGTAAACCAAGATGCTAAAAGTAATGGGGTTGAGTAGAAAATGGCTAATGTATTTGTTTTCATTGTTGTACAACACCCATTTGGCTGGAACTGCTAGATATGCATGCATGAGTTCGCATCCTAGAATTGTTATGCACCTATGTTGCTTCCATGTCGATCTCTTACTTGTACTTTCTCCTTTTATGAGTTGCTAAAGTAGCATTTTACATTTTTCTTAGATGAATGATGCTTGTGAGTTGGAAAGTTGGGATATCTGATTGTAAATGGGCTTAAGGCTGCTTATTTATGAATCTGTCCAGGTGTGAGAAGAGGTACAAGATGATGAGTCTGTGCATGAACCAAGGGTGGAGAAGAGAATATATTGTTTACTTATGATTCTCCCCTGGCTAACACTTTTCAGAGATACAAGGTATTGACATTTGGTCTGCATTCTATGGGGTGGTTTGCTTGAATTTCGGTGATCAGTACAACATTTAAATATTGGATGAGAAGTTGAATTGGTGAGTTTCATTTAGCATAATAAACCCTTCCTCTCTGGTTAACTATCTTAGATGGTCTTGTTAATTTCCTCTTTGGAGTTTTTTAGCTGAAACTACAAGAATAGAACAACTAGCAACTCTTGTCCTTTAAAGACATGTGCTTCTCACTGCTTAGGCTATAAAGACATGCGCTGTTTCTTCCTTCTCCTGCTGGTCATTCATTAGTTTTCCATTGAATCAGTCCAGGTGTCTTGCTTTGTATAGATAACAGATACATGAAAGATTGCCTTATTACGTTTTTAGTTTAGTGTTTAATCTGCCACTTCAGGATATAAATGAATTATGGCTTTAGAATTTCTTTCATATGTACCAGAAATAAATTCTCTGGCTTTAACTCTTTTGGAATTTGAATTGTGGGTTTGATAAGATATTTTAAGAGTCTGATTCATGGTTCTCTCTTTTCTAAACTGCAGCTGCAGCTGAAAGAAGGAAACTTCTTTTGCAGAGTTGTAATCTTTATTCGGTTGAATTGAGCTTGGGAAGCCATGATAGTGACCAGCTGTTGCAACTGAATTATAGTGAGAAGAGGGCAATGACTTGTGATTGGTTCTTATTTCAGGTAGGGGTTAGTTTCAGTCTAAAGATTAAGTAAAGCTTACAAAGGTAGGGGTTAGTTTCAGGTAGGGGTTAGTATTGGAGTCCATCCCTTTATTTCGATTTCTTTATGAGTATACTTTCTCCCTTTGCAGCCATCTCATCTATCTGTTGTTCGTATTTTCTTCCAGCAACTATTTGATATGAATATGTTGCCACTAGAGAACCCCTGCTGCAATAGGGAGATTTGCCGCCAGAAGAAAGGCCATTGATGTAAAAAGGCAGTAGCCATGTGGTTGAGAAGTATTTAATTTCCACAAAGATTATGAAACATGTGGTTGATAATCTATTGAACACTAATTAGCTAATCCAAGTTGCCTAGGAACTGTGGTTGAGAAGGCACTGCAAGATACAAAGGTAATAGCAGTAGGAAAAAGAACTCTCATTTAAGAATTAGTTAGATCAAACATTCTGATTTATTATTTATTCAAACACTCAGTACCAAAACCAATAACGAGTTATGTATATATGAACTCATCTTGCTTGTCCCCTCACTTTCTTTTCCTTGATACACTTAGTATATATGAAATTATAGTGGTCCCATGGAGCAAAGATTATTTCTTGCACCAGTCGATAGCTAATGATGTGTTTGACTTTTTGCAAATAAGGTGGAGTAACTAACAAATTCTTGTGAGGAGGCTATACGAAAATTGATACTTGGTTTGTGAAGGCTATACTTATTCTTGTGAGGAGCTAACAAATTCTTGTAAAAGCTCATAGTGTTCATTTCATTAAGGGTCATCATTTGTAATGACTTTTTGTTTTGGATATGAAGATACATGATTTGTGGTGACTTATCATTTGTGACGTTACTTTTTATTTTCATTTCATTGATCAGGCTACCAATATTGCAAGTTTCAACGCCGAGCACTGAAAAGAAAAAATCTAGGTATAATTGATTAGAGAAAATATAGACTTTAGTGATCATGTATCATGGGAAGTACTGTGATTAGTTGTTGGTAACTAGCTGTAAAATATCGTGATGAAATGATAGTATCTAGACACAGGAGAATTACCATGACAAAATGATAGTATCTAGACACAGGAGAATCAACCATATACCATGACGAAATGATAGTATCTAGACACAGGAGAATTAACAATATACCGTGACTAATTATGAGCATTCAGTCACGAGAAAAAGGTTTTGTCATGGTATATACCGTGTTAAAAGTGTACATCCCGTCTTTAAATGAGTTTTTTCCCCGGTTTTGATTGGCTGGATTTGGTATTAGTCACGGGGCTCACCGTGAATAATAGGTACAAATTATCACAGGAAATTTGTACCGTGACTAGTTATAACTAGTCACGGTACAAATTTCCCGTGCCCTTTACAATTAAACACGGAGGTATATATTACGGTAATTTTACCGTGACAAAAACTATTAAACACGGGAAACACACCTTCGAACACGGGATTTCCCGTGATCAAAGGATCTTTTTCCTGTAGTGTCTCTTATTCGTTCATTGGCTCTCATTGTTGTGTTCGTTTTAGCCATGAACACTGCCTGGTTTCATGAGTCTTAGAGAACTGGCATTCTTTTATTCTCCTTGAAGCGGCTCCACTTCACACTCACATAGGTGATTTCTAAACATGTATTCCTAAAATACACTATTTGATCACATCACGTGTCAAACTTAGAAACCATTAAAAACCTTCCATCTTTAGGTTTACCCTTATAGTTGGACATTGTCTCATCATGAGAATGGACTTTGAATAATTTGACAATGTCGGACCATCATTCACAACTTTGTTTGCTCCTTTAACCTAGAGGTTGGGTCTGCCAATCCTGCTTAGGTAGAGTTACCGCCATGATGATTTTTCCTAGGCCACGAGTCCATTCCCTTCGATGCTTTAATTAATTTTTAGGTAGACCTCACGTTTGTTATCATTTGATCTAAATGATCATCTCCGATAACTTCGCTAGAAATGAATTAATCAATAATATTGTGCACAAAGGTGTTTATTAACGCCAATCTTTGCAGGCCAAATTATTGAACTTCACCGGTCTTAGAGTGGATATATAGTTCTACTTGGATGTTTTCCAAGTATTGCCCCCCATCAACCATAAATGCAATCCATTAATAGGTTGCCTTTTGGTTCATCTAGTGAGTTCCCTTTGGGTACAATACACCAAAGACTCGTCTCTTTTCGATTCACTACACATCATGTGAGCTTGACTTGATTTTCTTGCCTGGCAATAATCATAACACATGCCAACGGTATTGAAGTCTTTCCACTTCATTAACCTTAGAGTACTTGAACTTCACAAGTATCTCTTTAAATGTAGTGAAATTTATGACTTAGCTTAGGGTTTACGCAAAACTCCTCAATATCCCTTTAATTGGAATCACCCAAGCGACATTCCACATCACTTCTCCCCAATTTATCCCCCACATTTCAACTATTTTGCCATATTTGTTGAAACTCAATGTTTTCTTAAGGGGAATGTCATTCACATACTTGCATTTATATCGTTGACATCATTTTCCCTTTGGGAAGAGTTGATCGACATCTCTATGAAATCTTTTTCGGATTTCTAAATTAGCTCTCTCACATAAATGTCAACTTATGCTAGATTTTATTCATAAGTTATACCCTTGGAGTGGTTAACTCCATGAGGTTTATGGACTTTCACTTTCTCATTGGCACCTTCATACTTTCAAGTATGACTTCATTTACCTTTTCACATTTTCGTTATGGATAGGTTCATGTCTCATTGTAGGGTTTTGAGATAGTAGTTATTCCAACTACACTTCTCCTTCACAATTCTACCATTTGCCAAACATCATGGAATAATTCCATTTATTTTCCATGGCTTTACTTATTGAACTTGGTATAATATCTAATTGTTTTCTAATGGTATGATCTAATTTGATTAGCATACCACAAGTAGTTCAGATCTTATTTGAAATATCATCTAATTACTTTTCAATGGTATTGGCCAAGGCAGTTTCAGATACTACAAGTAATTCAGATGCATTCCAGTAATGGAAACTTCATCCAATTACATTTCATCAAGGTATCTTGACATACTACAAGTAATTCATATGATTTTTTTTTCTAAGTCAATCATCTAATTACTTGCCAATGGTATAGATTTACACATATACCATAAGTAATTCAGACATTCAGTTCAATTAGATCATTTTAATGGGCGAGCTCTCATGTCAAATTGTTTGCCAATGGTATATGTCTATATATACCATAAACAATTCCGACAAATAGCTTCACAAAATAATCATAAGTCAAATTATTTTCCAATGGTAGTGTTCATATACCATAAACAATTCTGGCTTAATGCTTATCTTGATGACCACCATTATTTGGAAAGCTTATTCAACTCCTATAAGGATCAATCATAGCTTCATTTTCCTTGCCCTCATGGCATAGGAAACATCAAGTCCTAAACCACATTGATTCGGGCCTAAATGTACATGTTTTACCCCCGTTCTCCTTAGGTATTTGTGGAAACTTCGCTCATAAAAGGTTGGTTTTACGCTAGGTTTCTCGTGTTTTAGTGTGTGTTTCATGATTTAACAGGTGAAACCAGCCTCGGAGACGAAAGTTGGACAAAAAGGATCGAAAACTGGGAGAAGAGGTGAAAAAGGGCGAAATCACGGTTTTCTAGGGATGTTCACGGTCTTACATGACCGTGAAGAGGAGCTGTTGACTGTGTATGTCGAGGCGTCCAGAGCATTTCCAGAGGTTACTGACGCAAAACGTGTTCACGGTCACTAAGACCGTGAACAGGAGTTGTGGACCGTGAACACAAGCAAGCGAAGCGTTGCGTTTCGGCGCTCAATTGACGTTCACAGACGCGTTTCAGTGTTCACGGCCGTGAACTGGAGCCGTGAACACAGCTCATTCCCTGTTTAAAAGCTGAGCTAAAAGGAAGAGAGAGAGAGAGAGAGAGAGAGACAGACAGAGAGAGAGAGAGACAGAGACAGAGAGCTCATTTGTGTGAGAAAGCCTTCTTCTTATTTCTAGAGAGAGAAACAAGAACCAAAGAAGAAGGAGGCTGGGGTTTTGCTCCAAGGTGGATTTTTGGGAGGATTTTCTCCAAGGAAAGTTCAACACAAGGGCCAAGAAGATTGGAAGCCTCCTCCAAGATGGTTTCTACCCCTTCTCCTTGTGTTTCTCCCATTTCTAGCATGGAGTAGAATTCTTTTCACTTGGGTGTTGTAGAATTCTTTTATGTGAATTGAATGATTGTCATTGGGTATTGTTTAATTCAAATGTTTGAGGTATTATTCATCTTGATTGTGCATGTTTGTGCTTAGCATCCTTAGGTTTGTGCATCATTGGTGCTTAGCAACCTAAGGATTGTGCATGTCGATGCTTAGCAATCTAATTAGCCACTTAACATAGTCTAGAGAGTGGAACCCCCCCCCCCCCCCCTTCCAAGGGAGTCTCAATTGAGTTGGTATCCCTAGGGCTTTTTATGGCAAACCTCAATATTGGATTAAGAAAATTGGTTAAGCGCGATTAAGTCGTTCAACCCTTGGGTTGAGTGAGGGGAGTGAGTCAACCATTGATTTCCTAAACCGAGAGGGCCTAGTGATAGCCTATAATGCATGCCTCGGTTTAGCAATCATGAGCGTGGTCTACGACCATATTTGTGTCCCCTAGCGGTTAGCGATCACCTTGCCCATAGCAATCATTTCGGTTCACATACCATGATAGTTATGGGGAAGCGACACCCGAGTGATCCTTCCACAAAAGAGATTTCAAAACTATTTACATTTGTCTTGTTTTACTTTAATTAGCAAACTTTTCAACCAAAACTTTATTGCTAGATAATGATTCAAATGACTGAAGTAGGGGTAGACGGACCGGCCCGGGTTGATATTTAAACATACTTATCATGTACTGCACCTGCCTAAGGTTTATACTTGGACCTTAGGCGAGAATTTATTGTGGTATTCGGGACGAGTCACACATACATAATAAACAAATTATCATGTCTTCACAAGCATCTTAGGAATTAGAATTCCTTATCGCTTATGGCTACCTCGTAATGCAATCCTATATATCTGCATTAACAAATTTCATCTATAACACATTGGAGATATCCTTTCCCGTACATTGTTCAATTTACTTTTCACATAACATTTGCATTCATATTTGCAACAAGTTACGACCTAAATAGACTTGACTCACAAATCCCCAACAAGCCTCTCCCCATATATTTTACTCACCTATGGTTGTTCATATTTTCTAACTGGATACCTTAACAATATCCTCACCACCTCATAGTCCACGAAGGGCTATCTTGAATTTAATCCATTCTGAATAGGTGGAACACGTTAGCATATCGAGGTATAGGTTTTTCTATCCTCTCATGCATCACGTTGAATGAACAAGTGTGCAAATCAAATTTCACGCTTATAATTCATCCAAGCCACATAAATGAATTGCCCAATGCGATGAACGCATTAAAGTTTGGTGGTTGATCACATTTTAAAAAATATGACCATATTGTTTATCATTATGTAAATATATATTTTACATAATTCCATCATCATGGATTGTTCTCCATGTCTTGAAAACACTTTCCACCATATTGTTTCAATTTACTCAAAGATCACAACACAAACGTTACATAAACCAAAATGTTGCATCTTTCAAGTGCTACGAATTGAAACTCATCACAAATTTTATGAAAAAATTGTTTCCAAAAATTTCATATGAACTCTTTGAAATCCAACCAAATTGAATTTTTCTTGAACTTATCTCGTAATGTGAAGTATGAGTTGGTTCACATGCATCTCAAATAATACAAAAGTATTTGATATCATTAACCAATGATAATTGAATAAAAAGATCATCAACTTGGTCTCAAACAAACTGTATCTTTATCATCTCATTCTCGATCACGAAGAATTAGAACGGGGCAGGGATAGATTGATACTAGTGAGTAATGAATGTAGAATGCTGCTTTTCTTTTTCCGGTAACCAGCCAAGTAGAAACAAAATAGAGACCATGACATCTTTGCTTCCTTTCCAGTACATGATCCTTATGCATGGATTCATCACCCATTCAGATGCTACAGGAACTACTGAGTTCCTCTTTCCAATTAACCATGCAAATTTCTCCCTTTGTTTTCCACAGCATGCACCATTTCATCTCAAATGAATGCAACTTTTCATTTATGCATTCACCGTTTCATTTAAAATGAAATCAACTTTCAAATGCAAGCGGCAAAAAATATGTATACAGTAAGCAAACTATACATACATATATTTATATTCACATTGCGATGCACCATTTCACAAAATCAAATGACATCTTTTTGTCAACATCTGCATGCAATTTCTTAAATGCCTTTTCTATTAAACTTACTCGTAACAATACCATTCCACTAACCATGATCATGCAGTCTATTCCATTTCCCCATACATGCAACGGTTCATTCTTTCCAAATGCATGCGGCAACATTCCATGCATGGCAAAATTAATAAGCTATAGGGACTATCATAGGGGGACAGTCCTTTTATTTGTCTTCAGAAATATGGCTTTAGGTAAATAGGGGACGCTTATGTTAAATTTGTCCTAAAATAAAATTTTGGTGAATATGGGCCCTTCTCAAATCGTCCCCAGTGAAATCTGCACGTTATGGGTCTAAAACTTAAAAACATATCGGGTAATGGTTGCTCCGGGTCAGACACCTCCCTGCACACACTTAAAAGAACAACAACACGTCTAGCACAAGCAAAATCTTAACTTAGCAAAACTGAAAATAAAAGCTAGATTAATACCAAACAATCTTTTCAAGATAGCGACCGAAGTTTCCTGATAATGGCGGCAAAAACTTGACTCAACCCGAACATCACACTAAAATCCCACATAAGACCCAAGTATAAACCTTAAATGGGTGCAATATAGGGCAAGTATGTTTAAATATCAACCCAGGCCGGTCCATGTACCCCTACTTCAATTGTTTGAAACACTATCTAGCATAATGTTGTTTTTGAAAATCTCTACAATCTACTATTGAAAAGAAAGACTTGAAAAGTAAAAAAAGTTGAAACTCTTGGTGAGAAGTTTCACTCGGGAGTTGCTTCCCCCTAACTAACTACCATGAACCGTGAGATCGGATGAATCGGTGTGCGACAATGCAATTGCAAACCGTAGGAGGTGCAACAATGGTTAATTAGAAACCATCCTCTCAATTTCTAGGATAAGGAAAGCATTATAGGCTACAATTGTAGCCCTCTTGGCCCAAGCAATTGAGGGTTGACTTACCTTCTCCCTCAAACCTACATTTGGATGGCTTAATCACAATTAACTTAGGTGTCTAATTCACGTTTAGAGGTTTGACCTACATTAACCTAGTCAGGAGGCATGGAATGCCTAAGAAAACCCAGCTTAATTTGAGCCTCTTAAGAAAAGGAGGTTTCTCTCTAAACTAGGTTAGAATAGCACTATAGATTGCCAAGCACACACAATGCACAATCACCATGAAAAACACCTCAAATCTGAAATTAAACACCACCCACACATCATCAATTAATCCACACAATCAACTACATGGTAGATGTTAGGGTTCTACAACACCCAGATGAAAAGGGAGACTACTCCATGCTAAACAAAGGAAGAAATTGATACGATCCTCAACAATACAATTTCATTGGAAGAGCAAGAATAGTGGCTCTGATCAAGGTTCAAGATTCTGTAAGGATTCGAGGTCGAATCTTCTTCAAGAAAGAGGGAATGATGCGATATCGACTATCGCGATATTTAATTCGCATGGTCCAAAAATGAAAGTTCGAATGAGGAGATATAAGGATCAATTGGGAGCATTCTTATGGATACAATTATGCTCACGTTGATTAATAGCTGCTGCAAATTCGAGCACAAACAGGAGGGTTATGCATGGACAAAGAAGACAAGAATTATTATCGCAATTAAAAGGGTGGCACTTGGAAGATTAACGTGGGAAGCTGACTTTGATGAAATCTGGACGTGTGTGCATGAGATGATGATTGCAAGGATTATTGGTGGTTTTGGTTGGTAGGTTAATGGCAAGAATTAATTGGAGGCAGCACATGATTTCTAGCTTGGACGTTGGTTGGTGGAAAGCAAAACTTGCTTTGGTGAAATAGCTTATTTGGTTGGTGGATTGGGTGAATTGTGTGGAAGGCGTCCATTAAGTGGCTAGGCTATTAGTGGATTGAATGAAGGACGAGTGGAGTCAGAGGAAGAAGATTCCGCAAGCCTCAATGGAACAAAATTTCAATTCCGCCAAGAAGAAGGAAAAGCCTTCTGCAGCAGACATGGAGAATAGCAGGGCCATTACTTGGAATTTATTTGCTTAACTAGTTTATTTATGTGCTAGATAATTATTATGTTTCCTAGTTAGTTTGGGATTTGTTTTCCTATTCCTTTTAGGTTAGTTTTATATTTTTGAGACCTCTATAAATAAAGGGTGTAAGACCTACAAATTTTGTACCCAATACCCAATATTCAAGTTATCAATCAAAGTTGAGTTCAAGTTCATTGAGGACGAGTTCTTTTGTGCAACACTTCTGTCGAGGATTCCAGGAGATTGTACGTGTCTCTTATCAACTAGAGAACGCGTCTAGTTGTGGCAAGCATCTACCCTATATCAATTGCCCTTTTCCACGAGTTGGTGTTGTCCGATTGGTTTCATATACCAATTGCCCTTCATCATGGTTGGGATTGTATGATTGATTCCGCATCTATCTTTATTTTTCGAGTTCAAGAAAGGCGACATCAGAAAATCATAAAAAGATCGTTGAAGCTGCGTATTTTGGTCATATCAAGTGGTATCAGGAGCCCGGTTCAAACTCAGAGGCGATTTGAAGATTACAGGTTCAATTTCAGCGGCGATTGAAAATCACTAGTTCAAACACAGTGGAGAAAAGAATTTTTTTAAGGTATTTTTATCGTTAGTTGCTAGGAAAAAAAAGAAGAAAAAAATATTTTAATTTTCGTTTCTTTTTTATTAACAACAAAAAAGAGAGAAAAAATTTGTTTTCTTTTTCATTAGTTTACGTGAGTTGGTAGAAGAAAAAAAAGAGAGGGTTATTTTATTTATTTTTGTTTACGTGAGAAAAAAAAAGAGTTGTGTTTTATTTTTATTTTTATTTTCGTGTACTGTTCACATGAAAAAAAAAACGAAAAAAAAATTTATCTTGCAGCCACAAAGCTGTACGTGTGGGAAGAATTTTTTATTTTATTTTGTTAGCTCTTGAAAGGCAACAATGGAGCAAAATCAACGATTCACGGAGATGATGAAGCAAATGCTCAAGACAACGGAAGTTATTCTTCAAGGGTTAAAGGGGAATAATGCGCCAGCGATGGTAGTCCAACCCGAAACTCCTTTGACGATAGGGAGTCCAAATCCAAAGCAAGATCTCGAGCAAAGGGAGAATATATTTCAAACGAGATGCTTAGTCGATGGTAAACTACTATCGGCTGTGATTGATGGGGAGAGTTGCACTAATCTGGTGAGTGAATATTCGGTGAAGAAATTGGGGTTAAACATATTGAAACATCCAAAACCCTACACTCTTCAATAGCTTAATGAAGATGGATCAATTGAGGTCACCAAGCAAGCCATAATGAAGTTTGAGATTGGAAGATATAAAGATGAAGTCCTTTGTGATGTGGTGCCTATGAAAGAGGCTCATGTTTTGCTTGGAAGACCATGGCAGTTTGATCGAAATGGACAACAAGATAAAGTCACCAAGAAGTACAAGTGGTCGCATAGAAGTCAGAAGTTCATATTGAAGCCTTTATCTCCCAAGGAAATCTATGAGGATCAACTTCAAATGCAACAGAATTTGAAGAAGGAGAAAGAGTTTCAAGCCAAAGTAGAAGAGGAAGTCAAAGAAGACGTGGAAGAGAAAGAAGAGGTTCTTGTTAATGGGCTTACTATAGTCACTTGTGAAGTGGATGCACAACCTTTGATTTCAGCTCAAGAAGAACTGGAAAGTGAAGTAGAAGAATTAGAAGAGGCAAAGGATGTGAAAGAAGGTATTCTTGTTGATGTTCCCGATTTGAGTGCGCCAGAAGTTTATCAATTCGATGAGGAACCAGAATTCGATAGAGGAGATGAATGCTTGGGAATTATGGAGCATTCCCCAATAGTTCTCGAATTTGCTCGTATGGATTTTGTGATTGGTGATGAAATGTTAGAAGAGGCAGCCCGCCAGGAGAATCGACAAGAAATTCAGCGCTACGTAAAGAGCTTTCATCACAATGGTGTATTCGTTCTTAAGAAGGGGGGGAATGATACGATCCTCAACAATACAATTTCATTGGAAGCGCGATATTTAATTCGCATGGTCCAAAAATAAAAGTTCGAATAAGGAGATATAAGGATCAATTGGGAGCATTCTTGATGGATACAATTATGCTCACGTTGATTAATAGCTGTTGCCAATTCGAGCACAAACAGGAGGGTTATGCATGGACAAAGAAGACAAGAATTATTATCACAATTAAAAGGGTGGCACTTGGAAGATTAACGTGGCAAGCTGACTTTGATGAAATCTGGATGTGTGTGCATGAGATGATGATTGCAAGGGTTATTGGTGGTTTTGGTTGGTAGGTTAATGGCAAGAATTAATTGGAGGCATCACATGATTTCTAGCTTGGACGTTGGTTGGTGGAAAGCTAAACTTGCTTTGGTGAAATAGCTTATTTGGTTGGTGGATTGGGTTAATTGTGTGGAAGGCGTCCATTAAGTGGCCAGGTTATTAGTGGATTGAATGAAGGACGAGTGGAGTCAGAGGAAGAAGATTCTGCAAGCCTCAATCGAACAGAATTTAAATTCCGCCAAGAAGAAGGAAAATCCTTCTGCATCAGACATGGAGAATAGCAGCGGCGTTACTTGGAATTTATTTGCTTAACTAGTTTATTTATGTGTTAGATAATTATTATGTTTCCTAGTTAGTTTGGGATTTGTTTTTCTATTCCTTTTAGGTTAGTTTTATGTTTTTTAGACCTGTATAAATAGAGGGTGTAAGACCTACAAATTTTGTACCCAATACCCAATATTCAAGTTATCAATCAAAGTTGAGTTCAAGTTCATTGCGAACGAGTTCTTTTGTGCAACACTTCTGTCAAGGATTCCAGGAGATTGTACGTGTCTCTTATCAACTAGATAATGCGTCTAGTTGTGGCGAGCATCTACCCTATATCAATTTCCCCTTTCCACAAGTTGGTGCTGTCCGATTGGTTTCATATACCAATTGCCCTTCATCACGGTTGGGATTGTCCGATTGATTCCGCATCTATCTTTATTTTTCAAGTTCAAGAAAGACGACATCAGAAAATCACAAAAAGATCGTTGAAGCTGCGTACTTTGGTCATATCAGAAAACAAAGGAAAAGAAAGAAATCATCATTGTGATGTCTCCAACTCTCCTTGTGCTTATAGAGATCCTCTACCGAAGAGATATTTCCCAAATCTTCACTTGGATCAAACCCTAGCCTCTTCACCCTCTTGGTTCGTGACCTTCTCTCTCTAGGGTTTCAAGAAGAATAAGATTTCTCTCCACATTTGGGCTCTCTTCTTCTTCCTTTCATCTCTCCATTTATACAAAGATCGCGCCCAGTTCAAATTCCCAGTTCACGGCTGTAACATCAGGCCGGGACCGTGAACACAGCCCAAAATGTGTCGCTTCATTTGTTGAGTTCACGGTCCATGGCTTCAGCTCATTGTCTGACGACCGCGAACTGCCTCAGCGTCAGTAACCTCTGAAACTCCTCTCGACGCCCTGCGGTTCTCCTTTTGTCACTACAAGAAAGTTAGTATTCAGCGACCATTTTTCGAGCGACCACTAAGAAATAGTCGCCGAAAGTCATGTTTTTTACGAATATTAACAAATTATAGTCGTGATAGTTCAGGCGCTTGGTTTGTGAAAATGTAAGAATTTTTGCGACCATTTGTTCAATTTTGCCGACTTAAAAAATCATCGGGAACTATAGCTGTTTGATGACCACAACAATGGTCGATAAAAGCTTGATTTCAACGACCATGTAGGCATATGGTCACAACAAACGTAAATCTTATGCGACCAACTATTAATGGTCGACGAAATTTTATTTTTCAACGACCATCTTATCTCGTGGTCGGCGATAATACAATATTTGGTGACTATTAATTTAACAATGGTCGTGAATGGTCCCAAACTTGAAATGTTGAAAATATAATTCAGTTTGGCGGGATTAGCTAGAGAAAGGTGGGATGGCAAAAAGGAAACCGCGCCATTTTTTCGCGTATAGGCGACTAGTTATTGATTGGTCGCTGAGTGCTTGCATCCCACGCCCATTTCATTAGTCTCCTTTTATAACTATGTAAATAAAGAAAATAAAAAATTCAAAGCTGGAAATTATTTCCGTTTGACAGGGCAAAATGTTGTCGTTTTTGTTGCTTTAGAGAACTAAAGGACAATGCAATTGCATTCTCTGCCCATAGTCCATTTCCCCAATCTGCATACCTAAATTTCCTTCAATCTCCATGACTCCAACCTTGTTCCGCCCTTGAAAGATCTCTTGGCCACCATTTATCGCCAGAATCTACCACCCGACAGCGAAATCCTCCGTCAACTTTACTTCCTTCTATTTTCCCGACCTTCGCTCAGATTAGATCGACAATGCGCCCACTTGACGAATGCTAGAGAATGCTTCTTCGCTGATGCTTCCGTCACATAGGTCGACTCATCTTTCTCTGTGTTTTGAACACAAATTTATTCTCTAAATCGTCTATACTGATTCTTTGGCATTGATCTTCCCTCTGTTATCCTTTCAGCGAGTCACAGAATGAGCAACGCCAACATTTAGAATCTGTATCTGAATAGAAGTGAACTGTTTCATATGCTTCTTCATGTCTCTAATTTCCTACTGGTGGTTTCGTATATGGAGCCTTCGGCTACTGATCATATGAGTTTTAACTCTAATGAATTAGGTCAAACGACAAATTTTGGATTATGTGGGTGGTTTTCATGAATAAGGTTAAACGGCAATTTTGGGATTTATTTGGTTGACTTTCACGAATTAATAGTCCAGGTTGATCTAATTCTGTCGTGCTAAGGTTTAAGTTCTATAGTTCAGGTTATATTCAGAATCTACCATGTATTTGTGCTTTGTCGAAAGGAAAAGCTACTGCAATGCACTAAAAATCATTTGTGAGTTTATCATCTGTTATAATTTTTGAGAATGTGCTTGTTTGAATGACTTTTTACCATATTAAGAGGAAGCAATTCAAAATAGATCGAGAGTGCACCACTAATATAGTAACATGTGTCTATATAATTATCATCTGAATAGTGAGCTCCTCCCAACGAAGTCTTAACCATGTTTACAAAACTAAGCAAAAGGGGTCCTTATTTATTTATGGTGGTCTGGTGTATAGTTCTTTGGTTTGGGGATTCCAGAACCTAGGTAATTATATATATGGACATAATATAGGTGAAAATACTAATTTTGTTACAACCCTCTAATCATATTCATTGTCTTATGTAGAGAAAGTTTGGGGATAAGCTAATTCAAGGGAAAAGCTTATTCGGGAAAGGGAAAGAAAAGTTAAAGGAAGTGAAGCTCGCATATAAGGTTCCATCTCTAAAACTTTTGATTTCTGTAAGAATTAGTTATGCCATAATTTTGTTTTCTGTTAGTAATGGTAAGAGTAATCTACTATTAAGTGTTATGTTTTCCTTGTTTTTATGAACGTTTTGATTATTATTATGATAAACATATGATATTTTTCAAATCTAACTAGTTGTTCTATATTAGGATGGATAAGTCTTGGATGGAGAAAAGAAATTTTAGCTTAGAATATACCGAGGGAGTAAGATCTTTCATGCCATCTACCATTTCAAATGGGCTTTCTTTTCCTTCCACAATGTCTTGAATGATTTTTGCCAACTCTGGGTCCTCCTTCTGCTTCTCACGAATTTTATCATGCAACAAAGGTCGAATGTTCAACCGAGCTAGTAACCCTGTTACACCATCCACTTCCAAATCAACATTCATTGCCCTCAAATCAACCAGATCATTTATATTCTTCTTGCCTTTTCTGCTTAGAGCATCAGCAACTACATTAGCTTTACATAGATGGTAATCAATGGTACAATCATATCTTTCAAAAACTCTATCCATCTCCTCTGGCGACTATTTAAATCCTTCTGATCCATAATATACATCAAGCTTTTGTAATCAGTAAGGATTTTAAAAGTCTCACCATACAAATAATGTCGCCAAATCTTGAGAGCAAATACCACCGCAGCCAACTCAAGTCATGAGTAGGATAATTTACTTCATGAGGACGCAATTTCCTAGAGGCATATGCGATAACTCTTCCATCTTGTATTAACACACAGCCCAATCCTTGATACGAGGCATCACTATACACCATAAACTCTCCCCAATTTGAAGGTAATGCAAGTAATGGTGATGTGGTCAATCTCTCCTTTAGTCCATCAAAACTCTTTTGACATGATTTATCCCAAACATACTTGGTATTCTTCCTCAACAATTTAGTCAATGGTGCATCAATTTTGGAAAATCCTTCTACAAACCGCCGATAGTAACACCCCATACCAAGAAAACTTCTCAACTCCGACACATCTTTTGGTGGAGTCCAACTCACCACTGCTTCCACCTTTTTCGGGTCCACCTCAACCCCTCTTCCAGAAATCACATGTCCTAGAAATATTACCTCCTTCAGCCAAAACTCACATTTTGAGAATTTTGCATATAATTGTTTCTCCCTTAGAATTTGCAATACAATTTTAAGGTGATTTTTGTGCTCCTCTTCACTTTTAGAATAGATGAAAATATCGTCTATGAACACAATCACAAACATATCAAGATATTCATGAAATACTCTGTTCATAAGAGCCATAAATATTGCTGGCGCATTAGTGAGTCCAAAAGGCATTACCAGGAACTCATAATGTCCATATCTTGTTCTAAAAGTTGTCTTTGAGGTTGCTCCATCTGCCACTTTCAGTTGATGGTATCCAGACCTCAAATCAATCTTAGAAAAGACTGATGCACCCTGCAATTGATCAAACAAGTAATATATTCTTAGGAGGGGATAACGATTCATCACTGTTGCTTTATTCAACCTCTGGTAGTCGGTGCACATTCTCATGGAGCCATCTTTTTTCTTGACAAATAACACTAGTGCACCCCATGGTGAGATGCTAGGTCGAATAAACCCCTTGTCCAGCAAATCTTGCAATAGCTCTTTAAGCTCCTTCAGCTCAATTGGTGCCATTCGATATGGTGCCATTGAAATTGGTGTTGTGCCAGGTACCAATTCAATATCAAATTCTACTTCCCTTTCTGGTGGAAGGCCGGGAAGTTCTTCGGGAAATACATCAGGAATTCCCTTACTACCTCAACATCTTCAACCCTCTTTTCATTTACAATCGTCACTTGAGCAAGAAAGGCTTCACAACCTTCTTTCACCAATCAAAAAGCTTTCAAGGCAGAAGGAAAACCTGAGTCTCCTTTTTCTTAATGCCTCGGAATACAACAGGACCTTTATCTGGGGTGTTGAATAACACCTCTTTCTTTTGACTATCCACAACAACTCCATGTGTTGCCAGAAAGTCCATCCCAAGGATGACATCAAATTCATCAAAAGGTAGCAGAATTAAATCTGTTGCTAAGAAAGTTCCTTCCACACAAATGAAGGAACTTCTAATAACTGAGTCTACCTTCAAGGTATCTCCCACCAGCGTTTTAACACATAAGGTATAACCTAGCTTATCTGAGACTAATTGTAGCCTATGTGCAAACGTATATGACATGAATGAGTGCGAGGAACCAGTATCGATCAGAGCATATAATTGATTGCCAAGGATAGAAAGCATACCAGTCACAACTTCTGGTGTCACTTCTGCCTCACCTCGAGTCATTGCATAAACCCTCGGGGCTCCCTGTGCTCTGGTACCCTATGTACCACTTCCTGATGGCTGATTTTGACCACCACCTCTACCACCCTGTGAACCACCACGACTAGAGATGTCAATCCAACCCGTAACCATGGGTACCCTACCCGACCGTAACCGGTCAACGAGGGTAATTACCCGCTTTGACGGGTTAAGGGGCGGGTATGGGTAATACCCGGTTTCAAAATAAAGGGTAGGGTACGGGTATAGTTATCGATAATACCCGCCCCGTTATACCCGCCCCGCTAACCAAAGGGTCAATTTCCCTTGAGAAATTTATTTTACCTTGAGAAATTGAGTTTAGCTACCATTATTGATGATGAAGATGTAGACGATTATTATGTTTGTGTGGATTGTAGAAGCAAGAACAATTATTATGTGTTTGCTGTTTTTATTTGTGTGGATTGTTGAAGCTAGAATAGTTACAAATATTGAGAATTTTTAATGGATAACAGTATATATGTGCATATATGTGTATAAGTTCATAGTTTAGGATTCGTACCCATGGTTACCCGAATACCCGTGGTTATCCGGTGGGTAGGGTATGGTTATATAATTTTCATACCCGGTAGTTATTTGGTTGGGTATTTTAGAAAGCTCTACCCGGCGAGTTAGGAGTTGGTATAGGATAAACCCGCACCCGACCCTACCCATTGCCATCCCTAACCACGACCACTATGAAATCCACTATGGCCTCCTTGGTAACCACCTCTTGTTGGGGCTCTACTAAATTGCACTGAAGGCTCGGACTGAGTAGATCCTCCTCCTCCCATATGAGGACAGTCCCTAATGACGTGCCCAGGCAAGCCACAACGAAAACATACACCAGAAAACCTCCTACACTCTCCAAGATGCCTCTTCTGACAGACTTGACAAAATGGATATTGTGCAGCTGAGGAAACTGGTGCCCTGTATGATGTTCCTGGCATAGACTAACTTGGTGTTCTCCCATAAGCGCTAGGACCCTTCCTTGGTGGATAACGAGGTGCAGAATAATTTACTCCTAGCTTCCTTTTCTTTTCTTCCTCCTTCGCCTTATCTTCCTCTCTACCCTCAACTTCATAGGCTTCATACTTGAGTGCTGCTTCTTTTATAATGGCCATGCTCTCTTCATCCACCCTGTGGATCTTTTCTTTAAGCCCTAGGCGCAGACCATGTAAGTATCTCATCTTCTTCTTATGCTCAGTATCCGCCAACCCATCTTAAAAGTAGAGTAGTCAAACAAACTTGATGGTGTACTCAGTAACTATCATGTTCTCCTGCTTAAGGTTGGCGAATTCATTATTCTTTGCCCTGATAAAAGCTTCGGGAAGAAACTCTGTCTTAAAGGCCTTCAGGAACTCCTCCCAGGTGAACTGAACTCATTCACCATTAACTCTAGAGACTGAGCACCACCAGCTCCTCGCGTGCCCCTTTAGGAGAAAAACAACATATTTTACTTTTTCCTCTGGGGTCGCACAAAGATACTAAAACACATCTTCCATCTCTCTCAACCACTCTAATACAACATCTGGACTCACATCTCCCTTGAAGTCCCTACTACCCAAACTCTTCATATTTGCATAGTCTAATACTGTACGTTTTGCCTAATCATATTGTTCATACAATTGCAGCGGAATTTAAAACTGGTGTTACATTAATTACCAAAATTTACCCAAATAAAATTTCGACATGAACTACTCGCGTAATGGGCCTAACAGTTCTTCCATCTAATCCTGCAAAATAATTCATCTCAATCCATGCATTCATAGACAAACATATTGATAGGGCAAAAGCGTAATGCCTTAATCCTATCTTGTAGTAAAACCGGAAATCCGGGTATCGTCTCTCAGGGACTGGTACAACCTTAAGTTCTATCAATTTTATGAGCAAACTATAAGTAAAGATGGTTGAATGAGACTAATTTCTAAAAGCAAAATAAACTAAACAAATTAACTAAATGAAAACTGTCGGGAGAAAATCAATGGAGAAAGCTCTGGGAGAAACACCGGGATTCACTACCTGTCCTATCCAGATTAATTCACATATTCTAATCAATTTAATCCAACTCTCTACAGCCAGGATATCACGAATGTGCTAGCTATCCCTGTCGGGCATTACTACGTACTAAATAATCAATTCAAATCCTACTGTCGTAGCTCAATGAATTAACTATTTAGCCTGAAGACCGATATCCCAATTAAGACCACATAGTACCTTATTTAATCCACTGTCGCTTTGATAAGTTACTATGTCACATGAAATAGGTTCAGTTATTAGGGTTTCACTGTCGCTAATAACCTAATTAACTACGATTCATTGTATTGGTGGCCAGTCAACACAAAGCATTAAGGAATTTCATGCAATAGAGATTGGAAGAAAAGAATCATGAATCAATCCATCAAATCAAGAACTAGCTACATCCTATGGTGTTTCCCCCAGAAATTGGGGTTTAGTTCATGATAAAATTAAGATAAAACAATAGGGTTTTGTTCATCATGTTCTAAATCAACAATACACAACTAGTTCGGTTCAGAAAATCCAACCAATTAATCGCTCTCGTTGAACTCAGCTCAAGCCGCCTGAAAAACTGATCGATAATTGCCCTGCGCTCGCGTCCCAAGCTTCCGCTGCCCTCTGCTTCTTTTTCCAAGAATAATTCGCCCGAGACCCCTCTCCTCAGCTCATTCCCTTTTCCTTTCAATTCCGTTTCCTTCCCCCCAGAAGCTTCCGTCCACTTCTTTCCTTCCAAAAGCCAATTCCGTCCAACAACCCTGGCCCAAAACACTTCCGTCCAAAACTCTTCCCATCTAAAAAAACGTCCCAACCCTTCCCAGACTCAGCAATTGATTCCGTGTGCAATTAATTGGGTCCCCATGGAAGCTCGGCCCACTTTTCCTCCAGCCGGATCAAGTTTTTAATTTCATCCAAATTCCATCTTCCAACCAAAAGCCCGCTAGTATCCTGCTTTCTTTGTACTTTATTTGGACCAGGCCAAATTGTTATTCCATCAGTGATTCCACTCGATTGTTGCCTATGCAATTTTCTCCTTTTTCGTATTTTCTTCACCTGTAATACATCAAACTCATGGCACTAGGCAGTAATGGTTTTTCAACCATTCTCAGATTAGGGAGCCCTAAAATAACACCAATCGGCTTAAACATATCATGGATAATCACATAAAGTCCAAAAATTCAATATGTTAAAGCCGATTATCACAACCGCACACTCAATTGTTGCTTGTCCCTAAGCAACGACTCAAACAACACAAACACATAATCATCCAAAACAATGACACACCACAGACTCACTAATCAAACACTCAAACAAAACAAAAATTTCCTTGTACTCTTGTTGTAATCAGTAGTTTCTTTCTCAAATGACAAGTTGTGCTTTAATGGTCATACCTTTCACCCCACACTCAAGTTCTTTGCAACCATTACCATTAATTGACTCAAATCCATCAAAAACTCAAATAGCAACACTCAATTCCGATCGTCGGTAGTGGGTGATTAACAACTTATGGTGTAACAGTTATTAGGAGAATCTAACCACATCAGTGAGGTGCATATCTCGTGAGGACAATCTGGCTTACTCACACCAATCATAAGCAATTAACAAAGCATGAGTCTCAAAAACTAATGGGGGAAGCCTTTCGCAAACATGATTTTAACTTTAAGCACATCACTACCTTTTATGACAAGGAGAGGCTTTCTCTCTTTCTGCTTTTGCTTGCCGAGAAGTCGTATTTAGTACAAGTGGGATTTGTTTCTTACTACCGGTGACCGAGCAAGAGCAATTTCTGCTTCTTAGCACTCGCATAAGGGCTTCTTTCAACTCCTTTTCCTCGGTCCGTGTGGAGGGTCACTGCACCCTCAAATGGCACTTCACTCAACTGGGGATCGTACTTGATAAGCAACATCGTACGGTCGCGAACCGATTCTCAATTGAATCTTTCCTCATCCCCATGTGCAATGAGTGATTGCCTCACACGATTTTGGCATTTTTACCCACACTTTAATTGTTATGGCAACTTTCTTATATTTTACTTGTCAGATAGTGTTTTCTCATTTATGAAGATACAGTTCACCCCATCATAAAACATTCAAAACAGAGAGACTCATTGCAAAATCAAAAGCTCACAATTGATGCAAGTAAGCACGGTATCCAAACATATCGAATGGTCAATGTCCTCCTCCTAACTACTTCACCAAAAGTCATTACACTATCCTCACAAAAGAGAATGTTGCTAAAAGAGTTTTCTCATTCAAAGCATATCAAGTCAGTCAAAACATTCAAGCTCATTGTGAAGAACTATGCAATTCAACACAGGTGGGGTGATTTTGATGATTTCATTCAAGCACAAACTCATTTTCAAGGCATCACGGTCATTTACATCATGTTACCACAAGAGTACAAGGTTTTGTTTTTAATTTTTCTCATTTTTAAGTGTTTTTTAGCCATTAGCTTTGCACAGGCAGCTTGCTTTTTGCACAGGCAAACTGCATGCAGTTTGGCTGTGCTCAACCTAATGGCAAATTTTTTTTTTTTTTGTTTTTTTTACCACATGCAATAGGGACAAACAAACACTAAGACTGACCACCCCACACTCAGGATGGAACATTGTCCCTAATGTTCAACTCCTAATCTAAACATGCACGGGTTTGACACAACGAAAAAATAAAAATAAAGAAAAGAAAACTTACCTTGGGTTGCCTCCCAAGAAGCGCTTGTTTAACGTCCTCAGCTTGACGTTCATGGAGCTTTCAACCAATGGGTATGGAAAGGTATCCAGAATACCCTCCCGAACAATTATAGAACGCATAACCTCCATCCAGCATATGAGTCACCTCTGCAGGGCCTGGTGTGCGAAAATTTGGTATGACCTTCTTATCTTGCATGTTGGACCCTTTAGTGAGGCGTAGGTGGTACTGTAGCGCCTCAAGCAAGTACTCTTCCTGTTTCAATGTTAGTGAAGAAGGAATAATAACAGGAAGATTGAAATCCTTACCCAAATATCTATGCTTGAGGTGACCTGGCAAGGATTTCTGCCCTTGCTTTTATTTCAGAATCTGAGCAGATAGGATAGGTGATAGTTCTTCGGATGGTCCACTATCACAGGAAGATGAATTTTTCCTTTCTCGAGCTCCACTTTCAAAGTCATCAAATGCATCGTGATTATGATCAACTTGAAAGACATTAAAAATTTCCTCCTCCTTACCTACTCGGAATGTCAACTTCCCTCTCCCGACATCGATGAGTGCATCACCAGTGGCTAGAAAAGGTCTCCCAAGAATGAGAGGCACTCCCCGATCATCTTCCATCTCCAGAATTACAAAATCTGTTGGGATAATAAACTTCCCCACCTTCACCAATACATTCTCCACCACTCCCTTTGGAAGTTTCACTGATCGATCGGCCAATTGGAGAGTGATCCGAGTAGGCTTAAGAACATCTCCCAATCCCAATTTCTTGTAGACTGAGTATGGCATTAAATTTATTCCTGCTCCAAGATCACAAAGTGATTTATTGAACTCTGTACCTCCAATGACACATGGAATGGTGAAGCTGCCCGGATCATCCCTCTTTTCTGGTAATTTATTCCGAATCACAGCACTACATTCAGAAGTAAGGGTTACCTTCTCCAGATCAGCCCATTTGCGCTTCTTCGTCAGCAACTCCCTTAAGAATTTAGCATATGTAGGCATTTGTTCAAGTGCCTCCGCCAACGGTATGTTGATATGAAGTTGCTTGAAGATATTCACAAATTTCTTGAAGTTTGGGTCTTCCATGGGCTTCATTAACCTTTGAGGGAATGGTGCGGGAGGTTCATAAGGCTTTACCTCTTCGCTCTTCAATTTTTCCACTTTTTGAGGTACACGGGCAGATTGCTTTTGCACAGGCAGATTGCATGTAGTTTGCCTGTGCAAGTCAGATTTTTCAGCTTTTGCACTTTCTTCATCCTCCATCTCTGCAGCTCCTTTGCCCTCCTTTTCTACTGGATTTTTCTTGCTCTTTGGATCCTCCAACTCCTTCTCACTCCTCAATGTGACTGCTACAACCATGGCATCCTTTGGATTCCTCTCGGTATTAGCCGGTAATGTCCCAGGAATCCTGCCTTGCATATCCGCCAGAGTTTGAGCCATCTGTCCCATCTGCCTCTCCATAGCTAGCATAGACGATTGTAAATTATTGTTGATGGCTAGCTGTTGAGTGACAAATTGATCCAGACCCTTCAGATTATTGTCGGTTTTCTGCATGTGAGCCAGAAGCAATTCTTCAAGTTGCGGTTTCTTCTCTGGTTGAGGTGGAGGTTGTTGTTTCTGCAGGCCTGGAGGTGGAATGTTGCGAGCACCAGTTGGGTTGTTGTTCGCCCAGGAAAAGTTATGGTGCTTCCTCCATTGTGGGTTGTAGGTATTTGAGTACATACCACCCTGGCCTTGATTTCGCTGATTGTTGATATAGTGCACATCTTCCATCTGATCAGCCACCAGTGGACATAGATCCCTATGATGAGCACCTTCACATAATTCGCAATAAGCAACCTCCTCCTGTCTACCAAGAGCCATCTTAGCCAGCCTGCGTTCGAGTGCATCGAACTTGGAGTCCAGCTTAGCATCAATCTTTGCTTCTAGACTTGCAACTCTGTCTATCTCATGCAAGCCTCCTCTCCTTCGAATGCTGGTCTCACTACCTCATTCAGTATCTTCAGAGCATATCTTCTCCACCAGTTCATATGCTTCCGGTGCTTCCATTCTTGTGAAACCATTCCGGGAAGCATTATTCAGAGCATCTCGGAATTGTCTTCTGATTCCATTGAAGAAAATGGAAATCACGTTCCAATCTTCAAGACCGTGGCTCGGGCATCTCATTAGAAGCTCCTTATAGCGCTCCCATGCCTCGGTCAGACTTTCATCTTCAGCTTGTTCAAAAGTGACAATTTCCTCTTGCCTCTTCATTGCCTTGGCAGGAGGAAAGTACTTATCCAAAATGGTCTTCTCAAGCTGACCCCATGTTGTGATGGAACGGGGTGTCAAGTTCTGGAACCAGTGTGATGCATTCCCTAGCAGAGAAAATGAGAACATCCGAAGACGGATGGCATCATCAGACACAGCCGGGCTCTTCATCGTATCACAAATGCTTGCGAACCGGCGAAGATGTTCATGAGGATCCTCAGTGCTTGCCCCGGAGAAGGTGTACCCATTAGTGATCATATTGATGAAGGCTGGGGTAATCTCCATGTTTGCATCCCCAGCCGGAATGACAACACATGAAGCTCGGGCTCCAGTCCTCCGATTCAGACGAGCCCTGATCGAATGATCCTGTTCTGCCATGATGTCTGGCTCGATGTTGCGCAGTGGCGGTGTCGGTGGTGTCGGGATGACAGGTGGTGAAGCCTGCCCTCTCTGTTGACGATTCTTGGTTAGGGAAGGCCTAGGAGTTGTGGATGTGGTAGGCTGCTTCCCTAACTTGACCTGCTTCCTGTTCTGTCGGCAGGTCCTCTCGATCTCGGGATCTAGTGGCAGTAAATTGCCAGTCGTCCTCCTTGGCATGCACGAGGAGGATAAACCTGAAAATTTCACCTACACACTAACACCCAGATCAAAATAGTTCACTCACAAAAATCAATAAAAAACAAGGTATGGCAGTCCCCGGCAACGGCGCCAAAAACTTGATAGGGCAAAAACGTAATGCCTTAATCCTATCTTGTAGTAAAACCGGAAATCCGGGTATCGTCTCTCAGGGACTGGTACAACCTTAAGTTCTATCAATTTTATGAGCAAACTATAAGTAAAGATGGTTGAATGAGACTAATTTCTAAAAGCAAAATAAACTAAACAAATTAACTAAATGAAAACTGTCGGGAGAAAATCAATGGAGAAAGCTCTGGGAGAAACACCGGGATTCACTACCTGTCCTATCCAGATTAATTCACATATTCTAATCAATTTAATCCAACTCTCTACAGCCAGGATATCACGAATGTGCTAGCTATCCCTGTCGGGCATTACTACGTACTAAATAATCAATTCAAATCCTACTGTCGTAGCTCAAAGAATTAACTATTTAGCCTGAAGACCGATATCCCAATTAAGACCACATAGTACCTTATTTAATCCACTGTCGCTTCGATAAGTTACTATGTCACATGAAATAGGTTCAGTTATTAGGGTTTCACTGTCGCTAATAACCTAATTAACTACGATTCATTGTATTGGTGGCCAGTCAACACAAAGCATTAAGGAATTTCATGCAATAGAGATTGGAAGAAAAGAATCATGAATCAATCCATCAAATCAAGAACTAGCTACATCCTATGGTGTTTCCCCCAGAAATTGGGGTTTAGTTCATGATAAAATTAAGATAAAACAATAGGGTTTTGTTCATTATGTTCTAAATCAACAATACACAACTAGTTCGGTTCAGAAAATCCAACCAATTAATCGCTCTCGTTGAACTCAGCTCAAGCCGCCTGAAAAACTGATCGATAATTGCCCTGCGCTCGCGTCCCAAGCTTCCGCTGCCCTCTGCTTCTTTTTCCAAGAATAATTCGCCCGAGACCCCTCTCCTCAGCTCATTCCCTTTTCCTTTCAATTCCGTTTCCTTCCCCCCAGAAGCTTCCGTCCACTTCTTTCCTTCCAAAAGCCAATTCCGTCCAACAACCCTGGCCCAAAACACTTCCGTCCAAAACTCTTCCCATCTAAAAAAACGTCCCAACCCTTCCCAGACTCAGCAATTGATTCCGTGTGCAATTAATTGGGTCCCCATGGAAGCTCGGCCCACTTTTCCTCCAGCCGGATCAAGTTTTTAATTTCATCCAAATTCCATCTTCCAACCAAAAGCCCGCTAGTATCCTGCTTTCTTTGTACTTTGTTTGGACCAGGCCAAATTGTTATTCCATCAGTGATTCCACTCGATTGTTGCCTATGCAATTTTCTCCTTTTTCGTATTTTCTTCACCTGTAATACATCAAACTCATGGCACTAGGCAGTAATGGTTTTTCAACCATTCTCAGATTAGGGAGCCCTAAAATAACACCAATCGGCTTAAACATATCATGGATAATCACATAAAGTCCAAAAATTCAATATGTTAAAGCCGATTATCACATATATACTCACAACCATATGCATTGTCTTTTCATAGCCATAGTCACAGTTTCATACTACATAACTGCATACCATACGAATACATGTTATAATCGTCACAACTAACATAATTACCCAAATATACACATATTATCAACTTGCCACACTTGTGGATATCTCACACTACATCAGAAGCTAGTATGCACATGAAAAACATTCTCAAAACTTTTTTACAAAAAGGTGTGGATCACTGGCCAAAATCCCGAGTAGTAGTTCAAGCACAGAATAGTTGAAGACCATACCTCATCTTGCCTTCAACTCTTGCTCAGCTCCCACCTATACACCTATCTACTGCTGATGATGATGATGATCTGCTTACACATGACATAAGCAGAGAAAAAGGATAATGAGGGTCAGCTCATGGCTAAGTGAGAATCATTGCATTGTGAGATCATAACAAAGCATACCCCTACCATACATCTAGCAATCAAGCCAAAACACTAGGATCGGACCTCAGCCATCCTCATATCCCAATGGGCAAAAGACTCAACCACCTTGACTTATGCATATGCGTCTTATCATGTTTTACTTATAGACGCTTGGCTACTCCCATGCTAATAACTCTCCCGGGCCACCATACACACCCAACCTTTTGACAAAAAAAAACACCATACACACCCAACATCCCTTAGGATGTGATCATGCACAATTACCCCCATACCACCATAGGTGAAGCCATACCGACACCACTCTAGGTGTGGTCATATCTCGTGAATAATCTTCAGTTACCACCACATGAGAGGTGTGACTATCATGCATATCATAATCTTTAGTCAGCACCACAAGAGAGGTGTGACTATCATGTCATAACAGAGTAATAGCATGGGGAGCCCTAATTACTATATAATTGACCGTGAGACCAAAAATGCTCTTATTTGGTATCCTTATACATGATTCATATCTCATCTTGCTTAATCATAATTCGTTACTTGCACATGTACTTGACCTGGCCATAATTGGCTCAACATCGATAAACCAGGAGTCGTATAGTTGCACTTCCTCAGGATAAACCCTCGTGCAAGTCATCCTCCTTAAAACATCATAATATCACCCTGGGAAGTTTATTTCCCCCACTTGTGAATCCAAATGCAACCACAATATCACATCATGTCAAAACACCTGATCGAACAACCATGAAATCATATCAACAGTTAAGCCACAAATGGCAACATGTATGCAATCATCAACATAAACAAGGTCCATATCGATTAGGGCAAGTCAATAATATGATACAGCAGTCAAGGATTCAACATATAGCACAAAAGTTCATACACCCCTAATCATGCCATTCTAGTTCACCTAGTCAATTCTAAGTATCAATATAATTATCGTGATACGACAAACCCGGTATGCCATGCTAATCCCTCACCAGTTTTGGTCGTTCAAACACCGGTTTAAGCTTCCCGTACTAAAACGTCAACTTCAGGAATGAACCCAAAATTAGAATCTGAGACCGTCCTAATATCCCCTTCTGTGTCCCCGTCGATGTTAGTTCTAGGCTTAGGGTCAAAATCCCGATAAAAACCCATCAAACCCTAACCGGAGCTAAATTCAGGGATTTGGACCCCGACCTAAATAATTGCCAAAATTCATGGATTAGAACTAGAGGATTAATTACCTCGCTGCAGGAAGCTCGTATATGAAATTTGGGCTCAATCCGGCTTCTGGATACTCTGAAATCCTAATTTGACTTATCGGGAATTCAAGAAATTCCTGAGCCAAAAACTCGTTTTAAAGCTCTATATTGATAAACTACGATGTATAGATGGATTAGGCGTTACTTACGGAATTTTTGGATCAGTAGAGCTCAAGAATTGAGCTTTGGAAAGTTTTTCCCCCGGCGCTCTCCTGAAATGGACCGAGGGGGGTTTTAATAAACTCTCCCACCGCCTACTGACCACTTTTAGATTTGTTTTCCTTTTTATTAATTATATAATATATAACTATATATATTATATAATTAATACGTATACTTATCCGATCGATTGATAATCTGATTTTTGTCAAAATACTATTAAAACACTCGATTTTAAATCGTGAAATTTTCTAGCAACCGTAATACGAGTTTAGCTGAAATGGAATGTTACATTTGTAATTACCAAAATTTGGTAACTGGGTAAAAAAAGGGGGTGCCCTTAAACACAGAAAGAGGTATTTTAAAATACTCTCTCAAGGGTCTAGTTTGAATTCTTTTTTCTGTTTTGAATTTATTGTTGGATTATTGATGTGTTAAAAGAGTAAATGGACTAATCTAGTTGATTAGAGCACTAAGTTTAGCTAGCCACTCGGTAAGAGTTATGCTTGCTAGAAAACTTAAAGCGATCTAAGCTGATTCTTAGCATGTGGGTGATAAAAAGCAAGATGCCTATCATAGCATATAACGAAAGAAATTAACGGCGGCGTAAAGAGGCATGAATGTTACAAAAAATCAAAAAAATATAATGCCCACTTCACATACAAATTTAAGCACTCTATCTAATGGATTATGAAATAAGAAGCATCACCATTTACAACCTTATTAAATGATTTCATATTACTATACAGATGTATGGATGAGTATATGCTTGTGTTATTGGTGGGGTGAAAAAACACAAACCTGTGATTTTTGGTTGGTTGGTGGTGGAGTTTGATGGCAATGGCTTCTTGCTATCTCTGACTATCTGCCCTCTTCGTGCTTCTTAATGCTCCTGCTCTGTCTCTTTTGTGTTTAGTGCTATGTGTCTTTTGTGTTTTAGCATTTTTCCTTTCCCTCTGCCATATGCTTATCTTTGAGGTAAGAAACCTCTTATATACTCCCCTTTCACTGTAGTTCTTTTTGTGCTGGGTACTTTTTATTTGTTCTTGAAGTGGTGGCCTGATCTACATGAGGTAAGAAAATTATGTTGGTCTATGGAGGAGGTGGTCTCTTTGTTGTTTTTAAGGGGTGGCAGTAATTTCTGCTGCCTCTTTGGATAAGATAAGGATGATGGGTTTGGTTAACCTGGGTTGACCAGAGTTGACCGAGATGGGTTGGATTGGTTGACCTTATTAGGCTGGGCCGAGAATCATGGGCCTGAATTGAGTTTATGGTTTGAAAATTGGGCCCTTACTAATATTTTCCTTTTTTTTTTCTTTTGCAAGTCCTTGGTATGTTTCTGGCCTAAGATAATGATCTATGGAGGCCCAAAAAGCCTCAAAGGCTAGGCCTCCTATTCTGATTGGTGCCCAAAAATGGAAGAAGCCTTTTCTTTTTATTTATTCTTAATTCCTTATTTGTTCATCTTTTAAATGTAATAATTATTAAGTGTACATTTGTACTTTGTAATTACGCATGTAATTATTTTTGTGACTTATCATTAGAATGGTGATATAATTATAGAAATGTATGGCCCAAACATTCAATTGATTCTTCCCAACCCAATTTGCTTGCTTTCTCTAATCTTAACCCAAATCCCAACTTCTAAGTAAGTAGTTGCTAACTGTGAATTTTGATCAACAGTAGTAAGATTACCATTATCCACATATACCATTCGACCAATTCAAACCTCTGCCACCAATCGTTAACTGAATATGGTAATATTAGTGTAGGTTGTGACACCATACTACTGCTGTTCTAAATAAAGCGAATTTGGTGGCTATTAGCCACTGCTAATCTTACCTAGTACAAATATTAGAATTAAGTCAAAGTGGACTTGGAAATCGTTGGTACTTATTGATTCGCCATTGCTAATCTCAACCGACATCGTCCAAACTTTCACTTCAATTTCCTTTTTGAATTTTAAGTAGGATATTCTTCCGAGTTTTGAGTAGGATGGTTGATTCAGACAAAATGTGGTGTCTATAGTTGCCTCTCTTTGTATATCTCTTTGTATAAAGAGTTATACAAAGTTCCCATACAGACACCACATTTTCAAAAAGTAGCATGATGGTTGTGTTAGAGTCCTTGAAATAGGATGTGATTTGAGGGTGATGTGAGAACTGTAAGTAATCTTGTGGGTTTGTATGAGATCGCTGATTGCGAAGACTTCAAAATTTTGGATAGTCTTCACCAATGAGGGGAAATTTATAGATTTTCTGGTATTCGTTAATCATCGTATGCCTTATTTCTTTGTTGTTTGCTAGCTTCGGTTATTTAATGGTAGAGGCGCTTTTCAACTCCCGTCTTTTGTTGAATGATAGACGAGCTTGTCAACTCCCGAGTAAGGTATTGAATGGTAGGGGCGCTCCTCAGCTCTCATGAGGTATTGAAAAAAGTAGGAGTGCTCCTCAGCTCCCGTGAGGTAAAAAAGTAGGGGTGCTCCTCAGCTCCTGTGCGTTATTAACTAGTAGAGGGGCTCGCCAGCTCCTATGAGGTATTAATTGGTAGGGGCGCTCTTCAGCTCCCATGCATTGTCGTTGAGATTTTGATTTTCCTTTGTGGTATAGCAATGTAGGGTATTGATTTGTTCACATTGCAGTATATAATAGCTTTGGGATTCTAGTAATTCGTTCGACATAAATATCAAGAACAAGTAGCTGCATGGCCTAGGGGATCCTTAAGCATGCGGTAAGTTTAGCATTGATATGTATTGCTTTTGGCATCATATTGTCAGATGATGTAATGCCACGATGAGAATGCGTAAATGGAAGGGGCGGACCCCTTATGTGGATTCTCGCTCGATTGATGTGCCACCTTGTGGCAACCTTGATGAGTACGTGACATGATGCGTTGTATGATGAATGCTTGACGCAAATGTAAAGGTAATTTAGTTTTTTTTGTTTTGTCACAAGATTTTTCTTTAAATTGGTCGACCCTCAAGAATCACGTCATTACTTTCAACATAATCGGTCTTTGGTCTTGTCCGAAGTGGGATGGCATATGTATTGATAATATTGTCATCCTTAAATCTTCAGTTTTTAATAAACGAGTCAACTTTCATTTTGATGTTCGCCTTGTAAATTTGCTGAACTTCTTTTCGCGTCCTGGAAAGACTTTATATGAAGGTGTTGCATTAGCTCTCACATTGAGTCTGCAGAATATTTGCGAAACATTGACTTTCTTTTGAGTGGCCTCGTATAAAATTTCCTTCACATGTTCCCATTGTTTATCATTGTAGGCGGGGAATTCTTAAGTCGACTTCTTAAGACTGTAACAATTATTGGATTTTCCCCTTCTTGTGTGGATCATGATTATACGGGGTTAGACCAAGGGAGGGAATGAAAAAAAATAAGACGTCACCCTAGTTCTCATGAGAAATTTTGTTAAATTGCTTTGATATTGTTATTTTTCATTTTGATCGTATGTTAGTCACGAATCGTTTCAACTTTTTTAGACTATGAGTTCGTAGCTAGTTTATAGTTGTTGGGTGACTATCACGGGTCATATTTGTGATTGGATGGTATAGGAGACAACAGTCAATTGCAAGTTGGGGAAGAATGATAAGTAAAGTAGAGTAACAAGTGCATGATTGAGACGAATGCTCATGGAATTTTTATTTCTGGGGCGTAAAAGGAAAGGATATATAGAGCAAATACGAGAAATACTAAAGAGATTCATGATTCGACAGTACAGCCTGCACTTGTCCCATTATTCTCATGGGGTCGATCGAGCGTTACTTCGTCCTCAGGCATAGTATTCTTCACCGAGTCAGAGTTGACTGGATATGGTATTTCATCCCCGTCCATATCTGTTAATATAAGCGTTCCTCCTGAGAATGCCTTCTTTACCACATAGGGACCTTCATAGTTAGGAGCCCATTTCCCTCCTGAATCTCCTTGTTCGAGCAAAATTTTCTTTAAAACCAGTTTTCCTTCGCAAAATTGTATCGGCTTCACCTTTTTCTCAAATACTCTGATTAACCGTCTTTGATAGAGATGACCATGATGGATGGCCCTTAGCCTTTTTTCCTCAATCAGGTTTAACTGGTCATACCTGGCATTAACCCATTCAGCATCTTCGAGTTCTGCTTCTTTTAATACCCTCAAGGACGGTATCTCTACTTCAATTGCCAGCACTGCTTCCATCCCATAAACCAGAGAAAAAGGTGTTGCACCCGTCGATGTTCTCACTGTTGTTCAGTATCCATGTAGAGCAAATGGTAGCATTTCATGCCAATCCTTATACATGATCACCATCTTCTGGATGATTTTCTTAATATTCTTGTTTGCGGCTTTGACAACACAATTCATCTTGGGCCGATATGTTACAGAGTTATGGTGTTTGATTTTGAATTGTTCGCAGAGTTCATCCATCATTTTGTTGTTCAGGTTTTTCGCATTGTCGGTGACCAACCTTTCTGGCAATCCATAACGATAGATGATCTCCTTCTTGATAAATTTTACCACCACACTTCTGGTTATGCTCGCGTAGGAGGCCGCTTCCACCCATTTGCTGAAGCAATATATTGCTACTAAGATGAATCAATGACCATTTGATGCTTTGGGTTGATTAATCCGATAACATCTATTCCCCATACGGCAAAAGGCCAAGGTGATGACATGACATGGAGGGGGACAGGGGGAATATGAATTTCATCCGCATACACCTGGCACTTGTGGCATTTCAAAACATAGTGGATGCAGTCTCCCTCCATTTTAGTCTAGTAATACCCCATCCTTAATATTTTCCGAGCCATGACGTGACCACTTGCATGTGTACCGCATATACCTTCATGTATTTCTTCAATTATTCTCGAGGATTCCTTTGCATCTACACATCTTAACAGTGTTTCTTTTGTACAAGGTCGAGCCGCTCAAATAAAACCCATAGGCCAATCTGTAAATAGTCCTTTTGTCGTTTTCGGACGCCCTGTGGGTATTCTTTTTCTTTGATATAGGTTAGGACGTCCTAATACCATGTTTTTTCATTTGGTTCTCCTTCAATATTCATGAGGTATGCGGGGGCATCTCGTTTTTTATCTTAATACATGATGCTTCACCCATTTCTTCCATTTTGTACATCGATGCGAGGGTAGCCCACGCATCCGCAACTTGGTTTTCCACTCGTGATACATGTTCGAACGTTACTTCTTCAAATTTCAATATCAATTCTTTGATGGGCTTCTGACATGCAATCTCCCATCCATCTCTTATTTGGAAGATTACTAGTGCAGAGTCTCCATACACCTTCAACCTTTTTATCCCCATTCCCAGTGCGACTCGTATGCCGAAGGCGCATGCTTCATATTCTGCCACATTGTTGGTACATGTGAAGCAGAGTTTAGCTGTAATTGGCAGTATTTCACCTTCCATGGACATAAAGATGACCCCCACTCCTTGCCCTAAAGCATTAGAAGCTCCGACAAACTTCATGATCCAACTACCATGTGGTAAGATTTCTTTTTCTTCCTCTGTTTTCATAATGTTCTCATCTGGGAAATTCATAATCATGGATTCGGGATCTATAATAGCATGCTCTGCTAAATGGTCGACAACGACGCTCCCATTAATTGTTTTTCTTGTTATGTAAACTATGTCGCATTTTGCTAAGAGGACTTGCCATCTGGCGAGGCGCCCAGCCAATGCGGGTTTTTCGAATATGTATTTGATGGGGTTCATTTGGGATAGCAAATGAGTTGTGTGATACAACATATATTGCCTTAACCTTTTTGTTGCCAAGCTAGGGCACCACATATTTTTTCTAAAGCCGTGTACTTACACTCATAGTCATTGAACTTTTTGCTGATGTAGTAGATTGCATGTTCTTTCTTTCCTTGCGCTTCTTGTTGTGCCAAAATTCCCCCATAGAATTTTCAAATAATGATAAGTACAGCGTCAAGGATTTTTTTTGGTGTAGGAGGTGCTAGGACCGGTGGGTTTAACAGGTATTCTATAATTTTGCAAAATGAATTTTGGCAATATTCGTCTCATTTACATGGTTGGTTTTTCTTGAGTAGTTTAAAAAGGGGTTCACATGTGGAAGTCAGTTATGAAATAAGTCTATTGATGTAGTTCAGGCGATCAAGGAACCCTCTTACTTCTTTCTAGGTTTTGGGAGGCGGCATTTCAACTAATTCTTTGACTTTGTCTGGATCGACTTCTATTCCTTTCTGACTTACTAGAAACCTTAGCAATTTTCTCGACGTGACCCCAAAAGTGCACTTTTCGCGGTTTAATCGTAATTGATATTTACGTAATCTCTTGAAAAGCTTTCGTAGGATTTCCACATGATCTTCTCCTGGTCGAGATTCTGCTATCATGTCATCCACATAGACTTCTATTTTATTATGCATCATGTCATGAAATAGCGTGACCATTGCCCTTTGGTAAGTAGCTCCTGCGTTTTTCAGCCCGAAAGACATTACGATGTAACAAAATGCTCCCCATAATGTGATGAAAGTCGTTTTTTCCATGTCTTCTGTGCACATTTTGATTTGGTTATACCCAGTGAAACCATCCATAAAGGAGAATGTATGATGACCAGTCGTATTGTCAATAAGAACATCGATATGAGGTAATGGGAAATCCTCTTTTGGGCTCGCAAGATTTAGGTCACTATAATCTACGCACACTCGAATCTTTCCATTCTTTTTAGGGATTGGGACAATATTTGAGACCCATTTAGGATATTTGGCTACTCGTAAAAAGCAGGCATTGTATTGTTTTTGAACTTCTTCCTTGACCTTTAACAACCATTCCGCTTTCATTCTTCTCAATTTCTCTTTGATGGGTTTGCTATCTTGTTTCAAAGGCAAGTGATGAATCACTATTTTCTCATCTAAACCGGGCATGTCTTTGTAAGACCAAGCGAACACGTCTTGATATTCCTTTAGCAGGTCTACAAGCCTTTCTTGCTCATCCTCACTCAAGCTTTCCCCAATTTTTACTTCCTTCTGATCTTCTTCTGTTCCTACGTTTACTACCCTGATTGCCTCACCATGTGTTTGTAATGCTGGCTCTTCTCGCTCAAGAACCCAATCCCAGTCCAAATATTCTTCTTCCTCCTCATCCGATTCCACTTGATTAACGCGTAAGTCAAATTTGATCGTCGAATCATAAAGATCTCGAGTATCCTCTTACTACTCACATATCCTGAAGCAAAAGATATGAAGGCAAAAGGAAAGGAAAATAACGAGGAATAAGGAAGGGGTAGAAATCCATGTCACGAAAGGCTGGAATTCGAATGCATATGTTTTATTTGAAAGCGAGGGAAGGTGTTATAAGTGAGCTTTATTTTCCACTACAGTCTTAACAAAAGTTTAACTAGTCTTCTCGACTACATTTTATTCGTTATTCATTATTATCAGATACTCTAGATTTCTTGTGCCCGCGGCATTACATTGTGTCTGGTGTAGGCATGTCTTCGAACTTCCAGTTGCACAGCTCTTCATCTAGACGCATCAGGCGAACAAACTTGGACAATTCGGTGTCATTCCTTCCGCTCATGTTGATCAACATGTCATTAAAAGCAGTTAACATCATATAGTCCTCTGGATCTGAATTTTCCTTGATGACACCAACAGTTTTATTGTTGATGGTTCCTCCGCTTATGAAGGTTTGAATTATGTGGGGTATCATGATCCTCCCGCATTCCAGGTTGTTCCCTTTTAAGCGAGCCAACCTCTTGTTTCGTTTCTCCTCTTGGATCCTATTCATATCCTCTTTACTTGGCGAGTACCCCAGACCGCAGCGGTTTTTATTTTCCTTGATGTTTATTGGCAGTCTGAATAGAGTGTTCCACATTGACTTGTCAATTCCCTTGATCATTTGTTTAGCAGCCATGATGGAGGCTATGGATGGTCTTGGATCTTTTGCCTTACTTTCTTTATTGACATATGCGACGTGTTCAATTTCTAGAGATTGAAATGCACTTTCAAGAGCTTCCTCTGTAGCTTCGATATATGTTGCATCCGGTTCTTTCATTATCATTATATCTTCTTCCCCGTAGACTTCCACCAACTTCTTGTCAATGATGAATTTAACTCTTTGGTGGAGTGACGATGGCACTGCTCCTTCTGAGTGTATCCATGGCCGGCCAAGTAGGAGGCTGTATGTATCCATCACCTGGAATGAGATGTTGAAAATGCTTGGTCCTATCTGGATTGGAAGCTCGATTTCGCCGATCACCTTGCGTTTAGTACCATCAAATGCCCGAAGCACTATAAAACTCGGCTTGATGTATGATTCATCCACCGGGAGTTTATGGAGGGTTGACTTGGGTATTACATTTAGAGCTGACCCATTATCGATAGGCGCACAGGCTATAATGTGGCTTTTGAATTTTAGCGAGATGTGTAGAGCCTTTGTGTGACCTGTTCCGTCGGTGGGAATTTCATCTTCATCAAACGAGATCTTTCCACTAGTCAGGACCGCTACAACAATATTGTCCAATTTTTCTACCAACACATTATGACATGCATGAGCTTGGTTTAGCACTTCATAAGCGCTTGGCGATGAGGTTCCAAAGTGAGGATTAGGGATAGAAGAGAGATTCGCGCAGGCATGCGATTCAACTGCTCCACTACCTTAAACTCACTTTGCTTAATCAGCTTTAGGAATTCACAAGCATCCTCATCTGAGACTTGTTTTTGTATTCTTTTGTATCTTTCATCATTGGTGCCCTCTCCTTTTCCTCGTCGAGCTGGGGGTTTGTGAATTTGGGGAGTTTTTGCTTTTCCCGCCTTATTTCTTGCCTTTTTCCTAATTCCTCAATTCTCCGCTTTTATACGTCATCTTGGGTGTAATATCTGCCAGTTCTAGTCACGCCGCCTACCCCATTTATGTTTGTCACTTCACTTTGGGGATTAGGGGTGTCCTGATTCATCTGACAGTTGTGCATCCACGACACTACTTTTGGATTTTCATATTTGAATGGTTTTGGGGTTTTTATGACCAACGGTACCACTTTCGATGATGGAGGACTAGGTTCCTCCTGTTGGGCTTTGTAGCAGATGAAACCGTTTTTCTTTTGAGGATCCTCCTTTAGTGATGACTTTACTTTTCTTTTAGTGCTAATCAATATCACTTTTGCATACATGAGTTGTTGTAACTTCAGCTTGAATAGATCGCAATGCTGGATAGAGTGCCCTTTAACTCCCGCATTTCTTCGTTAGGGTGCTCCTGGTAATTGTTGTGAGATAGTACCTTATATCTGCACTCTAGAGGTATCTTTATTTATGCCACACTGTCCCTGTCTTTGTATTGTTCAAATTCTTCGATGTCATTTACTCCCTGTCCCCCATGATTGGGCAGTGGGTTACTGTTAACATTCGGCCTATTGGCTTGTTCTTTGAATTTTAGTCAAACAATTTTATCAACTATTGTACCTTGATCTACAGTGTTCTGCAATCCTCGGTTGAGTGCCCTGGGACTCCCGAATGGTAGGCACAATGTTGATCCGGCTTATACCAATTTGGGTAAGGTGGTTGCATAGGCTCAGATGGTATGAGGGAAATCAAATGACTTTGGTTTAGTGGCTGAGTAACATAATTCGGGCGTTGAGTAACAACTGTAACATTATTTATGTATGGATGAATTTGAATGGATTGAGGTTAGTTGTTCCATCTCCCTATTTTTGAAGACTCTCCATGGGCTGACTTGACCTCCCCTTCCTTCCTTCGGGTGTGCGTGTGGCTTGCCTTTCGTGAAGTTTCTGCGCTCTCCATCTTCCCTAGTTTGATTCCCTTTTCAATTCGTTCACCAATTACTAACATATCAGCAAAATTTGTTGTAGTGATTCCGATCATGTTATTGTAATACGAAGGTTTCAGAGTTTCAAAAAAGGTAGAGATCATTTCTTTTTCAGACAAAGGGGGCTAGACGTCCGCAGCCTTTCCTCGCACCTTTGGGCATACTCTCGGAAGGACTCCTCCTCTTTCTTTTCCATGGTGCGTATCTTCTCTATCTGGGGCGAAATCTTGATTGTGCTTATAGTGTTTCATGAATGCATCAGCAAGATCTTGCCACCTTTTAACCTTCGAGCTTTCGAGCTGCATGTACCACCTTGCGGCTGGCCCAGTCAAACTGTTTTGAAAACAATGTATCATTAGTTTGTCATCTCGGACGTGATTGGCCATTTTGTTACAATATAAGATTAGATGGTTTCTAGGACACGTGGTACCGTCGTATTTTTCAAATTTCGGAACTTTGAATTTTGGGGGAATTATCACATTTGGTAAGAGGCATAATTGTGTGGCATCAGTAGAACCATATGATTCTACCCCTTCAATGGCTCTCACTCTTTCGTCCAGGTAGTCCCATTTTTCTATTAACAATATGTCATTTTTACGCGTTCTATTTTTTCATCCTCTTGGTCATGTTTGGGTGATCCCATATTATTTTTGTCATGTACAATGATTAATATGGGGCCTGAGCTTTCCCCTTTTGGAGAAACATCATCGTCAGAATGTACTTCTTCATCATTGGATGTTATTTCTTTCCCTTTTGCCGACTACATCTTTACTATCATGTTTAGTTGATCCTTCATTTCATCAAACCCAGCCCTGTTATCTTTCCTTCAATGTCACTCAGCTTCTTCTGAAAATCCTCCATAACGAACTCGGCCTTAGATCTCGTTAAGCCTTCAGTGAAAACATGCCTTCAATGTCACTGATGTAACCCTGGGAGATGAAATAAAAGGTTTAGTTTTGTGTGTGTAATGTCTATGTGGATGACTTAAATTTCACTGTGCGCGATAACCATATCATTGCACGCATTTGCACTTATTCTCTAATGATGATATATTGCTAACATTCCATCTCATGAATAGGTTTTGCCACGAGACAACTTTCCTGCTGCAAAGTTTTATATTTACACAATGGCAGGAATACCACCCCTTATGGAGGCTTTTCAGAAGAAGTTGAGTGACATTGAAGGCATGTTTTCTTTATGAAAAGCCTCCATAAAGAATACCACCCCTTATATTTACACAGATGGCAAGTTAGCAATATATTATCATTAAAGAATAAGTGCAAATGCATGGTGCAATGATATGGTTATCGCGCACAGTTAAATTTAAGTCATCCACATAGACATTACACACAAAACACTAAACCTTTTATTTCATCTCCCAGGTTTACAACAGTATTTCACAAAGGAGTGGCTACCCAACTGGTTACCATGCCCTGAGCGCCTTCGACCCTTTTAACAAAAGCGGGGTAGGCATCAAAACTCCCTTTCTTTCAATTTTGTTGTTGTTTTTTATGGGAGTTTCAGAACAAAATGTGTCAAAATAGTCGACCTATTCCTAGTAGTCGACAGTTACTACGGACTTCGATCTTCATTGCAGCATATGTAAGGGCTCTGGGTCCTCGGGGTCTGCATCTTTCGGTGCTTTGGAGCACTCACCTATGCAAGTTCTCACTTTTGCCGCCTGCTTCATATTGTATTTGGCTTCCTTCAGAAATTGATTCTCTTTCATGAATAGTGGGAAACAAACCTCTTTGATTCTTCCGTCGGTGTGGTAGTTTCTGGCAGATCTTAATGCCAGTAGCACGTCGTTCAGTGAAGCTGGGGTAAAAACACGGGCAGCCCACTCGAAAATATGGTCGTGTTCCCCAGGCCATGTTTTCAATGCCGAGAGCATGTTTGTGGTGGCTGCTGAGGAGTCCAAAACACGGGCACCCTTGGAGAAAAACACGATCGTGTCACTCCTTGGGCATGGCCATATTTTGATCGGCTCGAGCGTGTTTTCAACACACGAGGCAAAACACGGGCGGACAAAAGCAAAACACGGCCATGTCCTCGACCGTGTTTTGCCCAGTCTCGAGTTAAAAGGAGATTTCAAGTCAAAGAAAAGGGGATCCGATTTTTAGAGATAGAGAGCAGAAAACCTAAAGAGAGAGTGCAACGAATAGAACTTCCAAGGGCCCTAAATCGATCTTCATCACCATTGGAGCTCGGTGGAATCTTAGAGGAGTGCCGATTGATTACCAGAAGCAGATTTTCATCCTTCATAGAATGATTTCCGCATCTAAAGCAGATTTCTCTTCTCTCTCTATGGAGTAAACTCTCTCACTCACCTGGGTATGAAGAACCCTAGATTTGTATGTTAGATCTGGTTGTATGAACCTAAGTACAAGTTATTTGATACTGATTATATTCAATTGAGGCATGATTTTCTGAATTGCATGAATACTGATCAAATTCCTGTAGTTTTTTCTTTGACCTAAAAAGAGAATATCCGCCTAGGTTGATAGAGCACCCTTAATTGAAGATAGTGAATTGACGACTTTAGTCGAGGAGTCGGTTTACTATCCTTTACTGGATTTACTCCAGTAGAGGAGGTTTGGCACCTTAGGGCCTCAGTCTGTTTACTCCAATGGAAGTTAGTCGCCCGTTGGGGATTCAGATTAAGAGGGTCTGGAGACCTTTAGTCGAGACTTCAGACTGTCTAAGAACCTTCCGCAGTATAACTATCATTGAAACTGGATTGGGTGAATTACAACTTGGCTTAACTACAGTCTAAGGGGAACCATATCTGGGTGACCTCTCTCAAACTTGGAACACAACCTTTACTGCTTTTGTTTGCTAGTTTAGTTGGAACTTCACTACAGTTGAACCGCTAAATAATAAGAATCTCACGGAGTAGTCATCACACCTAGGACCCGGGTTGACATTTGAACCTAAGCCCGCTATACTACGCATTAGTAGGTGGTTACACTTGGAAACTTCTATTGTGACGGTATGAGTGAGTCAAGTTTTTGGCGCCGTTGCCGGGGACGGCTAGGTTGTTGAAGAAACGTGATTTATGTTACTTTAGCATTTCTTTTCCGCATTGATTTTTTTGCTTTGTCCCACTTTTGCCTTCACGGGTTTGTTTGCTTGGCTGTGTGGAGGTCGTGTATGACCCGTAGCAAGTCGGGAGACTTACTCTTGTTGGATTCGAAGCTAGAACGCATTTGTCGCCAGCTTAGGAGGCAACAGCGAGCAAGACTGGCTACGGAGGAAGTGCACATCGACGGCCATCTGAGCAGCGACTCCGAGCAGGAGGACGAAATGGGTGACGAGCACAACATGTTAAACCTGAACTTGGGGCAGAACCAACCCCTGAGGATGCCCATGCACGTTCCCCTAGTGAATCAGGTTCTGGCCAATAACCCAGTTCCCCAGCCAGATGGGGCTCAGCATCAACCTGCCCCGCCAGGTCCTATTATGGACTACTACTACACTCCACGGATCGCCGACATCCGCCACATCATCCTGTATCCGCCCATTGCAGCAAATAACTTCGAGATCAAGCCATGCTTTATTCAACTGATCACATCCTCCATCCAGTTTCATGACCTCAAGGATGAGGAGGCGATGGTGCTCCTTTTCTGGTTCTGCAGCTTACCAATGGGTTCAAGCTGAATGGTGTACCAGATGACGCGATTCGTCTTTACCTCTTCCCCCACTCTCTGGTGGGGCATGCAAAGAGGTGGCTAGAGACTCAACCACCATTGTCTATCACTTCCTGAGATGATCTAGCCAACAAGTTCGTGCACAAGTACTATCCGGCCTCGAAGACCACGGAGATTCAGCGGGAGATCACTCATTTCCGCCAAGAGCCAGATGATTCACTACGTGATGCTTGGGAACAGTACTCGGGATTTTTCTGGTAGTGTCCCCATCACGGCTTTAGTGATGCATTTACTGTGGGAAACTTCTACAGTGCTCTATCTCTAGAAAGCCAGAGGCTGATCGAATCTCTATTCCCAGGAGGGGACATTCTCACCAAGACTCCACCCGAGTTGAATCAGATGAGGTGTGCATTCCATGGAAGTGAGATCCGGGCTAGAGCGGGAGGTGGCCGAGCTGGTCCAGACATTAAAGCAGCCCAACAGTCTCATTCCAGGCAGAGGATTGGATGGACATTCGGTTGCACAATGCCAGTGGTGTGAGAGCTCAAATCATTTGGTGGAAGACTGCCAGTCTATGCGGGATTCTTCTACACCCCAGCAGCAGTTGGATTTCATCGCTAATGCTCGACCCCTTGATCCTTACATTGGAACATATAATGAGGGGTGGCGCCAGCATCACAACTTCTCCTGGAATAGAAACAACGGCAACACTACCAAGCCTCCCGGTTTTCCAGATAGAGTAGGTGGTTTCCAGCAAAGACAGCCCTTTCGGGCCCGACAGGATCCATTTCCATAGCAGTAGCCTTATCAGCCCAGACTGGGGAAACCATTTCAGCAGCGGTAGAGACAGTTTGTCTAGCCGGCAGCAGCTCTAGCACAAGATGACCAGATGTCAGAGCTGAAAAACATGGTGCAAACCTTCGTGAGCGCCAGCACAGCGAATTTCACCAAGATGGACCATTGCATCACCTAATTGGAGGCAGGCTAGAGGAACCAAGGTGCCATACTTCTGGACCTCCGGTACCAGATTAGAGGGATAGCTTGCCAGAACAACACAGACCATCGGGAACCCTGCTTGCCACCACCATCCCAAATCCTCGCGAGCCTCGCTAATAGTTAGATGCCATCACTACTAGAAGTGGCAAGATGACATCTGCTATCCCTGCTTCGGCCAGGCAGGAGAAGTCAACACCTGCATTCTCATGCTCAAGCTTCGAATGTTTTTACTCCTTCGACTCCTCCTCTATCGGTTACTCATCTTCCTCCTCGACGATCCTCACCTTTGGAGCTCCGCCGCCATTCTCTTCGAGGTCACCCCTCCGACCACAATTCAGTGACCAACTTCGAACTGCCGACATCCCGGGTCGTCTAGGAGGATAAGGTCGGGGCCTCTCAATCCCTTGACCACATCACGATCGTCATCCGTCAGTTACGGCTCTTCCTCTCCTACTCACAGGCGTGAACCTCTATCCAACCTGCAGCAAAAAAAAAAAAACACCCCCAACATTATAAACTATGGCTAAAGCAATATCCATGAACATATCATACCGCTCCTTCGCAGTATTACTACCAATCCGCATAACTTCAACAATCTTGGCGAAGTAATGCAAGTAAACAACTAGGGCAGTCCCATGTGCAGGCGCAGCAACCGAGCCAACGATCATGAGCACCCAATCCAACCAGTCCGCGCAAGCAAACAGCCTAGAGAAGGGCACGGCAGTTGGAGGCTGCTCCATCTCCTTGGCTTCCTTCATCTCCTCGTCGGCTTTGGCCTTTGCAGCTGCGCCAGTTGCGGCGGCCTCAGTGTTGAGGTCGAGGTAGGAGGAAGGAGATTCCGGCGGCTCCGTCACCTCGGAAACAGGCGTCACCGGCTTTATATGTGGTGGAGACCTTCCTAAGAGTCCTCGGGAGATCATCATCTTGGCGAGAGATGCAAAGAGACAAAGAGGGAGTAGGCGTGTTAGAGATTGCAGTAGTATGTATCAAAACACTAGAATCCACTCCCTGTGTCTCCTCTTTCAGTTGTTCATCCTCTAAATTTAGCAGTGGATCCGTTAAATTTAGAGGAAAATCGGCAAGTTTCCACAATGAAATGAAAGAATATGACTGTGGGATGGCGTTTTGTCGAGCAGTAGCTAGCCTGAGGGGCTTGAGATTGATGCCCAGGACTTTTCCTCAATTTGCCACTCTTCGTTTCTTCTCTCTTTCCCTCGTCCTCTCTGTTTGCTTGTGATTTTCTCGGCCGAGAAAATATTATATTATTATTATTTAGAAACTGCAATTGTAATCCCTTGTACGTAACCGTTAATCCAACCGTTCACGTATTAAGATCGAACCTAAACCTAGAGGTCGGAGTGTTACAAGTCGCACCAACATGTTCTTTTTTTCTTGCTTTTCAATCCATGGCCAACTTGCAACATATGAAATCAATAATAAACATGCAGAAACTGATTCCCAAATACGTTTTCTACCCTGCTAGCAAGCTAGCTACATCGCTGATGTTGTTGCCGGCAAGCTATGTTGGAGTCATATCAAAGAAAGAAAAACATATGAGAACCGTATCAAAGAAAAGAGAGACCTAGAACATAAAAAGAACCAAAACCCAAAAAAAAAGAGGGTTGTTATTTGCCGCCCGTGTATTAATTTAAAATGACATTTTTGCCCCCACTCCCTTCCCTCCCAAACTCTCCGCCTCCTCCCTCCAACCATCGCCGCCGACCATCTCCACCTTCGCCGCCGACCACCAAAACCATCTCCACCTCTGTCTACCACATCATCACCGCTGCCGGACCTCCCAAATCATCTCCGCCGCCATCCGCCACATCATCGCAGCCACCGAACCTCCCAACCCACAACCGACGGACCTCCCAATTTTTGAAACGGAAAGAAAAAAAAAAAACCCGTCCGCTCGCCGGCGATGGACGACGTCCGCCTGCGACAATCGGACGAGGTCCGCTCGAAGGTGTCGGACGGGGTCCGATCTCCATTGTCGGACGGGGTCCGATCTGCTGCGTCGGACGGCTTAGCGCTGTCCAATTTCACGGCGACAATAGAAGGAAAGAAGAGATAGAAAAGGAGAGAGGATATTCGGCGAAATTTTTTAGGAGTGGAATAGACGTTTTGAGGGAAGTTAATTGGAGAGAAGTAATTAATTATGATTAATTATTATATAATGATAGTAGAAAATGGTTTCTGCCGTAAGTGGGATTGATTAGTGGGAATTATTGTTATTATTTTATATCAATATTAATATTATCATTTATATTAATTAATCTAGCTAATTCCATACTCATCCCATTTATTCACTAAACTAATTTTACCAAACCACTAATTTCTCCATGCACCACTAATTGCTTTTTTTTTATCGACACTAATTGCTCAATATGACAGAGGTGATTAGTTTCTATTGTTTCTACCCTTATAATTAGAAAAAATTACCATGATTAGATTAGAACTTTCAAAATTATTGCGTACATAAATAGCAACTTATGGATAATTCAAAAAATTACCATGATTAGATTATGAATATTAATTATAAGAGATCCAAAATTATTGTACAAACTTATGGATAATTCATTTTAACGGTGTAGAATGACTATAAATACTTATTAAATTTGGTTAAATTATTATACAAGAATCTTTTCACAATTACTATTTACTAGAGCTATAGATGTGAAAATTTAATGTAACCCTTGGTGCTCCACTAAAATGTGGATACGAACATGGTGGAATCAACCGATTCGCGATCGGACGTCCTGGGCAAAAAAGTATGAATAGTGTCAAAACTTTAATCGACGTTTTTGGGAGTTTTGGGAGTCGTAACGAGCAGTTTCTTGGGCCTACCATGCGTATTTCGACGATACGGACGATTGTTGTTAGTGGAAGTAGAGGCGATTTTGTCTCTAAGACAATGTCGTAGTAGAATTGGATTGGTCGAGGTTGAATGTAGTTATTTTGTTGGAATAAGGGTTTAGGATTTTGGAGGGATAGAAGGTGTAGACTAGGAAAGAAATGCTTTATTTCTTTTTGCCATCTATCATCTTGATTTCAATTGTGGTTAAATTCTCTTCTAATTGGTTATGTTAATTAAGGAAGTGTTAATTAGGGAATTGAAATTAGACGTGGCTTATGGAATAGGAAATGTTAATTAAGGAAATTTTTTCGGATGTCAATGTGGGTGGGATGCTAAATTGAGTATAATTATGAAACCATTATATTGTTAGACGTGGGAGGAAATTTTGTAGGTAGTTAATTAGGAAAATAATCATTAAATTGGGGAGGATATTACGTTCTGTTGTTAAGGAATAAAAATTCTATTGATGGTGAGAGAAATAAGATTGGTGGCGAGAAATACAAATTAGAGTTAATTAGGAAGTTTCCTTCTGAAAAATTCTTACTCAAAATAAATTATTTTATTAATGTAAAAATTATAAAATTTTCCATAAAAAACTCATCTATTTAATATTCAACCGCTCAATCAAAATAAAAATAAAAATAATACCAAAACTATATTAACCGAAAAATCAATCTTACCTTAAAAATATACTTTTAAATTTTACCATAAAAACTATTCTATTTAATATTCCACCGCTAAAGTCTAAACTAAACAAAAAATCTACCAAAACTAGATCAACGAAAAAGTCAATCTTTCCTTAAAACTCTCCCATTAATTTGCCTAATTATCAGATTTTATAAAAATTTTATTTTGACGGGTGATTTTATAAATATCTGAAACAATATAACTACTTAATTACTCAATAAATAATTAACAATTCAAATGTGGACGCCAATTAGACGTGGGTTATGGACATGTTAATTATGGAATTATTTTCGGATGTCTTAAGTAAATGAAATTAAATGTGGACGCCAATTAGGGGAAGACAAGTTAATTAAGTGAATATTTTACGGTTGTTTATGTAAACTTTTATATATACCATGAAAAACTCCTTTCTTTTATTTTGGTGAGAAAAAAACTCCTCTTTAATATTCTACCGAAATATATCAAAGAAAAATCAATCTTACCTTAAAATACTCCCTTTAATTTGCCTAATTATCATATTTCTAAATATTTAAAACAATAACAAATTTATTCACCGGCGGCCCGTCCGACGCCGGAGATCGGACCCCATCCGACGCGGGAGATCGAACCACGTCCGATGCGAGAGGTCGGACCCCGTCCGACGTGGGAGATCGGACCACGTCCGATGTGAGAGGTCGGACCCCGTCCGAGGCCGGCGGGCGGACCCCGTCCGAACGCCGATGTCGGACTGAAGGTCTCCGTCCATCTCATCCCGAGGTCTTGCTCCCATGGCGAAAGAAGATGGTGGAGGGTGAATCACCGCCGGAATTGCGGGGAAAAAAGAGGAAAGCGAAGGTGATTGTCGCCGGATTTGAGGAATAGAAAAGAGGAAGGTGAGGTCGCCGGCGGCAGGTTTGGTCCTCCAGAGCGGTGGCAGCAAAACTCGGCCAACAATTCCGGTGAGATATTTTAGTTAGGTTTCAATGTGTTGAAGGGCAAAATTGACTTTTCTACAAAATTATGGGCGGCAAATAGTAAATATACGGGCGGCAAATAGCGATTCATAAAAGAAAAGGCTTACTTAGAGAGTAGTGGCTTGCCCATCACCTTTATTGCCTTCTGAAAGGTACACCTGCAACAGCTCCTCCTTACCCGACCTCTTGTCCAAACTTGAAAACCCAAAAGGAAAAAGTCTGATTAGATTGGCATAAACCAATAAATCAAAAAGAAAAATAAATCCAACAAAAAGAGCTTACCTTAGACGCATGTAGATAATTGTCCACCACCAGCAGCAGGCCATGTTTACTCTGCCATGACAATTGCCTGCGAAGCCACCCGTGGAGAAGCTCGACGACCCACCCATAAACGAACCTACAACTAGTCTAACCATCAATTGTATGTGATTTGCATGTGGGATCTAAAACCAATGAAATCATCCTCTTTTTTTCCATCTTCTTCCTTCTCGTCTGTGTGATAGAGAAAGATGGAGGATTGTGATAAAGAGAGAATGGAAAGGGAGAATAGTTTATGGAAAACTAAGATGGAGGAAATAAGTACGTGAGAGAGGGAGGGATGAGAGATGATTGAACAAATAATATAAAGAGAGGGAAGAGGAGATAGATTGGCTCCTTTCTATTGTTTTGTGTCAGATAGAGTAAGGGAAGATGGAGCAAAAAATTCAAAAAAGGAAGGGAGAAACCGAAAGGGAAAGAGAGAAGAGAAAACAATATTGATTATGACAAATAGTGACAAAATAAAAAACAGTCAATTCGTCCGAAACTCCATAAATCCAAAATCAAAAGCAAAAATAGGCATGATTGATCAGATAGACAAAAACAAAAAAAAGAGTAAAACTGAAATACAGAGCAACAAAGTAACAAAAAACAAAAAAGAGGGGGGAGACTAAATTCATCACCATGCTCTTCTTCCCTTGGTTCTTCTATTTTCTCCTCCCACTCTTTCATTCTTCTGTTCTTCCCTTCCTTTTTCATCCATTTTCGTTCTTCTAAAAACATGGAGAAAGTTCATCTAAAAAGATGAGAGAGGAAGAGTGAATGAAAAAGATAAGATAGGGGAAAATGGTGTTTTACTTTATTGCCTAGAAAATAGAGAGAGTGGGAAAGAGGAAAAAATTATATAAAACAAATAAAAAAACAATTTTCCTTCTTCCTTCGTCCCATCTCACGTCATCTATCACCACTTGGGTTAATGACATAAATATTGTTTTTTTTTAATTTACCACCAATATGGCGGATTAAAAACAAATGACACAGATATTGTGCTTTTGGAAAAGGCTTTGGCGGCCACACCGGAGACTCAGGCGCCGCCGCTGATTCTAAAGTTCTGGGCGCTGGCGCCCGAGTCCCTTGCGCCGCCGCGTCAGGCTCTTTTTTTAAAAAAATTTCCTCGGGCTCGGGCCCCCTCCCCTCCCCTCCACCCTTATCTCTTCCCAGCCACACACTCTCCTCCTCCCCTCCTTCTTCCCGAGACCACACAACACCCTTATCCCCCCCAACCCTCCTCCCCACCCTTCTTTCTTTCTGCCCGAACAGAGAACCCACCCCGCCGCAACGGAGGTGCCGGCGCCTGTGAGTGGAGCGCCGCCGCCTGTAAGGGGAGCGCCGTCGCCGCAGCAGGGAGCGCCGTCGCCGCAGCAGGGAGCGCCGTCGCCGCAGCAGGGAGCGCCGCCGCTGGGGAGTGAGCGCCGCCGCCGCTTACTGGTAAAGCGCCGCCGCTGATGTCTTCCGACGAAGAAGCCGGCAGAGGCAGGGGGAGAGGCCGGCGAGGTCGTGGCAGCTGTTTGCGCGGTGAGACTCTCGTCGGCGGCTTGAATTTTTTTTTTAATGGTTTGTGTTTTTTATTGATGTTTTGTTGCTTTGTTTTTGCAGTTCCTAGGCTTATGGATCCTTATTCGATGAGATGACCGCCGGCGACAATTGATCCAAGTCCGGTCGATGCGACACTTCTTTGGGGACATGGCCAACATCGTATTGACTCTGTTTGGACAAACGAGGTAAGTATTTGATAATTATTCATGTAAAGTTAATTAGCTAATTAGATTATTTTAGTTGGTGAACTGAACTGTACTGTTAGAGAATAGGATTACGTATTAGATTTTTTGAAATTAGTATAATTTGATATTAGATTAGATAGATTAGAATTAATTAGGTGAAATTAGAATTATTACGAATGAAGATGAATTAATATAAGTTTTGTGCACTATAGGCTGGTGATCGATCTTTCCATGTTCGAGGTACGACCATTTTAGTACCTTACCGTGAGCTTTATCGGCCATATCTCGAAGCGGCAGGCACCACCTCCACTCCCAACCTCTTCCGATGTTATTCATGGCTTCATAGAGTCCTGCATGTCTATCTGAGATGATGCATACATCATTTCGATCAGTCAAACCCTGAACGTTCCTTATGAACCATGGCCAACTCTCAGTATTCTCGCTCTCCACTATGGCAAATGAAATTGGAAAAATTTTCTTCCGACCATCAAATGAGCTCGCCATGAGTAGCACTCCTTTATACTTCCCAGTAAGAAATGTTCCATCAACAACCATGATGCCCAGACAATTCTTGAATCCATCTATACAAGGTCCATAAGCCCAGAATACTCGCTGAAATATCAAATGACCTGGTTGAGTCGAAGGAACTCTTACCCAATCAATCACCGATGTTGGCATTTTTCTCTTGACTACCCGCAAGAATGTCTGCAAAAAATCGTAGGATTCTTCCCAATTTCCATGCAACTTCTCCAATGCTCTTTGTTTCCCATACCAAGCCTTCTTGTAAGTAACTTGCATATTAAACTTATCTTTCAACTCAGCTTGCACAGTTAGAACACTCAGATTTGGTTGGGCACGTACCAAATGTTTGACGGCCTTAGATATCATGTCGACATCAAGATGGCGATGATCCGTCGGTTGAGTCGTACTGCTACAAGAATGCACCAACTCAGCCTTTCTCACAGTCCATTCGCCTCCAGCATCTCGACATCCAAACCGCACCATCCAAGGACAATTGTCATCCTTGTGCCTCAAGCATCTGACCTTCCAGATTGAAGGTGACGACTCCACCACGCCATATTGAAAGTTGCGTTGTAGTGCGTGGTGTTTAATCGCCATCTGTGCAGCTTGTTTCGAGTGAAATATCTGCCCCTTGTAGAATTCTCCTTCAAAACTATCAACAATAGACATTGGAATTACGCCATATGAATCAACAAGTGAGTATTCTTCGTCCTCTTCATTACCCTGCAAGTAAAAATATGGAGGATAATTAGGCACTTCTTCCCCCTCTTCCTCCTCCTCCTCCTCCTCCTCCTCATCTTCCTCCTCTCCGTCATCACCGTCATCATAGGCATGATCGGATGGCACACTCCATGTATCATCTTCTACCTCTCCACCCTGATCCTCACTGAGCTGAACATGTATCTCAGCACCCAAACAATAAGGATTTTGTGCCATAAAATTCCAAAGCACATTCAAGCTATCATCATCCACAATAGGCATTGCATAATGAAATAAAACACCATTCTGCCATTCTGGAAGACGGTAAATGAAACTTGTGATCACATCACTATCTTGTACTGCTTCGTCTCTACGCCGTATTCTCGGAATTAGATTCTCACAAAGATAATGATATGTGACCCTGGATGGAATCGTCATCTGAAAACTACTACCACCAACGAATTTGACGCCCAAATTATCTTCTACTTTCTCCGATTTCCATCGAACGACTAGTTCAAATCTTCTAAAATCACTACAAAAAAACAGACTCGCTAATTAAAACTAAACACAATCATAATAACATTTGAATAATATAATTACAAAAATAAATGCGTCTCTTACCTATTAGCCATTTTTGCAGCAGCAACGAGAGCTCCAAAGCTCCTTTGTTTTGAACGATTTTTTTGTGGTGTGAAACTGAAATGAAATTGGCTGGGTTTATATAGGGGGGAGGCCACCTAACTCGCTGATGACTCAGGCGCCGCCACTCTAGTCTCGGGCGCCGCCACCTGGGACAGTTTCCCACCTAACACGCTGGACTCGCCGCCGCTGTCACTTAATCCAAAATATCATCCAGAGCGGCGGCGCCTGAGTCCCAGGTGTTGTCGCCATTTTTTGTCTCCAAAACACAATATCTGTGTAAATACTTCTTAATCCGCCATATTGGTGGTAAATTAAAAAAAAAACAATATTTGTGTCATTAATCCTCACTACTTCCCTTCCCTATATAATATTTAAAAAATCATAGAAAAGCAAACAAAGTTCCACTAATTTGACCACCCTATAGTTAAAAGAGGCATAAAATAAGAATTCTTTCCCTTCTCTTGTATAAATTAAAGGGTAAATGCCACATTTGGTCATTAAGACTACTAGATCGTGTCATGTTTAGTCATTAGAAAAATTTAATATCAATTTTGGTCACTCGAATTACTGAAACTGGTCACATTTAGTCACTCTCCCGTTAGTTTCCGTCCAACTTCATTAATGGAGTTGGACGGAAATTAACGGGAGAGTGACTAAATGTTACTAGTTTCAGTAATTCGAGTGACTAATTGTGACATGTTTCAATAATTCGAGTAACCGGAGTTGGACAGAGGCTACATGAGTGTGACTAAATATAACTTGTTTCAGTAATTCGAGTGACCAAAATTGATATTGAGTTTTACTAGTGACTAAACATGACACGATTTAGTAATGTCAATGACCAAATGTGGCATTTACCCATAAATTAAAAGAGGGTAACAATTTTTTGATTTGAAAGGGAGACCAAATCCACAAAGACAATGGAAATGGGTAATGCTGCCACATTTGGTTAGTGGGTTTACAAAAATGTGTCATGTTTAGTCACTGGAAAAAATTAATATCAATGTTGGTCACTCGAATTAGTAAAACGGTTCACGTTTAGTCACTCTCTGTTAGTACCCGTTAACACCGTCAGTCAATTACTTAAGTGGCTAACAGAAGTGCTGACTCACCTTTTTTTAACCAGCCACATTATCAAACCCGACCCGCCACGTCAGTCAACCCACCATGTCATCTTTCCCAACCCAATCCTTAAACCATACAAACCTATGGACCGACCCCTCTATCCATCTCTCCTCTTCGTCCCCTCCTCTCTCCTCTTCAACCTCCGCATAAAAATCATTCACGCCGTTACTAATCCGAGAAGTTTCAGGCGCTAGATCTCCTCTCTCCTTCTTTCGTACAATGAAATCCAACCTAGGCCTCTTCTTCTCCTTCTTCATCGAGTCAATAGGCTTGCGTGAGCCAGAAGAGGTCGCCGCTCCCACGCCATTAGTCTCTTTCTTCCTCACAACCAAACACCTAGAAGGCCCATTGCCCTTGACTATGTACCCCGACGACTCGCCAGATCTCCCCCCCTTCTCCATTGACCAAGTAATTTTTCATCCCCTTGAACATAATCGATAGCAGAGCCAAACAGAGCACGAAGCATAGAGCCCCATCGGCGATTGCTCCCTCAACGACGGCCCACCGAGTACGTGCCTTAATTGCACCGGGAGGAATTTCCCGATTGCTTTGGCGCCCACCACCCCGCCTCCCTCCTAGAACGAAAACCGACGATGATCGAGAAGGGGGACGCGTTCGGTTTGAGGCCGGAAGCATAGAGGGAGACAGTGGTAGTTGGGTTGAAAATGGCACCACCGAGGAGGGATCCGATTGTGCTGAAGAAGAGGACCAAGTTGGCCGCGACGTCGACGGTGATAAAGATGGTGGGTTCGACGCCGCGAAGGAGGATACGACGGCCGAGGAGATTACGAGGACTGGGACGGAGAAGACCCACATCGAGGTCAAGATTCTGTCTCCGATGGTTGACTTGATTACGCCCATTTTGATTCGCTTCGCTGGCGCCAACATTGTAAGTGAAGGGTTTGGTAGCGTTAGTAAAACGATTGGAATTTGGATGTATTTGGGGAATGATAAGTAGGAATGTGTTGGTGTTTCTATAAAAATGAAGAACTAAAGATGCTGCTTACGGGTGTTTAATACCCGTGGATGAATTGGGTAATGTTTTTGAGGAGAGAGAGATGAGCGAAGAGAAGAGAGAGGGATAGAGGGGTTGGTTCATAGGTTGTTTGTGTTTAAGGATTACTTTGAGAAAGATGACGTGGCGGGTCGGGTTTGGTGATGTGGCGGGTTAAAAATAGGTGAGTCAGCACTTCTCTTAGCCACTTAAGCAATTAACTAACGGTGTTAATGGAGACTAACGGAGAATGACTAAATGTGGATCGTTTTACTAATTTTGAATGACTAATATTGATATTAATTTTTTCAGTGACTAAAGATGATACATTTTAGTAAATCCAGTGATCAAATGTGACATTTACCCAATAGAAAGAGATGAGATTATAGGGGTCTATTAAATTAGAATTTATCCCCTACTGACTCAAATATACAGTAACCGACAACTTTATGTTATATAATATGCATGCATAATATGAAAGGCAATGATTATATATGTTTAGGCTTGAGGAGATTTGCGTGTGATGATTATATATATATATATGGGGAGTTCTACGGTAATCAGGGTGCAATGCGGGGTATCGCATACCTTGAGTAAGTAATCGCTATCCAGAATTTTAATTGACTGATCTTTTTGACATCATACTATACTTTAACATTTAAAGATCAATTTAATTATAAACAATAATCGACGGTTATGATTCGTCCAAATATAGGCAAAAAAATCAATGCACCGTCTTAGGGTTTATAGTTTATGATTTAGATTATTAGGACCTAGGGTTCACACATTAAGGGTTAGGGTATAGTATATGCCCAAAAATCCTGCTAATTCGAGGTCTAGATAGCATTTTCATACTCAAGGTATGCGGTAACCCGGATTTCACCCGGAGTACCGTAGAAGGCACCATATGTATATTTATATATAGTTATTCTTGTATGATATAATAATAGAAAGATAGGATTTGGGTAGTCAAGAAAATTAGTAATAGAATTCCTGAACACATTACATATAAATGGCATAGTGATCGGTATAGAAAGATCCAATTGAGTTCTCCCTTCTTGCATGCGTGCCATACCACCATTTTGTCAAGTTTTATGCGTGTATGGATTTGAGGGGAGAGTTCTGTCCCTGGGTTTTGGAACGCATGATGGGGTTGTATGAGTATTAGTACTCTCGTAGCGAGAGGGGTCAAGTAGAGAGCTGAAAAATAATTATAATGACTTGAAGTGGATATGAGTATGGATGAATAACGGTGCATGTATAGGTGTCAATCGGGTGAGTTCGGGTAGGTTCGAGTCGGATTCAGTCGAGTTGCGGGTTAGTTGTGTTTCGAATTCGTCTGGTTGCGGGTTCAATCGAGTTTGAGTTTAATTTGGTTACGGGTTAGTCGGATTGCGGGTTCATCGGGTTCGAATTCAATCAGGTTGCGGGCTGACTCGTCCCGAATACCACAATAATTTCCCGCCTAAAGTTCAAGTATAAACCTTAGTCGGGTGTAGTGCAAGATAAGTATGTTTAAATATCAACCCGGCCGGTCCGTCTACTCCTACATGAGTTATTATCTAGCAATAAGGTTTTGGTTGAAAATTTTGCTAATTAAAGTAAAACAAGACAAAGGTGAATGGTTTTGAAAGCTCTTTTGTGGAAGGATCACTCGTGTGTCGCTTCTCCCTAACTACTACCATGGCATGTGAACTGAAATGATTTCTATGGGCAAGGTGATCGCTAATCGCTAGGGGACGCAAATATGATCGTAGACCACGCGCATGATTGCTAAACCGAGGGATACCAACTCAATTGAGACTCCCTTGGAAGGGGGGGGGGTTCCCTCTCTAGACTAGGTTAAGTGGCTAATTAGATTGCTAAGTATAGACATGCACAATCCTTAGGTTGCTAAGCATAGACATGCACAAACCTAAGGATGCTAAGGACAAACATGCACAATCAAGATGAATAATACCTCAAACATTGGAATTAAACAATACACAATGACAATCATTCAATTCACATAAAAGAAAACTACATGTAGATTTAGGGTTTCACAACACCCAAGTGAAAAGAATTCTACTCCATGCTAGAGATGGGAGAAACACAAGGAGAAGGGGTAGAAACAATCTTGGAGGAGACTTCCAATCTTCTTGGCTCTTGTGTTGAACTTTTCTTGGATGAAATCTCCCCAAAATCCACCTTGGAGCAAAACCCTAGCCTCCTTCTTCTTTGGTTCGTGTTTCTCTCTCTAGAAATCAGAAGAAGGCTTTCTCACTCAAATGGGCTCTGCTCTCTCTCCTCTTTTCAGCTTAGCTTTTAAAGAGTGAAGAGCTCAGTTCACGGCTTGAATTCACGGCCGTGAACTCTGAAATGCGTCCGTGAACTAAAGATGGGCGTCGAAATGCACCGCTTTGCTTCCACTAGTTCACGGCCAACAGCTCCTGTTCACGGTCTTAGTGACCGTGAACACAATTGGCGTCAGTAACTTCCATTTTGGCTCTAGATGCCTCAAAGTTCACGGGCAATGGCTCTTCTTCACGGTCATACGAGACCGTGAACAGCCAAGGAAAACCGTGAACTCGCCGTTTTTTACCTCTTCTCCCGGTTTTCGATCCTTTTCGTCCAACTTTCGACTCCGAGGCTGGTTTCACCTGTTAAATCCTGAAACACACTAAAACACGAAAAACCTAGCGTAAAATCAACCTTTTAGGAGCGAAGTTGCCACAAACGACTAAGGAAAACGGGGGCAAAACATGTACAATTAGGCCCGAATCACTCCCCCACACTTAGACGTTTGCTTGTCCCCAATCAAACCATTTCACACAAGGTAATATTTCAACCTACACAAATACTTTGGGGACAACTCAAAGGGCACAAAGTGGAAATTATCAATGGCTATTGGCAATCAATACATGGACCATTTTGGTGCAAAACATGTGCACAATCATAATGTCTCGGCCCTATCGTCTCAATACTACGGCGGTAACCTCTAAATGCTAGAGTTCACGGGATGGTTGTCACCACTAGCTTGTCCGGAGGTCTTAGATACGGGTTCAGATGACTGGAAATTGTCTTGGACATGGGAAAAATGATTTTTGGGTGGTGGCAATCATGACGTGAGGTTCTATATCTTCAACCTAAACCTGAAGGTTCTATGGTTTCGACTAAAACTCTTCTCTTCAACCCAAGGCCACTAGCATCGGCCAAAAACCATCTCCCCTTTCCAAACTATCATCCATCGTGAACTACATCGAAGCACTCTTCCTCGGTCTCCTCTGGCTAGCACATTAAGGTTTGGTAGTGAAGGAGTTCTAAAACAATGTGGGGGTTTCAATGGCTTGGGTGCCAAGAAATCCCTCCTAGAGCATGTACTTTGATTTCTTGTGGCACTCTCTACTTTATTTACCCCATTTTATTACCTCTTTTTCGTTTCTCTTTTCTTTTTTTCTTTTTCTTTTTCTTTTTCTTTCCTTCTTGAGGCGGGTACTAGAGAGTAAAAACACTTACCACCTATACATTTAAAGACCAATGCTCTCTTTTTGAGGAACTCACTCCAACACTACACTTTATTTTTCTCATTCCTAGCATGAACCGCACACAAACCTCCTATGTAGAATCTCATGGAAACTCAAAGGTGAGAGCTCCGAGACACAAGGACGACTCATGTTTAGACACGAAGAAAGGATTGGGGGTCATTCTATCAACACCATTAAGCTCACAAGTACGAAGCTCATAACTTAAGAACGACCCTCAAAGTCACTACGCTCAAAGGGGTTGACTAGTGGATAACACATTTCGGGACAATCAACATTTGGGCGTGGACTAATCCTATGCCTCCATCATACTCACTAGTGAAAATTGTGATGTTACTCGGCATGGTAAGAGGGATCTAAGAATACAAGAAGAAAACGATCGGCTCAAAGCTCACATGGCTACCTAGTCACCCAACCATCTATTCCAATTCACAAACACAATGCATGGCAATTGTAATCAACAAGTAATCGAGTCAAGACATCCATTTATTTATGCACACATGAGAGCTAAACTTTTGCACTATCCTAATGAACCTCTCAGTCATCATCATAAGATATACTCAATCACATGCAACAATTCAAGATCAATGCCAATAAATACGAGAATTTCCCACACACCGGCCACTTTGATCATGCAAACATTGCTTGGAGCCCTCAAATTTTTTAAATTTGGGCATAAATCAAGGCTCCGATCATCCATCACACTCACACAAGCATAATAGTAAACTTACCCCCCCACACTTAAACTCGACATTGCCCAAAATGGCATAAGAAAGGGGTAGAATGATGTTACCACTTGGGCTTGGAGAGTGAAAGTTGGAATCGAATCTGGGGTAGGATATTTGGAGCTTCAAGGAGACAAAAAAAAAACAGCACACACAAGCACAATACGACTCGCACGAGGCGAGGTTATTACAAACACAATACGATAGTAGTGGTTTATGTCACACACACACACAAAATGAAGAAAAATAACAAAAATAAAAAAACAATTTCAGGGTTACAAGTGGAGAAGTGGGGTGAAATGATTCGGCTCTGCCACATGTCTCACTCGTCGGCTACCTCTCTCTAGTGGAAGGACTCGCGGCCTTATCTGGGAGGATTCTGTGGCGTCGAGCCATAAGCTCGAGGATGTTATTCTGTCGGTCCTGGCGGGAAGAGAATCCCGCGAAGATCCTTTCAAGGCGATCCACCCTCTTGACCAGGGGATCGCCTGCTGCTGGCAAACCCCCGTGGCATGGTTGTGGGTAATTCCTGGTTCAAGCACACAAAAAATTGAACCACAATCCAAACCACGGTGGCTACTATCCACCAATCAAGCATAAAACTCCACTGCATTCACACATAGCACTTGGTGGGCAAATTCTAAAAATAGAGGCAATTCGGATCAAACACTCCCACCAAGGCTCAACTGTGCTCAAGCAAAAATCATTCCACTATTCAATCGACCTAATTCACCTAATTCCTCGCCCTAAATCTAGGTTCAACATACAAAGCACAAAAATTATCCTCACTTCACTACCTAATCTGATTCTCCACAAATTAATAAGGTAAAGCTGAAAAACCAACCTGGAGACGCAAGTAGGACGTAGGAGGAAGTGAGGTGCGGACGAGGAAGGTGAAAAACGGCTGAAAAATTGACCGGAGAAGGGTCACCAGAGCTTTGTCGGAAGCTCGAAGGAGACTCACCGGAAGCTTGCAGCCGGCGACTTGACCGGAAAAAACTTGCCCCAAATCTCCCCAAAATTTCATCACAGGCCGGTTTTGATGAAGGGAGAATGGGTGTGAAGTTTGTTTTGGGTTTTGTTCGCCGGAAATGGGGGAAAAATCGAAAAACCGACGGAGTTTCGCGGTTATCCGGGGAAGATTTGAAAATTTTCGGCGAGATTTGGTCGTGAAGTGAAGATTCTCCGTTCACGCCCCTTTTATAGGCACAACTTGGAGTTCACGGACGTGTTGCCTTGTTCACGCTCCTAGCGACCGTGAACACTCAAATGCATCTGTGAACTAGGGTTGGTCGCCAGGTAGTTAACATGCGAAAGCTCAACCATCTATTCAGTATATCTTATGATGATGACTGAGAGGTTCATTAGGATAGTGCAAAAGTTTAGCTCTCATGTGTGCATAAATAAATGGATGTCTTGACTCGATTACTTGTTGATTACAATTGCCATGCATTGTGTTTGTGAATTGGAATAGATGGTTGGGTGACTAGGTAGCCATGTGAGCTTTGAGCTGATCGTTTTCTTCTTGTATTCTTAGATCCCTCTTACCATGCCGAGTAACATCACACCGGCCACTTTGATCATGCAAAAATTGCTTGGAGCCCTCAAATTTTTTAAATTTGGGCATAAATCAAGGCTCCGATCATCCATCACACTCACACAAGCATAATAGTAAACTTACCCCCCACACTTAAACTCGACATTGCCCAAAATGGCATAAGAAAGGGGTAGAATGATGTTACCACTTGAGCTTGGTGAGTGAAAGTTGGAATCGAATCTGGGGTAGGATATTTGGAGCTTCAAGGAGACAAAAAAAAAAGCACACACAAGCACAATACGAATCGCACGAGGCGAGGTTATTACAAACAGAATACGATAGTAGTGGTTTATGTCACACACACACACAAAATGAAGAAAAATAACAAAAATAAAAAAACAAGTTCAGGGTTAGAAGTGGAGAAGTGGGGTGAAATGATTCGGCTCTGCCACATGTCTCAATCGTCGGCTACCTCTCTCTAGTGGAAGGACTCGCGGCCTTATCTGGGAGGATTCCGTGGCGTCGAGCCATAAGCTCGAGTATGTTATTCTGTCGGTCCTGGCGGGAAGAGAATCCCGCGAAGATCCTCTCAAGGCGATCCACCCTCTGGACCAGGGGATCACCTGCTGCTGGCAAACCCCCGTGGCATGGTTGTGGGTAATTCCTGGTTCAAGCACACAAAAAATTGAACCACAATCCAAACCACGGTGGCTACTATCCACCAATCAAGCATAAAACTCCACTGCATTCACACATAGCACTTGGTGGGCAAATTCTAAATATAGAGGCAATTGGGATCAAACACTCCCACCAAGGCTCAACTGTGCTCAAGCAAAAATCATTCCACCATTCAATCGACCTAATTCACCTAATTCCTCGCCCTAAATCTAGGTTCAAATACAAAGCACAAAAATTATCCTCACTTCACTACATAATCCGATTCTCCACAAATTAATAAGGTAAAGCTGAAAAACCAACCTGGAGACGCAAGTAGGACGTAGGAGGAAGTGAGGTGCGGGCGAGGAAGGTGAAAAACGACTGAAAAACTGACCGGAGAAGGGTCACCAGAGCTTTGTCGGAAGCTCGGAGGAGACTCACCGGAAGCTTGCAGCCGGCGACTTGATCGGAAAAAACTTGCCCCAAATCTCCTCAAAATTTCATCACAGGCCGGTTTTGATGAGGGGAGAATGGGTGTGAAGTTTGTTTTGGGTTTTGCTCGCCGGAAATGGGGGAAAAATCGAAAAACCGACGGAGTTTTGCGGTTATCCGGGGAAGATTTGAAAATTTTCGGTGAGATTTGGTCGTGAAGTTAAGATTCTCCGTTCACGCGCCTTTTATAAGCACAACTTGGAGTTCACGGACTTGTTGCCTTGTTCACGCTCCTAGCGACCGTGAACACTCAAATGCGTCTGTGAACTAGGGTTGGTCGACAGGCAGTGGCGGACCCAGAAATTTTACATAGGGGTGTCCTCTTTTAAAAAATAAATTAAATACAAATGATTCTAAAATAATTAAAAAACAATATTTAATAAGAGATACCTTACTCATACAGTCATACAGCTTGAAAAAATTCGCGATGTGTTTTCATATTAAAAAATGATTGTAGAACACACTTGGGGTCTACATTGTTAAAAAAAATTGTCTCTGTATATCATATTACACAATCATTCACCAACTGATCACATATTCGATTTCTAAACTTGTTCTTGATGTAATCCAAAGCTGAAAATACTCTTTCAACACTTGTCGTACAACCATAAATCAATACAAATTAAGGGTAGCTTAAAATTTGTTTAATTGTTAGATTTTGAAAATAATTAGAGATAGAGAATGACATTATACTATTACACAGTGTTTAAAATCGAATAACATATGAGTTGTAGCCTAATGGAAATTATGTTTATTAAAATAAAAGTGTCCTAGGTTTGAATTACCCAAACATTCACTTATATTCTAATACTCAAACTAAAAGATGAGAGTAGGATAATCACTTTTTTAGATTTAGGGGTGTCCCCGACTATCAATTATAATTTTTTTTTCAATACGTAAATTATCACCGGGGGTTGGATAATCGTTTTCCCAAAATTTAGGGGTGTCTGGGGACACCCCTAAACACCCTTGGGTCCGCCCCTGTCGACAGGTGGTTAACATGCGAAAGCTCAACCATCTATTCAGTATATCTTATGATGATGACTGAGAGGTTCATTAGGATAGTTCAAAAGTTTAGCTCTCATGTGTGCATAAATAAATGGATGTCTTGACTCGATTACTTGTTGATTACAATTGCCATGCATTGTGTTTGTGAATTGGAATAGATGGTTGGGTAACTAGGTAGCCATGTGAGCTTTGAGCCGATCGTTTTCTTCTTGTATTCTTAGATCCCTCTTACCATGCCGAGTAACATCACACCGGCCACTTTGATCATGCAAACATTGCTTGGAGCCCTCAAATTTTTTAAATTTGGGCATAAATCAAGGCTCTGATCGTCCATCACACTCACACAAGCATAATAGTAAACTTACCCGCCACACTTAAACTCGACATTGCCCAAAATGGCATAAGAAAGGGGTAGAATGATGTTACCCCTTGGGCTTGGTGAGTGAAAGATGGAATCGAATCTGGGGTAGGATATTTGGAGCTTCAAGGAGATAAAAAAAACAGCACACACAAGCACAATACGACTCGCACGAGGCGAGGTTATTACAAACACAATACGATAGTAGTGGTTTATGTCACACACACACACAAAATGAAGAAAAATAACAAAAATAAAAAAAAAACAAGTTCAGGGTTACAAGTGGGGAAGTGGGGTGAAATGATTCGGCTCTGCCACATGTCTCACTCGTCGGCTACCTCTCTCTGGTGGAAGGACTCGTGGCCTTATCTGGGAGGATTCCGTGGCGTCGAGCCATAAGCTCGAGGATGTTATTCTGTCGCTCCTGGCGGGAAGAGAATCCCGCGAAGATCCTCTCAAGGCGATCCACCCTCTGGACCAGGGGATCACTTGCTGCTGGCAAACCCCCGTGGCATGGTTGTGGGTAATTCCTGGTTCAAGCACACAAAAAATTGAACCACAATCCAAACCACGGTGGCTACTATCCACCAATCAAGCATAAAACTCCACTGCATTCACACATAGCACTTGGTGGGCAAATTCTAAAAATAGAGGCAATTCGGATCAAACACTCCCACCAAGGCTCAACTGTGCTCAAGCAAAAATCATTCCACCATTCAATCGACCTAATTCACCTAATTCCTCGCCCTAAATCTAGGTTCAACATATAAAGCACAAAAATTATCCTCACTTCACTACCTAATCCGATTCTCCACAAATTAATAAGGTAAAGCTGAAAAACCAACCTGGAGACGCAAGTAGGACGTAGGAGGAAGTGAGGTGCGGGCGAGGAAGGTGAAAAACGGCTGAAAAACTGACCGGAGAAGGGTCACCAGAGCTTTGTCGGAAGCTCGAAGGAGACTCACCGGAAGCTTGCAGCCGGCGACTTGACCGGAAAAAGCTTGCCCCAAATCTCCCCAAAATTTCATCACAAGCCAGTTTTGATGAGGGGAGAATGGGTGTGAAGTTTGTTTTGGGTTTTGCTCGCCGAAAATGGGGGAAAAATCGAAAAATCGAAAAACCGACGGAGTTTCGCGGTTATCCGGGGAAGATTTGAAAATTTTCGGCGAGATTTGGTCGTGAAGTGAAGATTCTCCGTTCACGCCCCTTTTATAGGCACAACTTGGAGTTCACGGACTTGTTGCCTTGTTCACGCTCCTAGCGACCGTGAACACTCAAATGCGTCTGTGAACTAGGGTTGGTCGACAGGTGGTTAACATGCGAAAGCATCCAGTTCATGGACGCATTTGCCTATTCACAGTCTTGTATGACCGTGAACTCAGCAATCCGTCCGTGAACACTAGAGAAAACAAGACACTTCTGAAAAAATTTGACTTAACCTATTCCACCGTGCCTCCTAATCAATCACAACACAACCGTACATAGAAAAACCACAAAACTTGGCACGGGGACACCACTTCACCACTCGAACTCTTCACTCGACACAAAAGTTAAAATAAGGAAAAGAAAACAAACCTATGTTGGGTTGCCTCCCAACAAGCGCTAATTTATCGTCATTAGCTTGACGGTTGGGGATCGATCACGACTTGGATCGTGATGCCTCCGAGAGTGGATCCACCACACTCTCGGGGCGAGGCTTGTAGCCTTCCATCTTAGGCTCTATGAGTTGGCCCTCTTGATTGGCCAACTTTGCTTTGGCCTTCTCCTTACTTCAGGCTTCTTTCCTCTTCTTCCTCCAAACATTCTTCCTCTTCTCCTTGGCATAGTACCCTCTTCATTTCCTGCTCAACATTACCAAAAGCAACAAAAGGAATGGTGGGATTTGCCTTGAGAGGCTCTCCTCCACTCTCATTCACATCATTTGAAACCACTTCCTTCACTTCATCACTCATAACCTTAGGGTCAATTTCAAGCTTGATTCTCTCCTTACCTTCCCCTCATTAATGTCTATCAATGTCTTGGCGGTTGCAAGAAAGGGACGACCGAGGATGAGTGGCATATCCGAGTCCTCACTTATGTCGAGAATCACGAAATCGGTCGGATAGCAAAACTTGCCCACTCTTACCATCATGTCCTCCACAACATCTTTCGAGCTAATGACCGAACGGTCGGCTAAGGTGATGCTAAGCTTAGAGGTCTTAAGTTCACCTACGTCTAACTTTTTGAAAAGCTTGTAAGGCATCACATTAACACTAGCTCCTAGATTCGCCAAGGCATTTTCTATATGATGGTTACCAATATGTAGAGGGATAGTAAAGCTACTGGGTCGAACCGCTTTTTGGGCAAGCGGTTGAGGATGTAAGCCGAACACTCCTCACCAAGAGTCACGTTGACGAGGCCTTCAAACCTTGGCTTCTAGGTGAGGAATCCCTTGAGGTACTTGGTATATCTTGGCATTTGAGACATGGCTTCAAGGAAATGGATGTTGAGGTGGAGGATGCGGAGCATTTCATTGAAACCTCCACACTCGTCCTCCAACCTCTTCTTGTACATCCTCGTGGGATAAGAAAGAGGTGGTGTGTACTCCCCCACTGGCGATGCCTTCCTTGCCGCCTTCCTCTCATTCCTTGAGGGCTTCTTCTCTCCCTTTTCGGGTTGGTATTTTCCTTCTCCTTCACTTCTTCAGTGGCGACTTCCGAAATCACCTTCACAATCCTCACTTGAATTGCATTCACCCCAGCATGGTTGTTGGGGTTCGCCACGGTTTGGGAAGGTAGGGCCCCCTTGGGTCTCTCGGTGAGGATGCCGACAAGGTTTTTGATTTGCACCTCCAACCTTTGGAGGTTCTCTTGTTGGCTTCGGAGAATCGCCTCAACCGAGGTAAACTTGGTAGTGGACACTTCCTTAAATTGCTCTATCTTCTCAAACTTTTGAGCACTCGTACTCACAAAGTTGTTCACTAGGTTTTCAAGCTTAGATAGCTTGTCGGGTTGTTGTTGTTGAAACCCTAGGGCACCATGTGATTGGTACGGTTGTTGGAAGTTTGAGCCTTGGAGTTGGGGCATTTGTTGGATGAAGGTCAGCCGAGGTTGGAAATTTCCCGTGGGGCCTTGAAAACCCGGGGGCGTTGGATTTTTCGGCGATGCCCAAGCAAAGTTGGGGTGGTTCCTCCATCCAGGGTTATAAGTATTGCTATACGGGTTGTTGACCCTAGCATTTGCTACGAAGTTGATTTGCTCATCCGGAGTGGTTTCCTCCTTCATTGCTTGACACTCCGCCATCTCATGACTGGTGCTCGAGCACCAGTCGCACGACATCACCGTCCTTTTTCCCTGCCTCGTATCTTCAAGCATAACCTCTATAAAATTATCCAACTTCGCCTCAAGCGTAGCACTCTCTCCAATGCTTCTCACTCCCCTATCATTGCTTCTTCTTCCACTTCTAGTCAACCCCCAATCGTATCCCTTGAGAGCCATATCTTTAAGTATCTCGGTTATTTGGGGTGGATACATATTCATCAATTTCCCTTGACACAAGGAGTGTAACACCCCTACTTTTGGATTAAGGATGGACCATAACAAATGAACGGTTGGATCGACGGTTACGTACGAAGGGTTGGAACCATGAATTAGGAATAATAATAATAATAATAATAATAATATCTATTATTATTATTGAATAGAAAAAAATATATATGTGAAGGGCGAGCCAAAGGGACCGAACAATCCTTATTAACCCCTTATCCATTAATAAATCCCTCCCCACGTCCATTCCTTTTCCCCAGAAAGAAAACCCCTTCCCAAACCGATTCCTTTCTCCCCATCAAGTGTTGTGCGAAGAGAAAAGAAAACCAACGAGCGGCGGTGCCCTGTCCCTTATGGAGTCCCGCCGCAAAACCCCCACCGTCGTTATCTTTTCCCCCCAGCAAAAACCTTCTCCTCGCGCGAACTCCCATCCCCATGCAAAGAAGTAGAAAGCGGCAGCTACTGCAAAGGGAAGAAGGAGACGAGCAACAGTGGCGGTGGAACTCGGAAGAGCTACATAAGTGTTCGTGTTGGCGGCAGGAGGTGATTTTAAGAGGGAATATTAGGAGAATCCACCGTCGGATTGTCCCCAAACTTTGAGGACAAGTTTCAAACCCTTTACGCTCCGAATGGACCGAAGGGATCTATGTTCGGATCCCTCAGTTGTTGGAAGGTACTGCCGGATCGAGAGAGAGGGAAAGCGTTGGAAATTGGCAAAATGAATTGAGGGCAGCATCTGAACAAATGGGAGCGCTATCAATCAAGGAGCATGCACGAGAAGCATGTGTTCTTTCGGGTACCTCAAGCTTCCAAATCTTCTGGCAGAGTGACGATGGAGGTGTTGATTGCTGAGGAAGGTTAGCTTTGTAGGCTGAGCTAGCCGTGAACTGGTCGTTCGAGGTAAGGTTCCAGATTACTTGGTCTTCATCAGTTGATAATGGATCCACCATAATGACTTTAATTTGATCGACGATGGATTGAGGAAGGAGATTTTGAAAATCTTCAAGCTTCCATCCCCGCTCCGGATCCCAGAAGTCAGCAACCAATAACTCTCTTTGCTCAAGTGGAACTGTGTCTGTTGCCACAGCAAGTAGAGGGACCTGCAAAACCCAATTTTCCAACTAGAATTTAGAGTTTTGACCATTCCTGGCATTAGAAATAAGATCTTTCTTCAACAAATTGGCAACACTAGTAAAGCTCATGCTAGTGAACTTCCCTTTACTTTAGTCAGCATGTCCAGTCCTTCTCTAGCACGCCCATATTTATCTCGCATGACTTTTGTCCATAGGGAGTCTTCTTTGGTGATAAGTTTCCAGCCACCCTTTGCAAGCATAGATTGGTTGGCCAATCTTGTAGACCGAACTCCAACACCTCCATGATATCTTGGTAGAGTTAATTGTTCCCAAGTGATGGCATGCACCTTTGTTTTCCCTTCTTCTCCCCTCCCCATATAAACTTCCTGTTACATTTATCAAGGGAGTGGCAAACCGAAGCAGGCAGTAGTTCCGTAAACGTCGGATAAAACGTCATGGAAGAAGATACAGATTTCACCAAGGTAAGTCGGCTGCCATCGATAGGTGACACGTCTTCCACATACAAGGGCAGAGGGAGAAGCTAAGAGGGTGGGTCTGTGGTTCGGGGATAAAAATTATAAATTAGTTATAATAGTTAATTCGGTATAAAAAAATAACACATATTTAATTGAAAATGGTTGACATTTTAAATATTTGATTTATGATTTATAAGGTTTGTATTGACATATTCCATATTTTTATAACGAGTTATGTACAAATGACAATGGTGCATATGATCCGCCAAAATTAAAGTGTATTTGTCCAATATCTCGAACAATTTTCCATCAAATCATAGCTAATTTATAAAAATAAGTTTATTTCAATCAAGGGTAGGGAGAGTGCAACGGGCGACTCCTATGGACAAAAACAACTAAAATAGTATAATAGTTAATTGAGAATGAAATTTAACGCACTTCTAATTGAGAATAGTTGACCGAAAGATCATGTGTTTGAATCTTGGCGATCCCATTTATTAAGCACATGATATTCGAAATTTCGAAAAATTTAAGCACGTATAAGTTGGTTTTCGTTAGGTGGGAAATGTTATAAATACTAAATAGTATAAGTCCATTATTAAATATTTCACAACCACTCGAGTTATTTATACTAAACGGTTGTGACGAAGAACACCATTCAAAAGCAAATACCTAACTGAATTATTAATAATTGGTTGATACATATAGAGTGATATTCTTAATAGTTCAGACATATATTTAATTTACCAAGTTTTTGTAAATACAATATTATATCATGAATTATTTAAAAGCGGCAACAAAACTATTTTATCGTATATAGTTTTTCTAAATGGACTCACCCTCAACAAAATCCTGGCTACGCCGCTGTCCACATATCAAGCTTTTTCTGGATCTTCAGGGAGAGTTCCTTATACCGTTCTTTAGAATTCCTTCCATTGATGGTCGGAATCCCTAAGTATTTGTCAATGTTAGAGGTAAGCTCGATGCCCACCCTATTGCTGAGTTGTCAAGCTTTGTCACCTTGAATGTTAGCCGACACGAGCATAGCTGATTTGCCCAGGTTCACGCTTTGTCCTGAACTTGTGCATAATTCATCCAAGCATTTACGGATAATCTCAACTTGCTTATATTCCGCTGCTGCAAAACGGATCAAGTCATCAGCAAAAAAGTAGGTGGGAAAGTTTCAAACATTTGGTGTCAGAGAGAGTTCCACTGCTTTTCCTCTACTGCTTGCTCAATGCGATGAGCTAAACGCTCCATACCTAAACAAATAGATACGGGGAAAGAGGGTCTCCCTAGCGGACTCCTCTTGTGTGAATGATAGGCTTTGTAAATTTCCCCTTCCAATTAATCCTTAGCTTGTTGTTCTAGACGCAGTACATGATTCTGCTAATCCAGGTACTCGCCAATCCAATCTTCATCAGTGTGTCTCACAGGAAGTCGCATCTGAGTTTGCATATGCCTTTTCTAAATCCACTTTAATCACCATAACACCTCTTTTACCTTTTTTCTTGCGCAACGAGTGTAGAACTTCTTGCAAGAGTATAACATTATCGCTAGTCTGTCTTCTCGGTATGAAGCCACTTTGGGTTGGAGCTACTAGCTTGTGCATTAGAGGCTTGATGCGGGTGGTTATAGCCTTGGTAATATCCTTTAGCCCGATGTTGTCAAGACAAATGGGTCTAAGATGAGTTGGGCGTTATGGGCCATCGTTTTGGAATGAGGACTAGAGTAGACTCTGTGATTCCCTCTAGGAGCACACCTGTACCAAAAAACTTTGTCCATATCAGTGAGACTTCTACCGACCGACGCCCAAAGTTTCTGATAAAAAACTACCTGGAAACCATCTGGGCCTGGGTCAAAAAAAGACTTCATGTTAAAAATATCTTTGTGAATATCAGTAATGCTAAGAGGACGAAGTAAAGTGAGAATATCCTCTTGGCAGAGCCTGGGAAAACTATATACTATATTGATCATTATTTTGGAGTCAAGTCATAAACTGATCATTAACTTCATTGGACCATCTTATGAGTAATACTCCATAAATTATTATATCAAATTGGCATATAAGCAAATCCGACACATCCCACTTTGGGTAAGCCCTTAAATGCCTTGGTATAAAATTCTTCACCATATGATAAATTAAATGCTTTTAGTTGAATGGCATTTTGTACCCCTCTATTATGATAAATTAACAATGGTACCCATCTACTAAATATTTGCACAAACATACCCTTCTAATATTAAAACGTAACAAGTTTACCCTTCCATCTAATTGTCCGTTAAGTGACTCTTAGAAAGACTATGAAATGACTCAATTGCCCTTCATTTATTCCTAATTTCAATTATTTTATTTATGCCTCAAATCTTTTTTTTTTTTTTTTGACAAAAGATAATCCATTAGATCAAACAACGATAGTTACATCCTGGGAGACAGCCAGGCCTGAAAATCAAAGAAACGGCATGTAGCCGGGTACAAAGACAGGGCTTTCCTAGCCACCAAGTGGGCTACCCTATTGTTACTCCGACCTATAAACCGTACACAAAAACCAGGATGGACAGCTAAAAGATTTATAACTTCTTGAAGAATCACTCCCATCTGGCTATCATTCGCATCCGCCCTATTCAGTTTATCAATAATGACTTTGGCGTCGCCTTCAAACCGCACCTCCGTAAATCCCAAATTCATGCACCACCTAACGGCCTCACGCAGCACCAACAATTCCACAATTTGAGGACTATCAATATGAGGGATCTGAAATCCAGCTGCCAAGAGCACACTACCATTAGCATCGACCAGCACCATCCCTCCCGCCGAATGAGAACCAGCTCGCGTCGCCCCATCCCATCTACACGAGGCTCTCCCACTGGACTCCGGCGAACGCGGTCCCGACAGAGGAGCCACGAATGACTGGGAACGATCGACAGGCAGGCTAACCCATTCCTCGTACTGCTGGTTAAGCTGTCGCATTAAGGACGGGATCCCGAACTGTTTGCCCTCAAAGACTACCCAGTTTCGAGATCGCCAAATCCTCCAAAGGACAGCCACAACTTTCATAAACATGGGAGCATGGTGAACTAAAGACATCAATTTCTTGAGGAAAAAAGGAAACGTCTCCCTAGGTAACCCCTGGCCAAGATATTCCAAACCCGCTAAATCCCAAAGCGCACGCGCCACTGGACAATCCAGAAACAAATGTTCCATGGTCTCAGATTCCGCCCAGCAGACCGGACATCGAGGGAGAACCTCCACCCCTTTCTCCCGAAGAGCTTCAGTAGTCGGGAGGACTCTGTTAAAAATTTGCCAGCAGAAGACCTTCAACTTAGGAGGGAGATTGGCCTCCCACAGGCGGATCCAGCTAGGCTTATCCATCCAGCTTGCCAACTGGCGCCAACGCCCATTACTTCTCTCAATTGAAACTGCTAACTGGTATGCCGACTTGACAGTGAATAAGCCATCAGCCGTGGAATGCCAGATCAGCTTATCCTCTAAATCCTACCTCGGCAAGGGAATAGCTCGGATTGCATTGCACGTATCCGGGTCAAACCACTGAGAAAGCTTCTCCTCCGCCCAACACCCGCCCTCCAAACTAATCACTTCCGAAACAGTGGGATCCCCTCCTACCGGCAGTACCCGAGGGTTAAACCGCACCGGCAAGGTGGGATGCACCTGCGGAATCCAAATGGAGTGAAGGAGAGAAGCAGTTTGCCCATTCCCAATCTGCCAACGTAACCCCTTCTCTAGCAGCTGACGACCAAAAAGGACACCTTGCCAGCCCCAAGAAGGACGGGATCTAGCCGTAGCCGAGAGGAAGGTGGAATTCGGAAAATACTTCCCTTTGTACACCTGTGCTAACAAGGAATCCGGATCAGTAAGGATACGCCAGCCAATTTTCGCTAAGAGGGCCTGATTAAATTGTTCAAAACGGCGAAAGCCCATTCCCCCCTCATGTTTGCTTCTGCACATGTTACGCCACGAGACCCACCGAATTCTGGAATGCCCATCCTCATCTCCCCACCAGAAGCGCGCCACGTGTCTGTCAAGAAGACGACACAGGGAAAGCGGGAGCCTGAAACAGGACATGACATGCAAAGGCAAAGCCAGTGCAATCGATTTAATCAAAGTCTCCTTGGCCGCCCAAGAAAGCGTGCGCTGCTTCCACCCTTGGAGCCGCTCCAGCAATTTCTCCTCCAGATATCGAAAGGTAGCCATCTTAGAACGAGCTATTAGGGTGGGCAAACCTAAGTACTTGTCATGCACTCCTACCGCCCCAACCCCCAAAATCTGGCCCAGGAACTCTTGATCTGGCAAAGAAACGTTCTTACTAAAGCAAACCGCTGACTTCCCCAAGTTCACCCTCTGGCCACTGAGTTCCTCATATTCATTCAAGACCGTTATCAGGTTTTCACACTCCTGAAGAGTACCCCGAAGGAATAAATAGGAGTCATCGGCAAAGAAGAGGTGAGAGATCCTGGGAGCCCGAGGAGCCACCTTAACTCCCTCCAGCCGTTTTTCATCGATGGCTTTCCGAATCAGAGCCGCAAAACCCTCAGTGCAGATAACAAAAAGCAAAGGGGACAGGGGATCGCCCTGGCGGAGTCCTCTAGTCGGAGAGAAATACCCAGAGGGGTTCCCATTCATAAGGATAGAAAAAGACGACGATCTGATACATTCATGGATCCAATCCCGCCAGACAGAGCTGAAACCCATTTTATCCAAAACTCCAAGAAGAAAGGCCCACTCAACTCTATCATAGGCCTTTTCCATGTCAACCTTTAGAGCCATGTAGCCTTTCTTGCCTTGGGTTTTGATTTTAAGGTAATGCATCAACTCATGCCCGAGGAGAACGTTATCAATAATCTGCCGGTCTCGAATGAAAGCATTTTGGCCCTCCGAGATGATCTGGGGAAGCACCGTAGCCAGTCTCCCTGCCATGATTTTTGCTATGATCTTATAGACAAACTGGCAGAGGCTAATCGGGCGGAGCTGGCGCATATTTTCCACATTGTCCACCTTAGGAATCAGAGTGAGCCAAGTATGATTGAAACTGCGAAGCATGCGACCCGTCACGAAGAACGAGCAAACTGCTTCCGTGACAGAGTCACCCACAATATCCCAAAAAGCTTTAAAGAACTTCCCAGTAAAACCATCAGATCCCGGAGCCTGCTTTGATCCCATCGAAAAGACAGTACTGCGAACTTCAGCCGGGAGGACATCAGCAGTCAACCGATCGTTCATTTCAGGGGTAACACTACGAGCAATAGGCAGGGCAGCCACTCTATCAGCCATATTAAGGACCTGATTTTCCGAGGTAAATAAAGTCTGATAGAAAGTATCTGCCAGAGCAGCCTTCTCGCGTTCTTCCGTGACCCACTCCCCCTCCTCATTCTGCAGCCTAGCTACAAAGTTTTTCTTACGTCGAACCCGAGTGACCGTATGGAAATATGCAGAATTCTTATCTCCTCTCTTTAGCCACCTTACCCGGGACTTCTGTTGCCAATAAATCTCTTCCGCCTCCCATTGTCTACTTAATTCGATCTCCAAACGTTGGACCTCCTCCCAATCAATTGGGAGGATCGCTTTGATGCTATCAATCTCAGCTTGAAGGGTCTTAATGTTGCGCAGGGAATTTGTCGTACCAGCCCGGCTCCAGTCATAAAGCAAATGGCGAAGCTTCTTCAGACGCTCCCAGAGGCAGAACATGGGAGTACCCTGCACCTCTTCCTGCCAAACATAATTGACCATCGCCCTGACCTCAGGATTATCCGCCCAACGGGCATCAAAACGGAACAGGGGACGACTAGCTCTCACATAGGCTTTATCCGAGAGAACCAAGGCTCTATGATCAGATCCTTGATCCGTGAAGTGCTTGAGCATAGTATCAGGAAAGAGGTCAATCCACGCCTGGGAGCATAGGGCTCTATCCAAACGCGCACGAATGCACGCAGGGCCCATCCGCTTATTAGTCCAGGTAAAAAGGTCACCCTGGTAGCCAGGGTCATGCAGCCCTAGATCTTGAATAAAGTCACGAAGACTGGTAGCTTGCGCAGCATTCCAAGGAAGCCCACCATCCTTCTCACCCTCGTGGAGAGTCGTGTTAAAATCACCAAGTATCACAAAAGGGAGATGAATGGTGGCACACATATCTCGAAGCTGAACCAGCTGAGACGCACGGACAGCAAGATTGCAACTAATGTAGACAAACACCACCACATAAGAAACATTTATTTCATTAATCTGAACACAAATACAAAAACTGGAATGAAATAACACCGAGGCGTCAACCCCAGGGGACCAAGCCGCAACTAACCCACCAGATGCATCAAATCAATTAATTAAAAATCAAATATCTAATCTAGTTGTGAAAACCGTCTGTCCCCCCAAAGTGCGATCAGTCTCGCGACTCAGCGCCGACGCCTGCTCCTTGCTGGACGCGCCTCTTGGCACCAGACCACAACTATTCTCCATCATCATCCCAATCCATTCTCCAATCTCGCCCAACAATTATTCTCCCCAATTCAAAGAACCTCCCCCTGCCCCACATTACCTCTCGTCGCCGGACCACAACCATTCTCCATCGCCTTCATCATCATCCCAAGCCCATTTTCCAATCTCGCCCAGCAATTCTTCTCCCCAATTCACAAGAACTCTCCCCCTGCCACACAATACCAATCGTGCATCTGTAGAACCCAAAAGACCTCATACCAGAAAAATCCACATTCCTTGTTCCATCTCCATATTTGCTCTCCAAGCACCGTGACTAAGAACGTCGTCACAAAGACTGAAAGCCTTTTTTGGAACCCTTCAACAGAACATTGAAACTACTCCCCGAAAATTCAACTACCAACGCAACGGAATTTGATTGCAGACGTGAAGCTCATAAATGCACAACTTAAACACGCACATAAAGTTTATGAAACACCCAACACAAATAACGTAATTTAAATATGGGAATCAATTTAATCTAACTAGCGCCCTTGAACCAACGTACCTTATTTGTAATCTAAGCATCTCAGTTGCAGGGGCGAAGCCAACTCATTGTGCAACCCCCCCCCCCCCCCCCCCCCCACCCCCCCCCACACACACACACACACACAAATTGAGAAATAGGTTATTTAGTTAACATAGGACAAGGCATCATCTTTTGGTGTAGTGGTTCAGTTGTTTGCCTTTTCTATTGGCTTGAGTGGCTGGTCCTAGGATTGATTCCTAGTGCCTTTATTTTTATTTTTGAGTATTATTTCAGCCTTCTCTTATTATTTTCCGAAAAAATGTCTTTGTAGAGCTTATGTATGGAGGATGAGCTCTTTTATATAAAACAATTCAATTTAGTATTTTTATTATTTTCCCAACAAATGCCTCTAAAGAGCTTATGCATGGAGATGAGCTCTTTTACAAAGAACATTTATAATTTAATTTTTATAAGGATAATATGAGCTTTTTTGTACTTAGGTATTACTTAAGGGATTCTAACTTGGAAATTCCATGTTCAAAATAGTAGTATTACCACTAAACTAAATCATTGTTCATTTTATCCATCAATTATCCGAGAATGTTGAATTGCTTGGTAGTGATATCCTGTAAACTATATCATTTTGATATTACTTTAGTCATTTTATGACATGAATTATACAGTTATACAATTATAATAAGTAAATTAATGCTTGAAATGAAAAAAATGAAAAAATCTAATTATAACACTTTCGTCTCTTAAATTATTAATACACATTATTTTAACTTTACCACAAAAAAACAAGGTTTTTGAAATTATATTTAGTGGAAAATAGGCCACTTAACAATTATTCATAAATTAATCACTCAACATTCAACTAAACTCGTATATGAAAAATGTCATTTTGTAGCTTGCAGTTGCAAAAGGTAAAATAAACACTAATTTAATATGGGAAAGTTGGAAAGGAAAGTTGAAAGGGAAGCCGAAAGGGTGGCCACAAGTATAGGTGTCAAAACATAGCCCGACCCGATTAACCCGCCCGATCAACCCGACCCGCAACCCGACCGCAACCCGAATTGACTAAAAGTCAACAACCCGTAACCCGTCCGACCCGCAACCCGATTGACCCGCAACCCAACTCACCTGCAACCCGACTGACCCGCAACCCGATTAACCCGAACCCGATTGACCCTCAACCCGACTGACCCGCAACCCGATTAACCCGAACCCGATTGACCCGAATCCGACTAACCCGTAACCCGACCGACTCAACCCGAACTTCATCTAATCCACTTGAATAATTATTATAATATACAATACATAGTTTTTTCATTCTAAACTTAGGTAAAATTATTTTTTCATTTCGTATAGGAAATTTAAAAAATATGAAACTCACTTGGTATTATGTATTTTAAGAAAATTACAAAAATTGAAACATGAAGGTCACTTGAACACTAAGTTCTTTAACAAAATTAAAAAAGTAAATATAAAATATAAAATCAACATAATGTCAATATTAATAATGAAGAATTAATAATTGAGATCATGGACAATATTAATATAATATATAAATTAAACTATAAATAAAGTAAAGTAATGTATTTGATAATTTGATGTTTTTAAAGAAGAGAGAAATTTTGGTGTATTCAACTTTGTGGGAAGAGAAAGAAGAGGGAAATTTGGTTCTTTGAATTTTTTAGAAAAGAAACAAGTGGGAATTTTGGTGGTTTTGATTTGTGGGAAGAGAAAGAAGTGGGAAAGTTTGGTTCTTTTGTTTATGAAAGAGAAATAAGGAGGGAAATTTTGAGTTTTCAACTTTTTGTAGAAGGAATGAAGAAAGAGGGAAATTTGGTTCTTTCAATTTTATGGAAGAGAAAAGGGAGGGAAAGTTGAGTGTTTCTAATTTATTGAAGGAGAAAGAAGGAAGGAAATTTTAGTATTTTTTATTGTGAAAAGAAAGAAGGAAACAAATTTGGTGTTTTCAATTTTTTATTTTTCAAAATTTTAGCCTTTGAAATATGAATCTTTAACTTTTATATGGAGGGCATGACTAGTTAAATTTATTCTTATATGTTTTGAAGGCTGATATGTATATGTATGTAATTGTTTATGGCTAATAATTAAATTAACCATTAGTTACAACAATTGGTTAAATACACTTCTATATCCAAAACTTTCACGGTTGTGCCAATAATATCCAAATTTCCCGAAATACCACTTATATCCAATTACTTCACATTCTTTAACGGTGTTTTTGGATATACAAGTGTATTTAACCAAAAATATATTGGAAAATGGATAGATTTGGCAAAGAACAACTTTAAAAAATGGATATAAGTGGTATTTCGGGAAATTTGGATATTATTGGCACAACCGTGAAAGTTTTGGATATACAAGTGTATTAAACCTTAAATTAACCATTAGTTACAACAATTATACTAAACTTGATAAGTAATTTTTGACGGTTCGTTATTTAGGGTATAAAGTATATGGTTAGGGTAGGGTGTATATGGTTAGTGTATAAGGATTGATGGTTTTGACGGTTCTAAGTTTTTTATTAACATATGTTCACTTGAAGTCAATTAAAGTATTTAACGGCAGGAGATCCCTTTTCAATTTATGTTATGGTACGTGGCTAAGGTACAAGGTAATAGGTATGTGTTGTAAAGTATAGGATACATGGTTAGGGTATAACAATTAGCAAATATCACTTTTTATCTATGTTTTGAAAATCAAAGTACGAATTTCACTTTAAATTAACTATACTAGCAAAATCACAACTCAATGACATATGGTTAGAGTATAGGGTATAGGGTATGTGGTTAGTGTATAATGTATTGATGATTTAGGGTATACAATCAACAACATATACTAACTTAATATTGTTGGTTGAGGGTAAGGCTAAGTGTATAGGATATATGTTATTGAGTATGTTATGATTGAAGTCACAATAATTTTACTAAGTTTGATATTTAATCTTTAATGGTTCAATTTTAAGGATAATTCGAACAATTTTACACATAATTTGTTTGGCAACAGTTTACCGAAGTTATTTGGGCAATGAGTTATTTCGAAATAACTCCTTTTATCACTCTGCTTTTGCCAAATACCACACGCCAAATACCAGATTTGCATGGTTATACTAAACAAGATACTTTAATCCAATTACTACTGAATTAATACTAAAATATCAAATAAACAATTAATGGTGTCTTTTGGTTGCAAATATTGATATCACCATTACTATTAGCTAGTGTACTCACTACAAGAAAACAGAGGTTTAGTGTCGGTTGAGTTGAGTCGGTTCACTTAACCGACACTAAAATTCTATTTTGTGTCGAAGATTTGTGTCGGTTACTTAACTGACACAATTTTCTCCACTTTTACGTCGGTTAAAATTAAACCAACACAATTATCAGAATATTTGAGTCGGTTTTACTTGTAACCGACACAACTATTGTTGCTTTGGGTCGGTTTTGTTCTGAACCGACACAATTCCACTTACCGCCGAATTAGTGTTTTAAATGACTGCCAAATTTTTAGCGGCCAAAATTCCTTACCCGCCCAAAAATTCCACCTCAACCATTCTAATTTTTATATGCCGCCCATTCCAATTTCCTTTATTATTTCATCTTCTTTTTCCCAGACCCAACATATCACGATCCTCCTCCCTTGTGCTCATCTCTCTCCCTCACCTGCCTTCTCTCTTCTCCAACGAACAAACGGAAACCCAGCAACCCTCTTCTCCTCCCATGTGTTCTCTCCTCTCCGACGAACAAACCCAGCAACCCTCGATCTCCTCATCTCTGATGCTTCCCCTGCCCTCTCTCCTCCTCTCCGGCGCTTCCCCTGCCGCCATCGAGATCTCCTCTTCGTCGAGCAGCCGCAAGCAATCGCCACTTCCTTCAATCTCCAGAAATCGCTCGCCACCTTGGAGAACAACCGAAGAAGACCAGCCGCTAGATCTGTCTTTCTCTGAGCTGCAGATCAACAGGAGAAGATCCACTACTCGATCTGTCTTCTCAGCGCTTGATCTGGGGATGTTTCCTTAACATATGCCTGCTCGTTCACCTGCGCTTCTCCAAATCGAAGAAGGCTGGTGTTGATTTCTTGATTTTCTGGATTAAGAGGATGAAAAGAGGCCAGTTGAATGGATTTCGAGGGTTTTGATTTGTGGGTTTGAGGGTTGTTTATTTTGGGTTTCAAAGGGTCGGGTTCTGTGTTTGAGAGTTCCAATTGTTCGGCTTGGTGATTGCATGTTTTGGGTTTTTTGGGGGTTTCAGTGATGAACGATGAAGAGATTGGATGGCCACGATCTGACGAGGCGGCGGAGGGAATTTCATGCCGGCTTCGACAACCTTCGGTCGATGTGGGTTTAGCTCGATCTTTCTATTTCTTTTCGGCACCTCGACCTGGGTTTGGCAGAAGGGAATGACAGGGGACATTGGGTAGGTGGAGAGGCAGCATCGATCTGGAAGCAATTTTGGCCGGCGGTGAAAATTTTGACTGTCCGTGACTCTGGTTCTGCTCGCTCTCCTCTCCGCTGCCGCTTCCCCAAATTGACCAAGGGGAGAAGGGTAGTCGGCGCCCGGCGGTGGGGCAAATATTTTTTTGTTTGTTTTCTTTTGACAGATTTGGGTCGGTTATATACAGTCGGTTGAACCGACTTAGATAATGAATATAATATAAAAATTGGATTTTTTCAATAAATAATTAGAGTCGGTTAGAACCGACACAAAATAAATTTAAGTCGGTTACTCCGGCGGTTGCTCAAAACCGACACGAATTTTATTAGTGTCGACGGGTTTCGCGTTGGTTAAGTGAACCGACACTAAAACAATTTGTGTCGGTTGTAATTGACACAAAACATAAGAAGTAACCTACACTAAATGGCAGTTTTCTTGTAGTGACTTTATCAATTATGATTAATTGCATAACAAGTTTGCAAGTCATACAAATTGATTTAACATTTTGACTAGTTTTTTTCTAAAAAAAATTAAGTATATATATATATGAGGTAGAAATAAATTGGTTAAGAAGTTGAGAAAATATTTTAAATTAGTGTAATAAAATGTGTAAGTTTGAATGTGAGTGAACCCAGCCCGAACCCGCTCGATTGACACCTATAGCCACAAGCGTCAAAGTGGAAGTTTGAATGTGAGTGAGGATGTAGCCGGCGCCGAAAATTGGAGGGTGGCGACAGGCATCAACGTGGAAAGAAATAACTAAACTAGAAAGTAAGTTGAAAATTAACTTAAAGAAAAATCTATGGAAGAAGCTACGGGGAAAGACTCTTGAAATTCACTATCTAATTACTTGACTCAACCTCATTCAAATTACAACGGTTGTCTCTGAGTTGATAGCTATCTCTCTCAATGCTCGCTACGTACTAAGTAGCCAATTAATTGCTTACTCTTTTACAACCAACTAATTAACTACCTAGTTCGAAGTTCGATAACTCCTATATTTACATATTTTAATAATATTAAGGCAATAAAAATCTTATAATGTAATAAGGCGTGTCGATTACAATTATTGAAGGTATGTAGGAGGTCCCGTGTTTGAATTTTTTATACCGAAAATATATGGGTTGCTCACAAAAATTTCGGACCAAAGTGTGTCGGGTGATACACCTCTCATATATATATATATATATATATATATATATATATCTAATAGGAGAACACGATGCATATGTTACAGGATACGGATACCCATGAATCTAACGTGATGTTGTATAATTTTGAACATGGCGTATTTGTTTGTTATGTCATTGTAAAAAAAAAAAAAAAATTGGGCCCCCTAACCTAAAAGCCTAGCTCCGTCCCTGCTCAATTGGTGCTTCCAGCCCAACTTGCTAAGACTAACTCCAACCCCAAAAGCTATATTTAGCCTCCCAAGCTCTCAAATGTGCATATTTGCCTCCCCAAAACACCTTTTTGCTCCAACCCTAAAAGCTTCCAAATTTAGCTTCCCACATCTTTTTTTGATTTAATTTCCATAATCCATACTTATTTACAATATCATTCTTGTAATTCACTTTAATTTTTTTATAGTTTGTTATTACTTGTGAAAACAAAATTTTCGATGTAATTTTTTTTTAATTCCGAGATAATTTTTTTTTTTTGCAAAATTAGTCATTTTTTATGGCCGTTAAAATGTGTCAGTTGCAATGTGACCGTTTTATTGTCACTATATTACTTCTTTCAAACTAAAACGCAAACACACCCACACAAACTAAAACGCAAACATACCCACACAAACTAAAACGCAAACACACCCACACAAACTAAAACGCAAACATACCCACACAAACTAAAACGCAAACACACCCACACAAACTAAAACGCAAACAAAAAATGAAAAAAAAAATAAAGCAGCAGCAGGGGACCCCGCGTGCAGGCGAGGGCCACCCGCGGAGGCGCGCCTGGGCCGCACGCACGCGGGAGGAAGGGCTTCCTCCCGCGCGCGTGCGGCCCAGGCGCGCCTCCGCGGGTGGCCCTCGCCTGCACGCGGGGTCCCCCTTCCAGCTGCTATTTTTGCCCCTTTGCTCCATGGAGGCTTCTATCTATCCACCCCAACACTCCATTCTCCAAATTTGGAAGCAAAATTGAAGGTGGGTTGGAGATGAAATAATGCAAAATGTTCACTTTCTCCAAATTTGCAAGCAAGGGTTGGAGTTAGTCTAACGGTTTTGCATCGTTCATTTTATTCCTTCTCGTGTCAACTTCCTACTCACATGTTTGGCAACAGTTGATCCTCGTGAAGGTAACCCCAAATAAATACTTCATTAGCATCCATCGGCCGGGAACCAAATCCTCCCCTAGCTATTTGTCTCTTATCAATCCACCCTAAGTCTATTAAATGAAATTACCAATCCCACTTGGTCGGTTACTTTAACTGCCTCTCTATGTATATCCCTTGTGTCCTAGTCCAATTGAATTCATTCATGGGTTTCAATTATTTCTAGACCACAAATGGCCCAGAAGCTTATCTCACATACCAAGCCATGCACGTATAGTTATACACACACGTATATGTTCTTGTTTTAACCCATTAATCAAACTGCATCCATCCATATGTTTGGTAAATAGCTTGCCACAATCCCCAGTGACCTATCCATTTTACCGTTAAAGTCAACTAGGGATTTGCTTGTCCCCAAGCAAACCAAGTCAGACACAAGGTAAGCTTACAAATTTCCATCAACCAACATTGGGGACAAGTCATAAAGGCACAGAACACGTGAATCGTGCGGGTTTTCAAACATCAATACATGAACAACCTCAATAGCAACCTGGACAACCACCACAAAGGACATTCGAGTGCAGCAAAATCGAGTAAAGGAAGAGTCTCCCTTCTGTTCACCAGCCAACCTAGACTTGACTCAACCACTTACTCAAGACAGTCAACTCATGCATCCAACTCAAAACATCAGAGTAGAGACCGAGCAATCTAGGTCCACACCGGGGTACAAGAGTATATAGAATATGAAAATGAATCACTCACTCTCGACCAGTGGGGTCAGGACAATTTGATGCGAAAAATGCGCATGCTATTTCTCTCAATCCCTAACATCTCTTCACCATGATGGCAGCCTCTAAATTCTAGAGTTCACATATGGGGTGTCACCACTAACTAATCAGGAGGTCTTAGACACAGGTTCAAATGACTGGCTAGGGTCTTGGACATGGGGAAGAGGCCTTTTAAGTGGTGGAAGTATTCATAGCACAAGGTTCCACATTTCCAAACCCACACAATCACAGTCAAACAAACCGGTATTTCCTTTCTGCTAAGAAACACAAGCACAAAAGCGAAGGAGGTATAAATGTCAGCATTTCCAAGCCAGACTGCTAAGAAACACTACTTACTGGGCATTATTCAGATTTTTGGTAGTGGCTCTCTTTTGCTTTCAATTTTTTTCTTTGTTTTTCTTTCATTTTCTTTTCATTTCTGGTGAGAGCCACCACTTCTGCACATATTCAAACACATGCCCAACTTTTAAGCACTACCTCCAACACTCACATCACAAATTTAGCAGAAACAGCAGAGAACATGTAAAAACCACTCTGTGGAACCTTCTAAAAGATGCAAAAGGGTAATTTTTCATTATAGACCAAAAAGAAAGGATAACACACGGCTCAAAGGGGCTGACTAGAGGATATGACACATCAGGACAGTCAATTTGGGCGTGGGCTAATCCTATGCCCCCATCATCTTAGCTAGTGACAACGTGAATGCTACACATCATGGAAGAGGGATCTATCACACAAGAAAGAAACGAGCAGGCTCAAATCTCACATAGCTACCTATATGCTCTATCTCACATTCTGATACCCTGAACTAGATGCATAAACGACTGTCAAGAACAAGTGATCAAATCAAGTCACAGTTGGTAAGCAAACAGTTGAAAGAACTGAACCCCTGCACAATTCTGCTGCATGTCTCAGTCCTCATCATAGGTTATCCTAGTCACAATCAAACTGTCATGCATCAATCCGAAAACCATTCAATTCATCAATCAAAACACAGTGCCAATATGATCAAACAGCAGTACTTGGAGCCCTCAAATCGTACGATTCGGACAACGGACTAGGCTCCAAGCACACAGATATATATTCCAACCGATACAAAGCACCCCCCCCCCCCCCCCCGCACACACTTAAGCACGACATTGCCCTCAATGGAGTAGAGGGAGAGATAAGGGGAACGATGTTACCGGATTGAAACACTGCTGCGGGACTGGAAGTGGACCAGTCAGCGAGAAACAAACGGGAAGATGGACAGTTCTGCACGAATCGAACACCAAGAACACACTAGCACACTGTGCGTTAGGGATAAGTGTTAACCCAGATGGGTACAACATAAACAAACCACAAAAGAGGAAAAAAAAAACAAAAACAAACGACACTAAGTTCAAGCTCCTCACACATGGAGCAGACACACAAAAGTCTAAAACGAAAAGCAAAACACACTGAGATGGGCAACGAGTACAGCCTACTCGTCGCCAAGATCATCCAAATCGATGTCGTTCATGAAGGCGTCATCACAATCAGCGCCATCGGCACCATCATCATCGTCGGCTGGGGGATGTGGAAGTGGAGAGTCATCCCAGGGAGTCCTCCAGACGGGCTGCTCGCCCGGGAGCAGCTGGAGCAGGTGCTGCTGGACCTCCTGCATGCGCCGTGAACGGCGCTTCTCCCGCTCGATGTGTGCGAGAGTCACTCCCTGCTGTGTCTGGAGTATGTCCAGGCGCTCATCATAAGCAGCCATCCTGTTCTGGTACGCGGCCTGGTGTTCCGCGTACTGCTGCTGGAACTGCATCTGCTGGTCGAGGATCTGCTGGTTCTGGATCCGCAGCTGCTCGAACTGGTAGGAGAAGTAATCATGACCCGGGAAAGCGGAGCTGCTACTCCCGTAGTGGAAGTGAGTCTGTGGTGGATCAGCAGCAGCGTCCACATCCTCTGGGTGGATATCCTCACCTGCCTCACCCTCTGGAACCTCCGGCTGGACCTCCTCCGGGATCTGAGGTTGTGGAAACCCCTCGATCCACTTCACCCCGCGCTCCTCTCGAAGCAGGAGCATCTTCTTGACTGTAAACTCGCCAAAGGTACTGGTGTCGCCCTGCTCTGTGCACCCATGCAGGGAGATCTCGAAGTAGGATGCCAGGCGGGTGATGAGGGGGGTGCAGTGGAGTTTCTTCAGCTCGGAAGCACTCTTGTCGAAGGTCCTCGCCACCACCGAGCCCAAGTAGAGAGGATGATCCCGCTGGCGCATAGACTGAATGAAGTACAGGGCTCGCTTGGTGATGGCGCTGGCACTGTCCGATGCCGGAGTGTAAGACTTGGCCAGCATGTGGTGGAGGATGCGGTTGTCGATCTGCAATGTACTGGCCTTCGTCTTCCCCGCCGAGAAGGGACGCTGGCCTGGCCGAGCGAGGCGGGTGTATAGCGTCTGGAAGTTCACCCCCTCTGGCTCGTGAAGCTCGGTGATGTAGTCCCTGTCATCGACAAGGCCGAGGCCGAGGGCGGTCACCAGCTCCTGGTAGCTCATGGATCGGGGTTCACCGCCGAGCCTGAACTGGATGGCTGCCCCGTCCTTGCAATCGTCCGTGTCTGCATGCCTGAAGGTCGTGTAGAACTCCAGTACGAGCTCATGGTAGACCTTCTCTCGAACCTGGAGGAGGCGGCGCCAGGGGCGGTTGACGACTGTGGCGGAGAAGTGCTCGTAGCAGTTCAGCTTCTCCAACTAGCGCTTTGACCAGCAATGATGCTGCCCAAATTTGTAGGCCAGGACGCTCTTAAAACGATCCTGGTGGGGCCCCCTTTTCAAATCTTGAATAAATGGGTGCTCGAGATTGGGCTTCGACATCGTCCTGCAAAAGAACAACCCAAAGTGGAACCAAGAGAGCCAAGAAAAATGTTAATCACACCCCCACACTTAAGAACAGAAAACAGCCTAACCATGGTTTCATCCATGGTTCGGGGGTCAAAAACTCGATAAAGCAAGCTTAATCTGAGTGGGGGTGCACATCCATGAGCAAGTAGGCAACTCAAGGTTCACATTCATAACAAATACACCCTCAAAGCACATCATTAAGGGTCCCAACCGACTCCAACAAAATGGTACGAAAACAGGCATTTCATCGAACACCTTGTGTGCACTATTAAGTTAAGCATGAAATTAGCACATTCATAGCACACAAGGCCTCAAATCAACATTGTAAATATGCCCTAACATCAATCACACATAATCCAAGCATTCCCCACATTCAATTTCATTCAATTCACTCATTTCAAATGGATTCTCTAAACATACACCCTAATATCCAATTCTCCTCAAATCATAAGGTAAATGGCGAAATCAAACCTGGAGACTCAAGTAGGATTGTAGGGAATGATGAGATGAATGAAATGCACTTGACGAAAGTGCGAAAATCTGCCCGGAAGTGGTCGTCGGAGTCTCGCCGGAAATCACCTCCGCGACAAAAACGTCGGCTAAATCTCCTGAAAATGGAGGGATAGGCCGCGTTTGGTGTGGGAAGGATGGGTTTGTTGTTGGTTTGGTGAAAAAATGACAAAAAATGGCCGGAAAAATCAAAATAGGGTGGTTTGTCGCGGTTTTCCGGCCAGATTCAGAGGATTCCGGCGAGGGTTGTGAAAAATTCTGACCACTCGGCCGTGCGGGCCGAATATATAGGCCGTGGCTCGGCCGCACGGGGAGGCTCGCACGGCCGTGCAGGGTGCACTTGTGCCCGTGTTGGCCGACACGGCCAGGCCGAGGAATTCCACACGGCCGTGCGAATTGCACATTTGGCCGTGTGGATTATGCCGAGAGCTCGCACGGCCAGGGGATAAAATCCACACGGCCGTGCGAGAATTTGTGATGCCCGTGTCGGTCACACGGCCAGGCCAGGCCAAGCCACACGGCCGTGCAAATTTGCACTTTTGGCCGTGCGAAAATTGCCGAGAGCTCGCACGGCCAGGGGGATAAAATCCACACGGCCGTGCAAGTTTATGGCCTGGCCGTGTGAGGTGCTCGAGCCCCGAATTCAACCTGTTTTCACTCAAAGACGACATTTGACTCTGGATCAACATCTCAAGACTCAAAAAACACAAAAAACCAAAGGAAAAAAGTAAGAAAATGCAAACCTCGGTGGGGTTGCCTCCCCACCAGCGCTTCTTTACCGTCTTTTAGCTGGACGCCAGTATGGATGCTGAGAGAAGTGTAGGATCAGGTGCCTTCAAGAGCGGATCCACATCGCTCTTGAGGTACAGCTTCAAATGGTGGCCATGCACGCGACGAATGTGGCCACCAGCATTTGCCAACTCGACTTGGCCATCCGGCAAGATGCAAGCGAGTGAATACTCGGATGGCCATGGTGGGGGCGGGATCAGCTCGTAGTGGTCTCCGGCTTTCTTTCGAGCAGGCTTAGCTGCCTGTAGTTTCGTCCGCCACTCCTCCTTGATCTATTCTTTTGGGGGCGGTGTGGACTGGAGTGGCGGCGAAGGTATGGGAGGCGGATGCTGCCAAATAGGCAACACAGAAGGATACACGACAGACTCGTGCTCCTGGTGAGATACAGCATGCAGAGGTAACGAAGCAGGTAGAGTGTTAGCAACTGAAAATGTTATTCGCTCCTCGCCATCCCTCAAAACTAAGGTCCTATCATGCACATCTATGAGAGCCTTGGCGGTGGCCAGGAAAGGCCTTCCCAGTATAAGGGGCACTTCTGTGTCCTCATTGATGTCCAGGACAACAAAATCCACAGGATATTTGAATTTGCCAACCTTAACCAGAAGGTCTTCCACTATGCCCCTAGGATGCACTACAGATCGGTCAGCTAATTGAAGGGTCATCCTAGTAGCACGGGGTTCACCTAGGCCTAGTTTCTTGAACAATTTATACGGCATAACATTGATACTAGCACCTAAATCCGCCAAGGACCTCTCTACATGCAATTTATCAATAGAGCACGGGATAGTAAAACTACCTGGGTCCTTCTGCTTCTGCGGGAGCTTGTTCTGCAGAATAGCCGAGCACTCCTCGCTGAGCTCCACAGTGGCCAGCTCACTCAGCTTCTGCTTCTTCGAGAGAAGCTATTTCAGAAACTTCGCATACTTAGGCATTTGAGATAGTGCCTCCAGGAAGGGCACTTGGACATTCAACTTCCTAAGCATGGCCATGAAGTTTTCGAACTCTGCCTCCAGCCTGTCTCTGTGCAACCGAGTAGGGAAGGGGAGTTTCGGGATATACTCCTTTACTACTAGTTGCGGCTTAGGTGCAGGCACCTCAACCTCCTTTTCTGCCTCTTCTTCAACCGCTGGAGACGCTAAGACAGGGGTCTCTCTCTCTTGTTCCCGAGCAGGTGGATCAACAGTCACCTTGCCACTCCTGGTCATGATGGCATTGCAGTGCTCATTCGGGGTCTGCGGATGAGGGATGGTCTGCCCGGGTAGAGTACCAGGAGCCCTTAGTGCCACTGCCTGAGCTACGCTCCCCAGCTGGGTTTGGATATCCTGCAAGACAGCCTGTGTGTTCCTCTGGCCAGCTTCAAGAGCCAGGAATTTACCCGAGGCCTTTTCCATGAACTGCTCAATAGTGTTGAATTTCTGAGCACTAGAACTGGCGAGAGAACCCACCTAGTCCCACAATTCAGCCATCTGATCATTCTGCACTGGGGCAGCAGGGGCCACACCTGGCTGCTGGAAAGGTCGCGGCTGTGATTGAGCAGCATGCCCCTGCATGGGCTGATAGAGAGACTGTTGCTGCTGTTGGAATTGCCCCTGTCTAGGCTGATATGGCGGCCTTTTGAAGCCTGGCGGTCCCTGGGGGACTGGTGGTCTGGAATTTGCCCCACCCCAGGAGAAGTTAGGATGCTGGCGCCACCCCTCGTTGTAAGTGTTACTGTAGGGGTCATTGCGCCTGACATTATTGATGAAGTTCACCTACTCCTGGGGTGTGGTTGATTCCTTCATCGCCTGGCAGTCTTCCACCGTGTGATGGGTGCTCTCGCACCAATGGCAGAGCATCGCCTGCTGCTGTCCGGTCCCTGGAATCATCTTGGAACGATCGATAGCTGAAACCAGCTTCGATACTACCTGCACCAAATCAGAGGGATGGGCTCCCACAGAATGTACACCTCGGCTTGGTGCTCTCCTCGACTTCCTAGCAGTGCCCCAATCATACCCGTTCTCTGCCATCTCCTCAAAGAGTTGATTCAGCTGTGGCGGTGTTTCGGTCAGCATGTTCCCGCCACAAACCGAGTCAATCAGCTGCTTGTCTTCTGGGAAGAGGGCGTGATAGAAGGTGCCCACCTTGAAAGCATCATTCAAGCCATGATTTGGCCACCTTAGGAAGAGACTGTTGTACCTCTCCCATGCATCCCTGATGGTCTCATCCTCATCCTGAGCAAAATGTGTAATTTGCTTCTGCAGGTCAGCTGTCTTGGATGGAGGATGGTAGCGGGTGAGGAACTTGTCCGCCAGGTGGGCGAACGTGGTGATAGAGCCCGGAGGTCGAGTGTCTAGCCACTCCTTGGCTTGCCCCTCCAGAGTAAATGGGAAGTACCTCAGCTGGATGGCATCTGCTGGTACCCCATTGATCTTGATTCCATCGATGAGCTCGTGGAATCGCCTGAGATGTGATCGGGGGCACTCTCCCTCCTTACCACGGAACACCACTGAACCGCGCAGCATGGTGATTACTGAGGTGCTCACCTCAAAATTGTTGGCTGGGACCTGAGGGTGTTGAATGGGTGACCTCATGTCCGCAGCTCTAGCGGTCCAGTAGGATCCCATGGTCTGCTCATCTGGTTTGATCACATCATGGTTCTGTGGATCAGCCATCTCTCCTTCTTCTTCTTCTTCTTCTTCTTCGATCTGCAGCTGTGATAGCGCCTCCTCTTCATCCAGTCGCACCTTTAGAGCCCGCTTGAAGTTCCTGCAGGTTCGTTCAAGCTCCTGGTCTAATGGTAGTAGATCTCCCGACTGGCTACGGGTCATGCACTACCTGCACACAATCAACAGAAGCAACCCGTGAAGGCACACAGGTGGAAGAGAAAAATGCAATAAAGAAAAAGCTAGAGTAACAAATTCTCACGTTTCCCCAATAACCTAGAAGGTCCCCGGCAACGGCGCCAAAAACTTGACACGCCAAAACACAACACCAAACTGCGACCAAGTGTAATCGCAGTCCGGGAATGCAGTAACAGGCAAGTTCTATTATCAACCCGGGGTCTAGATCTACTGCTTACTCCGTGATTGTCTATTATCTAGCCAACTAATTCGATTGATTGTTGTTTAAAGCAAAAGCAGTAAGAAAGCAGGAAATGGTTCGGTTTCCAAAGCAGGAAAGAGTCACTCGGGAATGAGTCCCCCTAGCCCCTTAGTTAGGTTCAATTGTAATTCCCCTGGGTTGATTCACTGTTGATTAGACTGTGTAAGATCCGCCAGTAGCTTGGAATCTCTTAAGCTGACCAAGCCCTCTCAGTCTAACTACCCGGCAGACGACTAGTCTTCACCGGGATAGAAAGCTGAGGCTATGAACACAGAACTCCACTACTGGAATTGAATTCCAGTACAAAGCAGTAAACTGGCTAACTCTCGTATAGCCAATCTCCTACTATCGAATGAAGAGGCTCTAACAACCTAATCAGATTCTATCTATCTTAGGTTGCAGCAGAAATCGAGAAAAGCTGATCAGACTTCAATCAATTCAATAAACATGCATCATTCGATAAAAACCAAACAGTATAATCATCCCAAGTCATTACAATCAAATCCCTAACACAAGGAACTAGGGTTCTTCATACCCAAGTGAGAGAGAGGTTCTACTCCATAGAGAGAGAGAAGAAAACAGTAATCGGAGTAGTCATACTCATAATGATGAGGAAAATCTGCTCCGGGATGATGATTTCCACTCCTATGACGATCTCCAAGCTCGATTCGATGAAACCCAGCTCCAAGATAGCTTCTAGGGTGTGTTCTTCGTACTTTGTCTCTCTAGGGCTCTGTTTTTCCTCTCAAAATCCGATTCTCTCACTTTTGGCTCGAAATTGGCTGAAAAACCAAAATTTCCCGACTCACACGGGCAGGCCACATGGCCGTGTGGCTCACCCGGTTGCCCGTGCGAGTCGAAACGCAGCGTATCATTAAGTCGGCCTTCAGCCATCCCACATGGCCAGGGTCGCACGGCCGTGTGGATTTCTTGGGATGCCCGTGTTAGCTCTCGGCGAAAGTCACACGGCCACAAATGCAACTTGCACGGTCGTGTGATACCCTGGACTGCCCGTGTGGCTTCCTTAGAACCTCGCCATGCGTCCGATCTTCGTCCAATCGACCTCAAACTCGCTCCCAAGCCTCCATTCACGTACTAGGGCCTGAAATATCACAAACAAGCACAACCTAGCGTGAAATCGGCCTAAAACACGAGAATCAACACCTCAAACGGTGTAAGAACAGGGGTAAAAACATGTGTAATTAACGGTCTATCAGTGATCCCCTCGTCCAAAGGATAGATTTCCTTGAGACTCAGTTTGGGGGAGTGACTTCCCTCCTCGACCGGCAGACAGACCTCCTCGAGCAGATGGCTAGATGCCAGGGTCTCATTCCCGATGATGAGCCAGGGCCTTCGACCTAGTGAGGTAGCCGACAAGGGAGATATGTGGCAAAGCTGATTCCTTTCGCCCCACTACTCCACTTGGAACTCCGAACTCTTTTGTTTTATTTTGCTTTCCTTTATGTAAGTGTGACTATAAACTACTACTACTACTATCGTATTGTGTTGTGTAATAACCTCGCATTGAGCGAGTCGTATTGTGTTTGTGTGTGTGTATTTTGTCTTTTCCTTGAAGCTCCAAATCTCCTACCCCGGAAACAATTCCAACTTTCACTCACCAAGCAAAGCGGTAACGTCGTTCTACCCCTATCTTACGCCATTGAGGGAAATGTCGAGCTTAAGTGTGAGGGGGGGGGGGGTAGTCTATTTTTTTGCTTGTGTGAGTGTGGTTGATGCTTGGAGACATGATTTATGCCCAAATTTGAAAAATTTGAGTGCTCCAAGCAATGTTTGCATGATCAAAGTGGCCGGTTTGTAAGAGAATCTTGTCGTTATTGGCATTAACCTTGAATTGTTGCATGTGATCGATTACGTCCTATTATGATGATTGAGAGGTGCATTAGGATAGTGGAAACGTTTAGTTCTCATGTGTGCAAAAATGAATGGATGTTTTGACTCGATTACTTGTTGATTACAATTGCCATGCATGTTGATTTGTGAATTGGAATAGATGGTTGGGTGACTAGGTAGCCAAGTGAGCTTTGAGCCGATCGTTTTCTTCTTGTGTGCTTAAATCCCTCTCACCATGGCGAGTAACATCACAGTTGTCACTAGTGAGTATGATGGAGGCATAGGATTAGTCCACACCTAAATGTTGATTGTCCCGAAATGATTTATCCACTAGTCAACCCCTTTAAGCCTAGTGACTTTGGGGGTCGTTCTAATGTTAGGATCTGTTTGCTTGTGAGCTTAATGGTGTTGAAAGAACGGTCCCCCATCCTTTCTTCGTGTCTATACATGTGTCATCCTTGTGTCTCGGAGCTCTCACTTTTGAGCTCCATTGAGGTTCTACATAGGAGGAGTGTGTGCGGTTCTTGCTAGGAACGGAAGTGAAAGGAAGAGTAGTGCTGGAGTGAGTTCTTAAAAAAAGAGCATTGATCGTTAAAAGTAGTGTGGCAAATGTTTAGGATCGTTTTAAGCACGTCCTGGCATGCTCGTTTGGGCAGCACCATTGATGGTCCAGGCGGGAGTTTGAGAAGCTGCACTGCTACGAGCACTTCTCCGCCATTGTCACCAACCGCCCTTGGCGCCGTCTGCTATCCATCCGCGAGAAGGTTTACCACGACCTTCAAGCATGCATCCACAGAGGATTGGGCAGACGGTGAAGCCGTCAAGTTCAGACTCGGCGGTGTACCCCGCTCCATGAGCTACCACGAGTTGGCCACAGCTCTCGACCTCGGTCTGGCCGATGGTGAGGACTACGTCACCAAGCTCAACGATCCGGTGGGCGTGAACTTCAAGATGCTGTACACCCGCCTAGCTCAGCCAGGCCAGCGTCCATTCGTGGCAGGGCGGACGAAGGCCAGCACCCTGCAGCTTGATAACCGCATTCTCCACCACTTGCTAGCAAAGTCCTACACTCCAGCTGGGGAGAGTGCCAGCACCATCACCAGGAGAGGCATGTACTTCATCCAGTCCATCCGCCAGGAGGACCATCCTCTCCACTTGGGTTCTGTGGTGGCCAGAACCTTTGAGAAGAGTGCTTCAGAATTGAAGAGCCTCCACTGCACTCCCCTCATCACCCGCCTGGCCGCCTACTTCCAGATATCACTGCAGGGTTGCATAGAGCAGGGGAGCACCAGTGCCTTTGGCAAAGAGACGATCAAGAGCATGCACCTGCTGCTAGAGGAGTGCGGCGTCAAGTGGATCGGGGGGTTTCCTCAACCTCAGATCCCAGCGGAGGGCCAGCCGAAGGATCCTCAGGATGAGGCTTCTGAGGATGTCGAGCCCGAGGATGTGGATGATGCTACTGCCCCCCGCCCCACCACCTTCGAGTATGGGGGTGGCAACTCCGCTTTCCTCGATCAGGACTACTTCACTCACCAGTTCGAGCAACTGCGTCTCTAGAATCAGCAGCTCCTCGACCATCAGCTCCAGTTCCAGCAGCAGTATGCGGCTCACCAGGCCGAGTATCAGACTCGGATGGCTGCTTATGATGAGCGCCTGAACAAGATGGAGACCCAGCAGGGGGTGACACTGGCTCACATCGAGCGGGAGAAGGCCTGCTCTTGGCGCATGCAGGAAGTCCAGCAGCACCTGCTCCAGCTGCTACCAGGCGAGCAGCCAGTCTGGAGGACTCCCTGGGATGACTCTCCACTTCCACCTCCACCAGCTGATGATGATGACGCTTTCATGAACGACATCGACCTGGACAACCTTGGCGACGAGTAGGCTGTACTCGTCGCCCCTCTGAGTGTGTTTTCATTTCAGACTTTTTGTGTTTGCTCCATGTGTGTGCGGAGCTTGAACTTAGTCTGTCGTTTGAGTGTGTTTTTCTTTTGTTGATTGTCTATTTTGTGGCCATCTGGGCTACCTCTGATCCCTAACGCACAGTGTGTTAGTGTGCTCTTGATGTTCCATTCGTGCAAAACTGTCCATCGTCCCATTTGTTTCCCGCTGACTGGTCCACTTCCAATCTCCCGGCAGTATTTCCATCCGGTATCATCGTTCCCCTTATCTCTCCCTCTGCTCTATTGAGGGCAATGTCATGCTTAAGAGTGGGGGGGTGCTTTGTATCGGTTGGAATCTATATATGTGTGCTTGGAGCCTAGTCCGTTGTCCGAATCTTAAGATTTGAGGGCTCCAAGTACTGTTGTTTGCATGATCATATTGGCACTGTGGTTTTGATGTTTGAATCGAATGGTTTTCGGATTATTGCATGACAGCTTGATGGTAACTAGGACAACCTATGATGATGACTGAGACGTGTAGTAGAATTGTGTAGGGGTTCAGTTTTTCAACTGTTTGCTTACCAACTGTGACTTGGATTGATCACTTGTTCTTGACAGTCGTTTATGCATCTAGTTCAGGGAATCATAATGAGAGATAGAGCATATAGGTAGCCATGTGAGATTTGAGCCTGCTCGTTTCTTTCTTGTGCGATAGATCCCTCTTCCATTATGTGTAGCATTCACGTTGTCATTAGCTAAGATGATGGAGGCATAGGATTAGCCCACGACCAAATTGACTGTCCTGATGTGTCATATCCCCTAGTCAGCCCTTTGAGCCGTGTGTTATCCTTTCTTTCGGTCTACAATGGAAAATCACCCTTTTGCATCTTTTAGAAGGTTCCACAGAGTGGTTTTTACATGTTCTTTGCTGTTTCTGCTAAATTTAATGTGAGGGTTGGAGGTAGTGCTTAAAATTTGGGCATGTGTTTGAAAAATGTGGAGATGGTGGTTCTCTTAAGAAATGAAAAAAAAATGAAAGAAAAACAAAGAAAAAAATGAAAGCAAAAGAGAGCCACTACCAAAAATCTGAATAGTGCCCATTAAGTAGTGTTTCTTAGCAGTCTGGCTTGGAAATGTTGACATTTATATAACCTCATTCGCTCTTGTGCTCTAGAGAATTTGAGTAATGCAGAATGGCAGAAAGAAAGTAAGTGGTTTGATTGGCTGTGATTGTGTTGGGTTGGGAACTGTGTAACCTTGTGCTATGAATACTTCCACCACTTAAAAGGCCTTTTCCCCATGTCCAAGACCCTAGCCAGTCATTTGAACCTGTGTCTAAGACCTCCGGATTAGTTAGTGGTGACACCCCATATGTGAACTCTAGCATTTAGAGGCTGCCGTCATGGTGAAGAGATGTTAGGGATTGAGAGAATAAGCATGCTCATTTTTCGCATCAAATTGTCCTGACCCCACTGGTCGAGAGTGAGCAATTCATTTTCTCATATTATCTATACTCTTTACCCCGATGAGGACCTAGATTGCTCAGTCTCTATTATGATATCTTGAGTTTTGTGCATGAGGTGACTGTCTTGAGTAAGTGGTTGAGTCAAGTCTATGTTGGTTGATGAACAGAAGGGAGACTCCTCCTTTACTCGATTTTGCTGCTTTCAAATGTCCTCTGTGTTGGTTGTCCAGAGTGCTTTTGAAGTTGTTCATGTGTTGATGTTGAAAGCCAGTACGATTCCCGTGTTCTGTGCCTATATGATTTGTCCCCAATATTGGTATGATTGAAATTGTGAGCTTACCTTGTGTCTGACTTGGTTTGCTTGGGGACAAGCAAACAGTTAAGTGTGGGGGAGTTTGATAGACCGTTAATTGCACATGTTTTTACCCCTATTCTTACACCATTTGAGATGTTGATTCTCGTGTTTTAGGCCGATTTCACGCTAGGTTGTTCTTGTTTGTGATATTTTAGGTCCTTGTACGTGAATGAAGGTTTGGGAACGAGTTCGGGGTCGATTGGACGAAGATCGGACGTGTGGCGAGAAGCTGAGGATGCCACACGGGCATTCCTAGAACCCACACAATCGTGTAAGGAACCCATGTGGCCGTGTGAGATTTACCGAGCCTTCACACAGGCACCCTTGGAATTCCACACGGTCGTGTGTCCCTGGCCGTGTAGGAAGCCTGAGATCCACTTAATCGAAAGTCCGCGTTTTAGCACTCACACGGGCAGCTGGGTAAGCCACACGGCCGTGTGGCCTGGCCGTGTGATCGGGAAAATCTGGGTTTTAACCCAATTTCGAGCCAAAGGAGAGGGAATCGACTTTTTGGAGCAAAAATAGAACCCTAGAGAGAGAAGGTGCGAAGAACACATCCTAGAAGCAATCTTGGAGCTGGGTTTCATCAAATCGAGCTTGGGAGATCATCATAGGAGTGAAAATCATCATCCCAGAGCAGATTCTTCCCATTGTTATGAGTATGACTGCTTTGTATTATGTTTTCCCCTCTCTCTCTATGGAATAGAACTTTCTCTCACTTGGGTATGAAGAACCCTAGTTCCATGTGTTAGGGATCTTGATTGTAATGACTTGGGATTGTTATACTGTTTGATTATAATCGAATGATGCATGATTCATTGAATTAATTGAAGTCTGATAAGCTTTTCTTGATTTCTGCTGCAACCTGAGATAGATAGAATCTGATTAGGTTGTTAGAGCTTCATCATTCGGTAGTAGTAGATTGGTTATACGAGAGTTATTCAATCTACTGCTTTGTACTGGAATCCAATTCCGGTAGTGGAGTTCTGTGTTCATAGCCTCAGCTTTCTATCCCGGTGAAGGTTAGTCGCCTGCCGGGTAGTTGGACTGAGAGGGCTTGGTCAGCTTAAGAGATTCCAAGCTACTGTCGGATCTTCCGCAGTTTAATCAACAGTAAATCAATACCCAGGGTAATTACAATTGAGACCTAACTAAGGAGCTAGGGGGACTCATTCCCGAGTGACTCTTCCTTGACTTCAGAAAACCGAACCATTCCCTGCTTTCGTACTGCTTTTAGTTAAAACAACAATCACTCGACTTAGTTTGCTAGATAATAGATAATCACGGAGTAGGCAATAGATCTAGACCCCGGGTTGACATTAGAACTTGCTACTTTACTGCATTCCCGGACTGCGAATACACTTGGTCGCAGTTTGGTGTTGTATTTTAGCGTGTCAGGTAGATTGGTTATACGAGAGGTAATCGATTTACTGCTTTGCACTGGAATCCAATTCTAGTAGTGGAGTTCTGTGTTCATAGCCTCAACTTTATATCCCGGTGAAGACTAGTCGTCTGCTGGGTAGTTTGACTGAGAGGGCTTGGTTAGCTTAAGAGATTCCAAGCTACTGTCGGATCTTTCGCACTTTAATCAATAGTTAATCAACCCAGGGTAATTACAACCTCGACCTAACTAAGGAGCTAGGGGGACTCATTCCCGATTGACTCTTCCCTTGCTAAAGAACTTTGAACCATTTCTTGCTTTCTTACTGCTTTTAGTTAAAATCACAATCACTCGACTTAGTTTGCTAGATAATAGATAATCACGGAGTAGGCAGTAGATCTAGACCCGGGTTGACAAATAGAGCATGCCACTTTACTGCATTTCCGGACTGCGATTACACTTGGTCGCAGTTTGGTGTTGTGTTTTAGCGTGTCAAGCCCCTTTCCCGTAGCCACAGGTCCAGCTCTCATCTTATCCTTTCGTTTATCTGCAACCTTGCCCCCTTTCTTGGAATAGTTACCTTTTTTATCCTGATTGGATAGTCTTTGATGTGGGGAGGCCTTCTTGGTGGTCGATTGATGGAGAGAATCACCACCTTCCTTTTGTTTCAAAGCACCTTTCGCATTTTTGCTTGTCATCCCTTGATTTTGGCTCCCGGAGCAATGTCTCCATCTTTTTTTTTTTTTGTGATTATCCCCAGGATTGGGCTAGTTGTTTTTGGTAACTAGCATCCATAGGCCAAATCTAGGATTTGACTCCACCAAGTCTGCCGGTGGAAGCTCCTAAGGTTGGCCTCCAGTGATGGTAAGCGTATCTAGGAGAGACTCTATTCGAAGTAGAGAGTAGGAATATTTTGTACGACCGATCTTCCCACGCTCAAAACAGACCAAAGGAAGAGTCTCGTATTTGACTTTAATAGATGCCATTTTCCATCTAAATAAATTTATGACACCATATGTTTTGAGAGATCCATCTCCACTGCTAGACGAGCAAACTTTGCACATTGCTAGGCAAGTGTATGATAATCTGATTTGATCGTATGACCAATCAGGTGACACAAAGATGTTAGCACTTCCTTGTGATATAAATGAACCTTAAGTGTCGGTAGTTGAACCCAGACTATCATAGTATTGGGAGAGGATTAGAAACACTAAAGCCAGTTGTCCATTTTTCCACCACCAAATAGTGATGGAAGATATCACCCATGGCAATCATGGTCAAGGTCCATAATTTCCATTGAACCTACTAGTCTCCATTGGCCATAAAGTTAAGAACAAAGGGTAGAAAAGCCAATCCGGAGACCCAAGAGGCGAACAATCAGAGTATTTTGCCAAGGTGCACATAGTCTACCTTTGAATCCATAAGTGATGTTAGGAGTCGACTCACCATTGTTTCCCCAGGTATCAGACAATGTTCCCCTTTGTTTGCCCACGGATCAGACCATGTTCCCCTATTTGAATCCACTAAGCGATCAATAGTTGTGGGGTCTCCTGTGCTCAAAGTTCAATCACCACTTTTGCATATGTGAAAGGTGTCGACCCTATTGCAGATGAGGAAACACCTATAGCCTTTGCGATGGTGATATTCACCTCATCATTGTTTGCCTGAATCTGTTGTTCTACTTGCTACCATGTTGTCATCTCCATAGAGTTGTGAAGTCTGGTCTATGAGGTCTTACGTTGCTCACATATTGTAGTAGCATCAACGAGCATCTCTGATCGATTCGATCAGTGCAAGTCATTGTCGATAGTTAGCACATCTCAATAACTATCCCATCCTACCAAGTTTAACCTAGAGTGGTGTTTTCATATAGTGGCAATCAAGGTCGTATTCACTCGGGTTTTGGTGCCCTAGCCTACTTCCCACGTTGTTGTTATCTAGCCGATCACTTTAAGGGTTTGTGATGGAGGATTCAAGCGAAATACAAGTAGAGATAACAAATAAGGATAAAAGCAGGTACTTTGGGGAACTACCCATCACCCTAGCCTAGGTATACTATGCAATGTCTAGATAAATAGGGTTTGCCGAATGTTGTGAGTGAGCTCTTTTCTGTTGGATTTTGTGGTTATCCACACGGCTTCGAGTACGCCTCCCTAGGGATGGCAATTTACCCACCCATGGGTAATTTTGCCCAAACCCAAGTAGACCCATTTATTATGGGTAGGGTTTGGGTGATGTGTGTATGAGTTTGGGGTTTGTATATGGGTTTGGGTTAGATATGGATATTATCTAAATGGGTATGGGTTGGATATGGATATCCATTTACTTGAGGGTGTTTTAACTACACATGCAAAAAGTGGACTTATTTGTAAAACTTGAAAATTTTAGGTACCAAAATGTAAGACCAAAAAAATTTAGGTACCAAAACGTAATTTTCCATCGATATTTTGAGGACTTATATGCAAAAAAATTAAATTTAGGTACTAAATATGCATATCTATTAAGTTTAGGTACCAAACTGTAATTTGTATTTGGGCATGGGTACAAACCCAAATCCATTTGTTATAAACCCAACCCAACCCAAAGTAAATGGGTATGGGTACAAACCCATCAAACTTTACCCATATCCATGTATTTGGATTTCATCTCCAACCCAATTGGGTTGGATAGTAAAATACCCATGGGTATGGGCAAAATTGCCATCTCTACGCCTCCCCTGAACCCAAGTCAGTCACCTCAATCTAGGCTATCATATCTGGGACGTTAAGCACATAGCTCCTTTCAATTGGTACTATCCACCGCCTACATCGAGGTTTTATCCCATGTTTTATCTAGGAAGGCATTCCTATGATAGGGGGTACGGTCGCCAAGTACACCATAGGATCCTATTCATACATCTAACCTCAATTTCCTTGATGGCGCATACCCTTATAACCCTAAAACTCCATACCCAGCGTAGTAGCTCAAGTATGCTTGTAGAGAAGATTAGGGCGACTTGCCCAAACACAATCAAAGTTATAGAAACAATGAAATCATCTAGATAAAAGCACTTCGAGTTCTTGATTCATCGCCAGTTCTAAGCCATCTCTGGCGATGAATCAAGAACTCTAAGTGCTTTTCTTGCGTATTCTTGATAAACCAACGTTTATATATAGATGTAGGAGGGTATGTTTGTGAAGTAAGAAGCCCCTTTGACATCTCTTCATCTGCAAAGAATTCTCGAATACTTTCATTCATAAAATCCTAAAATATCCATTCATTACATATTAACCCTAGAACTAGGGTTTGAGGTTTAGAACCCCTAGTACCTTAGAGGACTACTCCATAAATGAGGGAAGAAGATCCATAGAAGAAATTGGGGAAGACACGATGTTGAGGAAGATGGCTCCTCTCTTATAGATCCTCGTCCTTATTCTCCTCTTCTGCTTCCTTCAGCTTCTCCCTCTTCTTTCTCTCTCTTACCAGAGTTTCTATCTCCAAATCAGCTCTCTTGAATGGGGGAAGGGAGTCTTCTATTTATAGCCTTCAGAGGACGGAGAAGTTTTTCGCCGGATAGCATGAAGATCGCGGCCGCGATCTTCCACCTTTTAGGCTCTGATCTGCTGACGCTGCCATTTTGGCCTTCGGGCACGAGGAGTTCACAGGCTGACTTCACCGTCATGATCCATGAAGTGCGACCGCGAACTTCCTCGCGGTCAATATGAACTATGGTCGTAAAAGGACTGGGGAAACTCTCTGTTTCTCCTCGCTGGCTTCTTCACGAAGTTCGCACCCTCAGCCTCTAAGATCGCGACTGTGATATTAGGCCATCAGGCCGCGATCTTTGCCTTGAGTTCATCGTATTTTTTCTCGACCGTGATCTCTAGGCCACGATCATCAGTATTCTGCCCCTTTTCCTACACTTGTGTCATTTTTTGTACCTAATTCGCATATATTGTCTAAAGCACCATGCAAACACATCATAATCAAATAAGAACGAAATAGAGATGTAATTGATGCTATTCAAACGATTATGCACATGAATTGACACCAAATAAACCTCAATACGAAGGGAAATAACACCAATTTAGGTGTAATAAATCTCCATCAAGGAGGGAGTCAATTCCATCCTCGTGGAGACTCTAACGTACTGGAGTTGCAAAGCAGAGGGGCAGGATCTAGCAGATGCCCTGAAGGGAACAACGCTGATGTCGAGACTGGATTTTCGTCAAGAATTGCTGTGAGCATTTTCCTATTTCATGAAGACGAACCAGATAGACCTACGAAGCCAGTTGCACTATCTTGATTTAGCTTAGGTCTTCCATCGATTGTAGCGCTTATAATAGTTGATGTAGTGACCCTTGGGTTCATCTTGATTGATTATCATCACTTACTAAAAAAAATTGATAGATAGAATTTGTGATTTAATTCATTTTTATAGAGCATCTTAATTGTTTTTTTTAGTTTTGATTTCCCTTTTTATAAATGGATGTGATGCATCTAAATGTTCATTCAAAACCAGTCGAGGTTCAGAAATCCGCTGAATGTGATACAATGTCTAGTGTAACAAAGCAAGATAAAAAATAGAAACAAAATGAAAGCCCAGCTCAAGCGAATGGCCTCTCGTAGCAAGAAAATTGATAACATCTAAAATAGGCGTTATTTAGCCCCTATTCTCAAGGCATTTGCATGCTAATTCATCGTGTCTAGGCCACATATAAAGTTATTTATGCCCATATTCGTTCCTATTTGTAAAACATGCATTTTGGTATAGGTATTCATGATATGAAGATTTCATAGGGGAACCGACCCCAATTTGTGGTAGTTTATGCTTTTCCAAGTGTTTGTGATGAAATTCTAGGTCTTATATTCATTTGGTATTGACCGGGAATTGATTGGAGTTCATCCGAGCACGATTGGTAAGCACAGGAGCAAGAAGGGAAAAAGGCACTGGTCACGGCCATAGGTCACTGCCCTTGACCAGACTGAGACGATGATCGCGGCCTGTGATCGTGGTCGCGATCAGTGGCCACGATCTCCAGCAGGCGACCAAGAAGAAGACATAGAGGAAACACCTATAGCCTTTGCGATGGTGATATTCACCTCATCATTGTTTGCCTGAATCTGTTGTTCTACTTGCTACCATGTTGTCATCTCCATAGAGTTGTGAAGTCTGGTCTATGAGGTCTTACGTTGCTCACATATTGTAGTAGCATCGACGAGCATCTCTGATCGATTCGATCAGTGCGAGTCATTGTCGATAGTTAGCACATCTCAATAACTATCCCATCCTACCAAGTTTAACCTAGAGTGGTGTTTTCATATAGTGGCAATCAAGGTCGTATTCACTCGGGTTTTGGTGCCCTAGCCTACTTCCCACGTTGTTGTTATCTAGCCGATCACTTTAAGGGTTTGTGATGGAGGATTCAAGCGAAATACAAGTAGAGATAACAAATAAGGATAAAAGCAGGTACTTTGGGGAACTACCCATCACCCTAGCCTAGGTATACTATGCAATGTCTAGATAAATAGGGTTTGCCGAATGTTGTGAGTGAGCTCTTTTCTGTTGGATTTTGTGGTTATCCACACGGCTTCGAGTACGCCTCCCTAGGGATGGCAATTTACCCACCCATGGGTAATTTTGCCCAAACCCAAGTAGACCCATTTATTATGGGTAGGGTTTGGGTGATGTGTGTATGAGTTTGGGGTTTGTATATGGGTTTGGGTTAGATATGGATATTATCTAAATGGGTATGGGTTGGATATGGATATCCATTTACTTGAGGGTGTTTTAACTACACATGCAAAAAGTGGACTTATTTGTAAAACTTGAAAATTTTAGGTACCAAAATGTAAGACCAAAAAAATTTAGGTACCAAAACGTAATTTTCCATCGATATTTTGAGGACTTATATGCAAAAAAATTAAATTTAGGTACTAAATATGCATATCTATTAAGTTTAGGTACCAAACTGTAATTTGTATTTGGGCATGGGTACAAACCCAAATCCATTTGTTATAAACCCAACCCAACCCAAAGTAAATGGGTATGGGTACAAACCCATCAAACTTTACCCATATCCATGTATTTGGATTTCATCTCCAACCCAATTGGGTTGGATAGTAAAATACCCATGGGTATGGGCAAAATTGCCATCTCTACGCCTCCCCTGAACCCAAGTCAGTCACCTCAATCTAGGCTATCATATCTGGGACGTTAAGCACATAGCTCCTTTCAATTGGTACTATCCACCGCCTACATCGAGGTTTTATCCCATGTTTTATCTAGGAAGGCATTCCTATGATAGGGGGTACGGTCGCCAAGTACACCATAGGATCCTATTCATACATCTAACCTCAATTTCCTTGATGGCGCATACCCTTATAACCCTAAAACTCCATACCCAGCGTAGTAGCTCAAGTATGCTTGTAGAGAAGATTAGGGCGACTTGCCCAAACACAATCAAAGTTATAGAAACAATGAAATCATCTAGATAAAAGCACTTCGAGTTCTTGATTCATCGCCAGTTCTAAGCCATCTCTGGCGATGAATCAAGAACTCTAAGTGCTTTTCTTGCGTATTCTTGATAAACCAACGTTTATATATAGATGTAGGAGGGTATGTTTGTGAAGTAAGAAGCCCCTTTGACATCTCTTCATCTGCAAAGAATTCTCGAATACTTTCATTCATAAAATCCTAAAATATCCATTCATTACATATTAACCCTAGAACTAGGGTTTGAGGTTTAGAACCCCTAGTACCTTAGAGGACTACTCCATAAATGAGGGAAGAAGATCCATAGAAGAAATTGGGGAAGACACGATGTTGAGGAAGATGGCTCCTCTCTTATAGATCCTCGTCCTTATTCTCCTCTTCTGCTTCCTTCAGCTTCTCCCTCTTCTTTCTCTCTCTTACCAGAGTTTCTATCTCCAAATCAGCTCTCTTGAATGGGGGAAGGGAGTCTTCTATTTATAGCCTTCAGAGGACGGAGAAGTTTTTCGCCGGATAGCATGAAGATCGCGGCCGCGATCTTCCACCTTTTAGGCTCTGATCTGCTGACGCTGCCATTTTGGCCTTCGGGCACGAGGAGTTCACAGGCTGACTTCACCGTCATGATCCATGAAGTGCGACCGCGAACTTCCTCGCGGTCAATATGAACTATGGTCGTAAAAGGACTGGGGAAACTCTCTGTTTCTCCTCGCTGGCTTCTTCACGAAGTTCGCACCCTCAGCCTCTAAGATCGCGACTGTGATATTAGGCCATCAGGCCGCGATCTTTGCCTTGAGTTCATCGTATTTTTTCTCGACCGTGATCTCTAGGCCACGATCATCAGTATTCTGCCCCTTTTCCTACACTTGTGTCATTTTTTGTACCTAATTCGCATATATTGTCTAAAGCACCATGCAAACACATCATAATCAAATAAGAACGAAATAGAGATGTAATTGATGCTATTCAAACGATTATGCACATGAATTGACACCAAATAAACCTCAATACGAAGGGAAATAACACCAATTTAGGTGTAATCAATCTCCATCAAGGAGGGAGTCAATTCCATCCTCGTGGAGACACTAACGTACTGGAGTTGCAAAGCAGAGGGGCAGGATCTAGCAGATGCCCTGAAGGGAACAACGCTGATGTCGAGACTGGATTTTCGTCAAGAATTGCTGTGAGCATTTTCCTATTTCATGAAGACGAACCAGATAGACCTACGAAGCCAGTTGCACTATCTTGATTTAGCTTAGGTCTTCCATCGATTGTAGCGCTTATAATAGTTGATGTAGTGACCCTTGGGTTCATCTTGATTGATTATCATCACTTACTAAAAAAAATTGATAGATAGAATTTGTGATTTAATTCATTTTTATAGAGCATCTTAATTGTTTTTTTTAGTTTTGATTTCCCTTTTTATAAATGGATGTGATGCATCTAAATGTTCATTCAAAACCAGTCGAGGTTCAGAAATCCGCTGAATGTGATACAATGTCTAGTGTAACAAAGCAAGATAAAAAATAGAAACAAAATGAAAGCCCAGCTCAAGCGAATGGCCTCTCGTAGCAAGAAAATTGATAACATCTAAAATAGGCGTTATTTAGCCCTTATTCTCAAGGCATTTGCATGCTAATTCATCGTGTCTAGGCCACATATAAAGTTATTTATGCCCATATTCGTTCCTATTTGTAAAACATGCATTTTGGTATAGGTATTCATGATATGAAGATTTCATAGGGGAACCGACCCCAATTTGTGGTAGTTTATGCTTTTCCAAGTGTTTGTGATGAAATTCTAGGTCTTATATTCATTTGGTATTGACCGGGAATTGATTGGAGTTCATCCGAGCACGATTGGTAAGCACAGGAGCAAGAAGGGAAAAAGGCACTGGTCACGGCCATAGGTCACTGCCCTTGACCAGACTGAGACGATGATCGCGGCCTGTGATCGTGGTCGCGATCAGTGGCCACGATCTCCAGCAGGCGACCAAGAAGAAGACATAGAGATTCGTCACCCGGATCGTGGTCATGGTGCATTTTGGCCGCGATAAAGATCTCGTCCGGGATACAAGAGATCACGGCCATGATCTCGTGAAGGAGGTCACGATCTCACAACATAAAGACAGGAAAAAAATGGGTCATTTTGGGCGATTCGGAGACGTTCAAGCTGGTCACGCCCTAGTCACGCCAAGGTCACGGCCATGACCATCGAGTCACGCCTTGAAGGCCTTGACCGCCGTCAGCTTTCTATAAATATCCCTCTTGCTGCTTTTTTCAAAAGAGAGTCGCCTTGGTGTGAGCAAATTAGGGTTTTGAAGTGCTTTAGAGAGGAAACACCTTGGGAGAGTTTCATTGAAGATCCATTCAACCAAAAGAGCAAGGAGAAGGTGCAAGCAAGGAGAAGAAGCTTGATTCCGTCATTCCCCTCTTCTAGTTTGTATTTTCTTCTTGTCTCTACTAACTTGAATCTCTAGTGGTTGTTTAGGGTAGATGAACCCTAGTTGTAGGTTGTGAATGTTTGGGTTATGAATGAATGAATGTGTTTGTTTAGTTGATGTAACACCCCAAATTTTGGGTTAAGGTTCAACTCAAATAAATTCATGATTGGGTCACTGGTTGGATACAAGAAATGCTAACCGAAGTAAATCTCGAGACAAAATCGTTTTGCCTAGCAATTCAAATCAAGTAGTGAAATAGCAACTGTGTTGATCGCCATTTGTAAGACCGCATTCATTTTATGTAACTGACGAGTGGGATAAAAACTTAACTAGGTTGCTAATTATTTAGAGAAGCCGGCAATGGATTGGATCAATTTAAACAAAACTCATTACAAATATCACCACTGTACAACAAACCAATTCATATACAAAACCTCAAAGTCTAAATGTTACTCAGTAAGTAACTCGTATTTGATTAGTGATATCTATGTAATATGTGTGTCTAGCATGTATAAATTTAAGATATGATACACAAGTCATATATGCAATAACTGTTAGCCACATATACATAATTTCAAACCACATTAAATCCTAAAATATGTAGTATAACTAGCCTACGAGTTACATCACTAACTATAAGTCAGTAAGTTCAAAGGTGTGTAATATAAACAACCTACAAGATATATGACAAATAGTAGGCCAGTTAGGAGCTTGATAATGAGTAGCTAATCAAATTGGTTTGCAAACATACAATTAAGTTCTTTTATAAGCTTAAATTGACTTAAGCTCGAGCAATGTACGTATTGAAGTTATACATAATTACATATCTTACACCACTTCGTTTCATCACTTGAATGTTCATGGAGTTAGTTATTCTAAGTTTTTGTTTAACTTGAATATGAGTTTTGAATTATTTGTGTCATATACACCTTTTAATTTGTGGCTGTAAGTAAATACTTTCCACATATGCGTTGATCCGAAAAACCCGCAACTCGATCCACCCGCAACTCGCCCGATCTGAAACCCGATAAACCCGCAACCCGATTGAACCTGAATCCGATGAACCCGCAACCCGATTGAACTCGACCCAATGAACCTGCAAACCGATGAACCTGAAATCCGACTAACCCACAACCCAATTGAACCCCGCCCAAACCCGCCCGATTGACACCTATAGCCATGAGGGTGAGAGGTTTGCTTGCAAAAAGAATTGCAAAAGCTTGGTGCAATATGCGTCAACGTGGAAAAATGAGACTAATAAACGACAACTCGTAATCGTAAGAAAGAATAAAAATCATCTTCGTGAGTTCTTGTGCTCTTATTAGTGTCAGAGAATCCCCCGAAACACACTTTGTATGTCCGGCCTAAGGTAGTAGGTATAGTCCTCACCCGCGAGTTTGTGATTACACAGTGAGAATATAGTAGCGTTCATTCATCTCTGTTTACTCTTCTTTATGCAATAAAGAACTAGGGTGCATTCCCCATTGATTTTTCTATCATGTTGCAGCGACCTCCAATAGGCGACCAAGAAGAAGGCAGAGAGTTTCCTCACACAGATCGCGGTCATTGCGTTTTTGCTGCGATAAAGATCGCGCTGGGACACAAAAGATCGTGGACGTGATCTCGTGAAGGAGACCTATAGTGGTCGAGTTTAGCCGGGTATGCGCCATCTGGTGAGTTTTGGTTAGATGTGTGAATGGGGGCCTGTAGTGGTCGAGGCGACCGAACCCCTGCTATAAGTAGCCTTCCTAGATGAAACCCGAGATGAAACCTTGGACGGTGGATAGTGTCCATTGAAATGATCCATAAGTTTAATGTCCCAGATACGATAGTCTAGATCGAGGTGACTGGAACATGGGTTAGGGGAGGCGTACTCGGAGGTGTGTGGATAACCACAAAAGTCCACGGCAAAGAGATCATTCACCACATTCGATTAACCCTACTTTACAACCTTAACTAGAAGGATTCGACTTTAGGCAACCATCTCTAGCGTTCTCCCAACCACTTGGTTGGTTGTTTATTTTGCATTAGGAGTAGGTTAATTTATTTAAAACCCCTCACCAAACTTCCATCCCGATTAGATAGTAGTTCGAAGCGAAGTGATAATACACTTAGAGATCACTTGTAATATGACCGAGCCACTTTACTACAACCCTAGTTAGGTTATACTTGGCTTAGTTAGGATTGATTAGAGAGTGTGCTTCGACATTATAAATATGGGCGCACCAGAGCATGATCACCCTTATGTAAATACGGGAGATATAGACTTCCCACTTTTTCTGCAGTAGTGTCCTAATACGTGCAATGATTGCATCATGCTGGTGGTCCGCGGTGGTCGAGCCCTGTATGAGTTGGATTGCACACCGGAAGTCCATCTCCACCCGGACACGTCTAAATTCCATGTCCCACGCCAGTTGAAGTCCTCCAGCAACGCCTCTCAACTTCGCCCGGGTAATAGCGCATATATCCAGGTTAATAGCGAAGGCTGCAGAGCAGCACATAAGATAATCTCTTATTAGGCCTCCTGCAGCAGCGAGACCTAAATCATGAAGTACGGAGCCGTCTGAGTTGAGAGTGACCCACTCAAGAGGACTAGAGGAGGCGACTCCCAGCATATCAGCTCCTTCGTTCTTGTGGGCGAGACAGGTATATGGATGCTCATGTCCCTATCCAAGGAAGTATTCACGACAGTTATCCAAGACTGGAAGCGTTGAAGAAAGTCTTCAACCGACATGACTTTGTTCGCGAAAACCCAATCATTCCTAGTCCTCCACAGGGACCAACATACGAGGCTAAATCGCTAGTTGAGATCCTCATAGATGAGGTGTTTCGTGATCCATTCCTGCAAGAAAAGCCTGAAAACAGCTGGTATTCGGTATTCAGAAGGTTGGAACAGTTGCATCCAAGTTAAACTGATAAATTAACAATCCCGCAACTCATGCAGGACTGTTTCTGGAAGTGTAGAGCAGTGAGAGCACAACGTATATATCGAAAGATGTCGTCGCCGCCGCTAGCCAGAGGAAGTGTTGAACTCGAGCCGGGCCATGCCAACGCCATATCTTCCTCCAGTCAAACCCCGGTTCGGCGATCTCCTGGCTGGTCGCGATCTCATAGGCTGATCAGACCTGGAATCGCTCGTCCGCTTCAGGACACCATACCGCTACGTCTTCGCCCGCATCCGCCTTGGGTGGCTGGATTCCCTGTCCCTGCAAAACCAAAAACTCGGGTAAAAATAGCCTTCTGCCGATCCAGGTCCCAGTCTCCCTTTTTAATTAATTTCGAATTGCGTATTTTTAATTAATTATCGCCTTTTTTATTTATTTATTTTTATATGAACGGACGGACCATCTATCTATTTTTAATTGATGTGATTCTGAAACGGATTTGCAGAATTTTTCAAAGCCAAGAAAATGGCGAGGAGGAGAGAAGTGGAAGGAGAATGAAGAGGCGATCCGTGTTATGGCAGCCGAAATCGGGGGGACCTCTCTCCTCTCGTCTCTTGTTTTTCAATCACTTGTCCGCCTTCTTACTCCCCTGGCTACGTCCCCCCTCCTCTTCACCCACTCACACATCTGGTGCGTGGCTCCGAGTCAGGGCAGAGACCTCACTCGTAACGTAAATTAACTCTCCGGTGGAGCTGCTGGTCGCCGCCGTTCTGGCAGTGCTATTGTAAAAGCTCGCCACCGTCGCATTTTCCACCTCATATGAACTCCAGCTCTTCCTTCTACTTCAGAAGCTTCCCAGCGTTCCGCGATTCTCAGCAAATCAAACAGATTTAATCTCGATTGAGCCGATTCGCTTCTGCGATTACGTTTTATTGAGGTTGGTCTCTTTTTTTCTTCCTGTTTGTTTTTGTTCTAGTTCTGTGTTCGAATCGACCCAGTTTCCAGTTTTCTAATTTGTTATCTTATTTTTGGGCCCATGGTTCTGTGGAGTTCTGCTTGCATTTGTTCTCCTTTTCGTTTCGCTCCGTCTTGTCTTACGGGGTCTGTTTTTCTGGGCGACTGTTCTGTTTCGACGAGAACAAAAAGGGGAGGGAGTTCAGAAGTTTCGATAAACAACGAATATTCCAGGTCCTGGCATTTTCCCCTTTCGTCTCTTTGGTGGAGAAATGTTGTCCTGCCCTGCTTAACAGTCGTGCTTAACAATGTAGTACTTCTCTTGAGTTCCTTATTTCCCCCCCTCCAGTTCTGGAAACAACCCTTGCAACTGAGAACAGAGAGCACCTTTCTTGTTTTAGTGGCCAATCCAAGTTGTCTTGCTCTTAAATTTCCTTTCTTTTTGTCGAGGGGGGCTGATTTAGTTTTGGGTTCACCCAGTCGCATAGATCTTGAATTGGCGTTGGGATTGTGTTTTGCTCATCTTTGTTCTCCTTGTCCGAAATGTGCAAGTTAAGGATGCCATTCAAGAGCATTGTTCGTGAGCTGAAGGAGATGAAAGATGGGGTTGGGAGTAGGTCTGGCCGAGGTGGTGAAGGAAAGCGGTGGAGAGGCAGGGCACGGTCACATATAGCTCCTGATGAAACTTCAATGGTTGAATCTGAACAATCCATGGAGCAAGGCCAGTGGGCCAACTTGCCCCCTGAATTGCTCTTGGACATCATCAGGAGGGTGGAAGAGACCGAGACCTCGTGGCCTGCTCGTGCTGTTGTTGTTCATTGTGCTTCAGTTTGTAAGTCATGGAGAGAAGTTACAAGGGAAGTTGTGCAGACTCCTGAACAGTGTGGGAGGCTTACATTCCCAATCTCATTGAAACAGGTGAATGCTCTAGTCTAATCCAATATTCTCATAGGATTTACGTGATTTCAGTTTAATTTGTTTGATCTAATTGGTTAAAATATTGTTGGTTTTGAAATAGCCGGGTCCTCGTGAGTCTCCAATACAGTGCTACATCAGAAGGGATCCTCTGACCTCCACGTTTCTGTTGTATTCCGGATTAATGCCTTGTAAGTTGTCGATTCTTTCACCCTCTTATTTCGTCTACTATTGATGGCAATTGTGGTCTGAGTGGTTTTCAAATACCCATAGTGTTTCAACTATTACGCTCTGGATCAAAGTTCTCTATAAGCTCAATGTACTATAGCGGATTCATTTAACAAAGAGGGATACGCTTCAGCAGGTGATACCTTGTTGGCTGCCGTCCCATCTTTGTAAGAAGAATCCCAAGTACCCAGAAAGCTCTGTAGAATACACGTTCTCTTGAAATGACATTAGGTGGCCCTTAACCTAAACAATGGTGTTTCTTGTTTTGCAGCTGAGGGCAAGAAGGATAAATTGCTTTTGGTAGCAAAGAGAATCAGAAGGACAACTTGCACGGATTTCATTATATCTCTGGTTGCAAATGATTTTTCTCGCTCCAGCAACAACTACATTGGAAGACTCAGGCAAGTTCGATATCCTATTTATTTTTACTAGTTGGTCCCAATTGGACGACTCAAGCATATATCAGAAGTGGATGTGTTTGAAACAAAGAACGAAAATAAGTAAATGATTGTGAAATGATTAGGTGGTCTCTTATGTGTAAGTAAATTCAAAAACTAGATTTTGAAAGTTAATTTTAGAAGTTGGGAGGATGCATTCGATTGAGAAGTTGGTTGTTTGATCAACCTGAGACACCATTTAGTTGAATCAGTTATTAGCGTGGCAGTCCATTTATCTTGAATCAATCCATGTAGGTCAAACTTCCTGGGGACTAAGTTCACCATATTGGATAGGCAATCTTCATATGAAGCTCCAACACAATCTGGCAAGCGGACAAGCCGCAATGGATTCCATTCCAGACAGCCATCTTCTCGAACACCCAGCTCTAGCTACACCATAGGCACAATCAACTACGAGCTGAACGTCCTCCGCACAAGAGGGCCGAGAAGAATGCATTGTGTCATGAACTCTATCCCAGTCTCTTCCGTGGAGGAAGGTGGCAGTGTCCCAACAACAGCATCACTGCCAGAGACAGCAGCTGATGAACAGCAGTTCTCTCCTTCACCAGTCTTCAAAGGAAGCAGTGGAGGAGCAGGGTCAGATATCAGTTCCACCAACAGCCCATCAGAGTCACCAATGGTAATCCCTGGCTCACTAGGAGAGCCTTTAATCCTCAAAAATAGGGCTCCCAGGTGGCACGAGCAGCTTCAATGTTGGTGCTTGAACTTCAGGGGGCGAGTTACAGTTGCTTCCGTTAAGAATTTCCAACTTATTGCGGCATATGAGCCCCACCACCACAATGTGCCAGCTGCAGAACACGATAGGGTCCTTTTACAGTTTGGGAAGATTGGTAAAGACATATTCAGCATGGACTATAGCTACCCGCTTTCTGCATTTCAAGCATTTGCACTCTGCCTCAGCAGCTTTGATACCAAACCAGCCTGTGAATGAATGAATGATAACAGAGTCGAGAAATCAGTTGGCAATACAGTTACTCCATATCCTGTGGTATGTGGGATCACTGTTTTCTAATACACGACTGTGTGTGTGTTTTATTATGGAAGCTCAACTGAAGTTCAAAAGGAGGTTGTGTTGCTGTATTGTATAGCTGTGCAGTATTGGCAATTTGCGTAATCATACCAGCAGCTTGAATTACTAAAATTATTTTCTTGACCGTCAAGAGAGAACTGGTTTGTTCTTAGAGCGGTAGCTAGTTCAAGTGAGATTTAGTTGGAACCTTGGCTATCTTCCTATAAAGGTTTCAGCCAATTTTGGGTCTTAGTTGGCTTACACTATAGGGTTCTGCAGTTTTCATTTGCTTTTATATCTCTGCCGACGAGGGAGGGGGGAATTAAACTACTTCGTTGACTACTTACAACAACTTGTAGCTTCTGGTTATTGTATTCATGAGATTGATCTTGTAATAATCAAAAGTCATTGTTATTGCAATATTCCCTTCTTCAGTAATTTAATGATTACCATCTTTCGGGTAAATGTCACGTTTGGTCACTAAGATTACTAAATCGTGTAATGTTTAGTCACTAGAAAATTTTAATATCAATTTTGGTCACTCGAATTACTAAAATTGGTCACATTTAATCACTCTCGTGTTAGTTTTCGTCCAACTCCATTAGAGTGACTAAATGTGACCAGTTTCAGTAATTCGAGTGATTAAATGTGACATGGTTCAATAATTCGAGTGAGCGGAGTTGGACAGAGGTTACAGAAGAGTGACCAAATGTGACCTGGTTCAGTTATTCGAGTGACCAAAATTAATATTAAAATTTTCTAGTGACTAAGCACGACACGATTTAATAATCTCAGCGACCAAATGTGGCATTTACCCTCTATTTTCATTTGGTTTATCTTGCATTAACACTGACTGACTTTTGTAAGCCTGTAAGAAGTGTAGTGAGCGCGAAAGTAGAAATGATTTTACCAAAGCATCAATGGATATGCTTGAAGCCATAGTGAATTCCAAAAATGAAAGGATTTCCTCTTGGAAGTTTGAATAAAAGGCTCTCTTTCAAGCAATTACCAAATGGAAAATACGTATTAAGAAGCTTCTCAGCTTCCGTGAGCTTCGATCCTCAAGCTACTAATTGTTAGAAATATTGGGAGTTTGGGGAATAATTAGCGATTTGTATTATTTCGAGATTTGTCCCAATTTTTTATTTTAATTAAGTTTATCGCTTTGCTTATTTTTTTGGATTTTAGGTATCATTGATCTATTGGGTTATAAGTAATTTTTTGGATAGCAAAAGAAAATTATTTTAGATTTATATTATGTGAGTTGAAGGATATTTGCCATTAAGCAATTATTATAAGAAAATACAATAAACTTAATTCTCATCTTTCTCGCTCTCCCTCTCTTTCCCCATGTCCGACCACTTCTCTCCTTGAGCTTCAACTCTTTCTTTTTTCCTCTTCTTCTAATTCTTCTTTTCCTGCCCACCTACCAATCTTCCCTAATTTTCCTTTTGTCATTCTAATTCTCCCCAATTACAAACCCTAAGTCTAGAATTGCTAGGACTTGTTTCTTACAGTGGTATCAGAATCTAGTTGCAAGATCGAGTTCATCACAACTCTCAACTGGGGACTAGACCGAAGAAATTCAATGGCGCAAACTAAGTCAAGAACCGCAGTTGAAAAGGAGGTAAAGAAAGCTGCCTAGGAGAAGCCTGCGCAGGTTATAGTCCCTGCAACGCGGGATGTCGAGGTGGAAGACCTAACAAACCTAGACACGGTCAAGAAAGATATGAGGAAGTTGGCAATAGAGAACTCAGAGATGAAGCTCGAGATGGCAAGGTTGTCAGACGGGTGGGCGAATTTGAACGCGACAGTTGAGGAGATCCGGGCAACATAGATGGATGATCGCTGCGCTAGGACTTCCACAGGCACCGACAGGGGTGGAGCCAGTCGCCAAGGAGAAAAACGGTGTGGAGGGTGTTGGAGGCACGAGAGAAACCATGGCTGCCACGACGGGGAAGAGCACTGGCTAGCATTCTGGAGGCTTGTTTCTAGCTACAACAACTAAGAAAGTAGCGCCAATCCGGGCAAAGGAAAAGATGTTGGGCTATGCCTCGGTGGGCTTGGAAGATGATGAGAGTCATCTGGGCCGCGGCCCAGTAAAGAGAATCCGGTTCGCGAGATGGATGAGATGAGTTTTGTGGGCTATGAGTAAGCTTGGCCTAAGACCGAGCAGATAAGTGGGTCGTTGGGCCCAATGGTCACCTGATTAGGGTAGCAAGCCAAGCAAAGAGACGTTGGAACGACTCGGAACAAATCAAAATTGGTCAAACCAGGTTTGGTCGAATCAAACCCGGCTCGAGAGGTAAGGAATCTAACTGGTCGGTGGCTACTCGGACCGAAGGGAACAACGGGTTTGAGGATAGGCGGATCGATTCCTGAAGCAAGAGGGGAACGAATGTTTGAGGGGCCGTATCCGCCATGGAAGACATTGGAGCATAGGGCGAAGCGACTGGGACATTACTAGGAGGATGGGAAAAGCTCAGGAGTAAGAGTGGAGAATCACTTTGAGGTCGAGGATCGCTGGACCTTCCCGCCACCGAACGGGCGAGATTATTAACGACTGGGTCACCTGCAGAGTCGTCCAGGTGGGTTCATGGACGATATGTTTGGAGGTCATTATTCTGCTTATGGTGTTGATGGTGAACCGGTTTTTAGGGTAAATCCTTCGACCAAGTTTTTCAAATTCAATGGGCAAGAGGATGTTGGGTTGTGGATTTATGTTGCTAACAGGTGGTTCAAGTACCATGCCATCCAGAAGGACCGGAAGGTGCATCCAACATCTTTTTATCTTGAGAGTGATGCGCTACAAATGGTGAGAATGGATTGAAAGGTCCTATCCAGAGGCTAGTATGGAGGTATCTTGGGTTCGTTTTAAGGAGGAGATGAGGTTCTAGTTCAGGAGATCAGAGGGATGGGCCCGAGAGCAGTTGGCTAAACTAAAGCATACTGGTACTATATGGTTGATTATAGGTCTGAATTCTTGAAGCAAGGTAATATGTGCAATGGAATTCCGGAAGAGACTATGGTCGGATTATGCATGATAGGCTAGAAACACGAGATTGCAGCTGCGGCCAAGGTATTCGAGCCAGATTCATTGAGGGTGGTTTTTAGGCTGGTCAGTCGCAAGGAGGAGAAGTTGGCTAGCCGAGAAAATGCGGGGCGTTGGCAGAGGACTGAAGGAGGAACCGGAGGAAGTACCAATTTTTTGCATACCTGAAGTTTCGTGTGCACGTGAGTATCACGCAACAAAGTGGAAGTTTATCTGCACGATTGAGAGAAATGGAGAATGTGGGAGACAAAGATGGAGTGGAAGCGGTTACTGCGAATATGGAAAGATGATTGGGTATAAGCATCGGGAAGAGAGAGAAGCTCGGGACGACAAAATCAAATCACAAAGAGTGTCACAAAAAATTATATTTTTCCTCTAGTTCATAGACCTTCTATGTCAAAGAACTCATTTGCAGAGTCCCAGTAGATCATAGCGTAATAGCGGATCTCTCTAGAGGAACCCCCATAGGAGTAGAGGTAACGTAATTTAGCTTCCTTGTTAGTTCCTCGTTGTTCTTCGAACACACTTGTTCGAATATTGTTAAGAGAGGTGTAAACTGAGTAACGATCATTTAATTTGGTTTCTTTTATTGTGTTTCTTGTTTTCCTTGAGAAAAGAGCGCATTAAAGATGTGTGTTTCTATAGCAAAACAAACTGGTAGACCCGATGGGACTCATGTGTTCGAATGACTCCGCGATGAAGGATTCATGAAGGGGGTGTTCCACCCTGATTCCTGAAGGGACATGTGGCTAGTATTGAAGGTGGCCACGCAACGGAGATCGATTCTTTGATTGGCCACCAATTAAACTCTGATTCCTTGTCGTCATGCTACTGTTCGTGATTAACGGGTTTGGGTTAGTTTGATTGGTTAAACAAAATTGGAAGCGATTTGGAGTTTATCGTCATTACCTTTTTTTGAATGATGGCAATCATGACTGGAGGCAAGAGCCTCGTCGCTCGACTGGTCGATGGAAGCGGGGAAAGTGGCCGAGATTTCTTATGCACGCGGGCGACGACTAGTGGAACGAGGGGCTGGGGTTTTTTTGTTTTGTTTCCACTGCGGTTTGGAAGTGAAGGAAAGGTCGTATAACACCCAAAAAAAAAAGCCGTGTAACACCCCAACTTTTGGGTTTTGAGTTCAACCGATAATAAATACATGAGTTGATTCACGGTTACTTACAAAAACTCGAACCGGATCAACCAAATGATCAAGGTCCAATTACTCAATTAGGATGAGATTGGGATTTATGAACCAGGTTTCTCCTACGACTAGATAATGAAAAGAAAGACACCAAATTCAGATTGGTCACGTGGTGGGTATTGTTTAAGAGGATTCCAAAGTAAAAAGGACGGTGTTAGTAGTGTGGGCCATTGGAACTTGGTCATTGAAAGGCATGGACTGCCAAATTGGGTTGCGAATCATTGTTAGGGCTTTAGAATGAGAGTGAAAATTATAAAGAGGGATAAATAGAGAGTTTGCATTAGGGTTACCAAGCGTAAATCAAAAGAAGGAGAGCGAGCGTCTACGGTGGAGAGGGACGAGGTCTGATTGAGGAGCATAAGAAAGCTGATGGCGCTGCACAAGTGCGGAAACCCTCATCTCTTTTCCATCGCAACTCCATCATCATATCCTCCAATCCACCACTGCAAGCCAGCAGCTGCCGCATAGGTCACCAGCAAAGCTCGTTTCTGCCGCTCGACGCTAGCTTCCTGAAGGGGCTGGAGCCTGGAGGTAAGGGATTTGTAATCACAAACTCGCGGGTGAGGACTATACCTACTACCTTAGGCCGGACATACAAAGTGTGTTCCGGGGGATTCTCTGACACTAATAAGCACAAGAACTCACGAAGATGATTTTTATTCTTTCTTACGATTACGAGTTGTCGTTTATTAGTCCCATTTTTCCACGTTGACGCATATTGCACCAAGCTTTTGCAATTCTTTTTGCAAGCAAACCTCTCACCCTCATGGCTATAGGTGTCAATAGGGCAGGTTTGGGCGGGGTTCAATTGGGTTTTGGTTAGTCGGATTTCAGGTTCATCAGTTTGCAGGTTCATCGGGTCGAGCTCAATCGGGTTGCGGGTTCATCGGATTAAGGTTCAATCGGGTTGCGGGCAAATCGGGTTGCGGGTTTATCGGGTTTCAGATCGGGCGAGTTGCGGGTTGATCGAGTTGCGGGTTTTTCGGATCAACGCATCTGTGGAAAGTATTTACTTACAGCCACAAATTAAAAGGTGTACATGACACAAATAATTCAAAACTCATATTCAAGTTAAACAAAAACTTAGAATAACTAACTCCATGAACATTCAAGTGATGAAACGAAGTGGTGTAAGATATGTAATTATGTATAACTTTAATACGTACATTGCTCGAGCTTAAGTCAATTTAAGCTTATAAAAGAACTTAATTGTATGTTTGCAAACCAATTTGATTAGCTACTCATTATCAAGCTCCTAACTGGCCTACTATTTGTCATATATCTTGTAGGTTGTTTATATTACACACCTTTGAACTTACTGACTTATAGTTAGTGATGTAACTCGTAGGCTAGTTATACTACATATTTTAGGATTTAATGTGGTTTGAAATTTTGTATATGTGGCTAACAGTTATTGCATATATGACTTGTGTATCATATCTTAAATTTATACATGCTAGACACACATATTACATAGATATCACTAATCAAATACGAGTTACTTACTAAGTAACATTTAGACTTTGAGGTTTCGTATATGAATTGGTTTGTTGTACAGTGGTGATATTTGTAATGAGTTTTGTTTAAATTGATCCAATCCATTGTCGGCTTCTCTACATAATTAGCAACCTAGTTAAGTTTTTATCCCACTCGTCAGTTACATAAAATGAATGCGGTCTTACAAATGGCGATCAACACAGTTGCTATTTCACTACTTGATTTGAATTGCTAGGCAAAACGATTTTGTCTCGAGATTTACTTCGGTTAGCATTTCTCGTATCCAACCAGTGACCCAATCATGCATTTATTTGTGTTGAACCTTAACCCAAATTTTGGGGTGTTGCATCAACTAAACAAACACATTCATTCATTCATAACCCAAACATTCACAACCTACAACTAGGGTTCATCTACCCTAAACAACCACTAGAGATTCAAGTTAGTAGAGACAAGAAGAAAATACAAACTAGAAGAGGGGAATGACGGAATCAAGCTTCTTCTCCTTGCTTGCACCTTCTCCTTGCTCTTTTGGTTGAATGGATCTTCAATGAAACTCCCCCAAGGTGTTTCCTCTCTAAAGCACTTCAAAACCCTAATTTGCTCACACCAAGGCGACTCTCCTTTGAAAAAAGCAGTAAGAGGGGTATTTATAGAAAGCTGACGGCGGTCAAGGCCTTCAGGGCGTGACTCGATGGTCATGGCCGTGACCTGGGCGTGACTAGGGCGTGACCAGCTTGGACGTCTCCGAATCGCCCGAAATGACCCATTTTTTTCCTGTCTTTATGTTGTGAGATCGTGACCTCCTTCACGAGATCATGGCCGTGATCTTTTGTATCCCGGACGAGATCTTTATCGCGGCCAAAATGCACCATGACCACGATCCGGGTGACGAATCTCTATGTCTTCTTCTTGGTCGCCTGCTGGAGATCGTGGCCACTGATCGCGACCACAATCACAGGCCGCGATCATCGTCTCAGTCTGGTCAAGGGCAGTGACCTATGGCCGTGACCAGTGCCTTTTTCCCTTCTTGCTCTTGTGCTTACGAATCGTGCTCGGATGAACTCCAATCAATTCCCGATCAATACCAAATGAATATAAGACCTAGAATTTCATCACAAACACTTGGAAAAGCATAAACTACCACAAATTGGGGTCGGTTCCCCTATGAAATCTTCATATCATGAATACCTATACCAAAATGCATTTTTTACAAATAGGAACAAATATGGGCATAAATAACTTGATATGTGGCCTAGACACGATGAATTAGCATGCAAATGCCTTGAGAATAGGGGCTAAATAACGCCTATTTTAGATGTTATCAATTTTCTTGCTACGAGAGGCCATTCGCTTGAGCTGGGCTTTCATTTTGTTTCTATTTTTTATCTTGCTTTGTTACACTGGACATTGTATGAAATTCAGCGGATTTCTGAACCTCGACTGGTTTTGAATGAACGTTTAGATGCATCGCATCCATTTTAAAAAGGGAAATCAAAACTAAAAAAAAACAATTAAGATGCTCTATAAAAATGAATTAAATCACAAATTCTATCTATCAATTTTTTTTAGTAAGTGGTGATAATCAATCAAGATGAGCCCAAGGGTCACTACATCAACTATTATAAGCGCTACAATCGGTGGAAGACCTAAGCTAAATCAAGATAGTGCAACTGACTTCGTAGGTCTATCTGGTTTGTCTTCATGAAATAGGAAAATGCTCACATCAATTCTTGACGAAAATCCAGTCTCGACGTCAGCGTTGTTCCCTTCAGGGCATCTTCTAGATCCTGCCCCTCTGCTTTGCAACTCCAGTACGTTAGAGTCTCCACGAGGATGGAACTGACTCCCTCCTTGATGGAGATTGATTACACCTAAATTGGTGTTATTTCCCTTCATATTGAGGTTTATTTGGTTTCAATTCATGTGCATAATCGTTTGAATAGCATCGATTACATCTCTATTTCGTTCCTATTTGATTATGATGTGTTTGCATGGTGCTTTAGACAATATATGCGAATTAGGTACAAAAAAGGACACAAGTGTAGGAAAAGGGGCAGAATACTGATGACCGTGGCCTAGAGATCACGGTCGAGAACAAATACGATGAACTCAAGGCAAGGATCGCGGCCTGAGGGCCTAATATCACAGTCGCGATCTTGGAGGCTGAGGGTGCGAACTTCGTGAAGAAGCCAGCGAGGAGAAACAGAGAGTTTCCCCAGTCCTTTTACGACCATAGTTCATATTGACCGCGAGGAAGTTCGCGGTCGCACTTCATGGATCATGACCGTGAAGTCAGCCCGTGAACTCCTCGTGCCCGAAGGCCAAAATGGCGGCGTCAGCAGATCAGAGCCTAAAAGGTGGAAGATTGCGGCCGCGATCTTCATGCTATCCGGCGAAAAACTTCTCCGTCCCCTGAAGGCTATAAATAGAAGACTCCCTTCCCCCATTCAAGAGAGCTGATTTGGAGATAGAAACTCTGGTAAGAGAGAGAAAGAAGAGGGAGAAGCTGAAGGAAGCAGAAGAGGAGAATAAGGACGAGGATCTAGAAGAGAGGAGCCATCTTCCTCAACATCATGTCTTCCCCAATTTCTTCTATGTATCTTCTTCCCTCATTTATGGAGTAGTCCTCTAAGGTACTAGGGGTTCTAAACCCCAAACCCTAGTTCTAGGGTTAATATGTAATGAATGGATATTTTAGGATTTTATGAATGAAAGTATTTGAGAATTCTTTGCAGATGAAGAGATGTCAAAGGGGCTTCTTACTTCCCAAACAGACCCTCCTACATCTATATATAAACGTTGGTTTATCAAGAATACGCAAGAAAAGCACTTCGAGTTCTTGATTCATCGCCAGAGATGGCTTAGAACTAGCGATGAATCAAGAACTTGAAGTGCTTTTATCTAGATGATTTCATTGTTTCTATAACTTTGATTGTGTTTGAACAAGTCGCCCTAATCTTCTCTACAAGCATACTTGAGCTACTACACTGGGTATGGAGTTTTAGGGTTATAAGGGTATGCGCCATCAAGGAAATTGAGGTTAGATGTATGAATAGGATCCTATGGTGGACTTGGCGACCGTACTCCCTATCATAGGAATGCCTTCCTAGATAAAACATGGGATAAAACCTCGATGTAGGCGGTGGATAGTACCAATTGAAAGGAGCTATGTGCTTAATGTCCCAGATATGATAGCCTAGATTGAGGTGACTGACTTGGGTTCAGGGGAGGCGTATTCGAAGCCGTGTGGATAACCACAAAATCCAACAGAAAAGAGCTCACTCACAACATTCGGAAAACCCTATTTATCTAGACATTGCATAGTATACCTAGGCTAGGGTGATGGGTAGTTCCCCAAAGTACCTGCTTTTATCCTTATTTGTTATCTCTACTTGTATTTCGCTTGAATCCTCCATCACAAACCCTTAAACTGATCGGCTAGATAACAACAACGTGGGAAGTAGGCTAGGGCACCAAAACCCGAGTGAATATGACCTTGATTGCCACTATATGAAAACACCACTCTAGGTTAAACTTGGTAGGATGGTATAGTTATTCAGATGTGCTAACTATCGACAATGACTTGCACTGATCGAATCGATCATAGATGCTCGTCGATGCTACTACAATATGTGAGCAACGTAAGACCTCATAGACCAGACTTCACAACTCTATGGAGATGACAACAGGGTGGCAAGTAGAACAACAGATCCAGGCAAACAATGATGAGGTGAATATCACCATCGCAAAGGCTATAGGTGTTTCCTCATCTGCAATAGGGTCGACACCTTTCACATATGCAAAAGTGGTGATTGAACTTTGAGCACAGGAGACCCCACAACTATTGATCGCTTAGTGGATGCAAATAGTGGAACATGGTCTGATCCGTGGGCAAACAAAGGGGAACATTGTCTTATACCTGGGGAAACAATGGTGAGTCGACTCCTAACATCAATTATGGATTCAAAGGTAGACTATGTGCACCTTGGCAAAATACTCTGATTGTTCGCCTCTTGGGTCTCCGGATTGGCTTTTCTACCCTTTGTTCTTAACTTTATGACCAATGGAGACTAGTAGGTTCAATGGAAATTATGGACCTTGACCATGATTGCTTTCTAGTCAAGCTAGACAACGATCAAGATTACTTCAAAGCTCTTATGGAGGGACCATGGGTGATATCTTCCATCACTATTTGGTGGTGGAAAAATGGACAACTGGCTTTAGTGTTTCTAATCCTCTCCCAAAAATATGATAGTCTGGGTTCAACTACCGACACTTAAGGTTCATTTCTATCACAAGGAAGTGCTAACATCTTTGTGTCACCTGATTGGTCATACGATCAAATCAGATTATTATACACTTGCCTAGCAATGTGCAAAGTTTGCTCGTCTAGCAGTGGAGATGGATCTCTCAAAACATATGGTGTCATAAATTTATTTAGATGGAAAATGGCAGATATTAAAGTTAAATACGAGACTCTTCCTTTGGTCTGTTTTGAGCGTGGGAAGATCGGTCGTACAAAATATTCCTACTCTCTACTTCGAATAGAGTCTCTCCTAGATACGCTTACCATCACTGGAGGCCAACCTTAGGAGCTTCCACCGGCAGACCTGGTGGAGTCAAATCCTAGATTTGGCCTATGGATGCTAGTTACCAAAAACAACTAGCCCAATCCTGGGGATAATCAAACAAAAAAAAAAAGATGGAGACAATGCTCTGGGAGCCAAAATCAAGGGATGACAAGCAAAAATGCGAAAGGTGCTTTGAAACAAAAGGAAGGTGGTGATTCTCTCCATCAATCGACCACCAAGAAGGCCTCCCCACATCAAAGACTATCCAATCAGGATAAAAAAGGTAACTATTCTAAGAAAGGGGGCAAGGTTGCAGATAAACGAAAGGATAAGATGAGAGCTGGACCTGTGGCTACAGGAAAGGGGCTTGACACGCTAAAACACAACACCAAACTGCGACCAAGTGTAATCGCAGTCCGGAAATGCAGTAAAGTGACATGCTCTATTTGTCAACCCAGGTCTAGATCTACTGCCTACTCCGTGATTATCTATTATCTAGCAAACTAAGTCGAGTGATTGTGATTTTAAGTAAAAGCAGTAAGAAAGCAAGAAATGGTTCAAAGTTCTTTAGCAAGGGAAGAGTCACTCGGGAATGAGTCCCCCTAGCTCCTTAGTTAGGTCGAGGTTGTAATTACCCTGGGTTGATTAACTATTGATTAAACTGCGAAAGATCCGACAGTAGCTTGGAATCTCTTAAGCTAACCAAGCCCTCTCAGTCAAACTACCCAGCAGACGACTAGTCTTCACCGGGATATAAAGTTGAGGCTATGAACACAGAACTCCACTACTAGAATTGGATTCCAGTGCAAAGCAGTAAATCGATTAACTCTCGTATGGATAGCAGACGGCGCCAAGGGCGGTTGGTGACAATGGCGGAGAAGTGCTCGTAGCAGTGCAGCTTCTCAAACTCCCGCCTGGACCATCAATGGTGCTGCCCAAACGAGCATGCCAGGACGTGCTTAAAACGATCCTAAACATTTGCCACACTACTTTTAACGATCAATGCTCTTTTTTTAAGAACTCACTCCAGCACTACTCTTCCTTTAACTTCCGTTCCTAGCAAGAACCGCGCACACTCCTCCTATGTAGAACCTCAATGGAGCTCAAAAGCGAGAGCTCCGAGACACAAGGATGACATATGTATAGACACGAAGAAAGGATGGGGGACCGTTCTTTCAACACCATTAAGCTCACAAGCAAAAAGATCCTAACATAAGAATGACCCCCAAAGTCACTAGGCTCAAAGGGGTTGACTAATAAACATTTAGGTGTGGACTAATCCTATGCCTCCATCATACTCACTAGTGACAACTGTGATGTTACTCGCCATGGTGAGAGGGATTTAAGCACACAAGAAGAAAACGATCGGCTCAAAGCTCACATGGCTACCTAGTCACCCAACCATCTATTCCAATTCACAAAACAACATGCATGGCAATTGTAATCAACAAGTAATCGAGTCAAAACATCCATTCATTTTTGCACACATGAGAACTAAACGTTTGCACTATCCTAATGCACCTCTCAATCATCATAATAGGACGTACTCGATCACATGCAACAATTCAAGGTCAATGCCAATAACGACAAGATTCTCTTAGAAACCGGCCACTTTGATCATGCAAACATTGCTTGGAGCACTCAAAATTTTCAAATTTGGGCATAAATCATGGCTCCAAGCATCAATCACACTCACACAAGCATAAAAATAGACTACCCCCCTCACACTTAAGCTCGACATTGCCCTCAATGGCGTAAGATAGGGGTAGAACGACGTTACCGCTTTGCTTGGTGAGTGAAAGTTGGAATTGTTTCCGGGGTAGGAGATTTGGAGCTTCAAGGAAAAGACAAAATACACACACACAAACACAATACGACTCGCTCAATGCGAGGTTATTACACAACACAATACGATAGTAGTAGTAGTAGTTTATAGTCACACTTACATAAACGAAAGAAAAATAAAACAAAAGAGTTCAGAGTTCCAAGTGGAGTAGTGGGGCGAAAGGAATCATCTCTGCCACATATCTCCCTTGTCGGCTACCTCACTAGGTCGAAGGCCCTGGCTCATCATCGGGAATGAGACCCTGGCGTCTAGCCATCTGCTCGAGGAGGTCTGTCTGCCGGTCGAGGAGGGAAGTCACTCCCCCAAACTGGGTCTCAAGGCAATCTATCCCAAACTGGGTGCTGAAGCTGCTGCAGGTGGTGGTATGGGGCGCTGGAGCACGGGACGCCGGCGGCGGTCAGGTGCTCGAGCAGGTGGCTAATCTGGGGGTCGAACCCCTGCATCTGGCTCCACTGGAGTCGGGTCAACCGTTGGATGCCTGGCTCCCAAAGGTCGGAGCCCGTAAAGGTACTCGATGCCCCTCTCCTGAAGTACCAGCTACTGGTTATAAAGTATGGCCACTTAGAAGGGCTCAGTCCTCTCGATGATGGAGCATCGCTCCACATCCACTCAGAAGTGGCGGGCAGTCCTCGTGATGATGCCCCCTATATGCATGGCGTCCACCCTGTTTTGCCCCAGACACTGGGCGAAAGAGGTGGCTATCAACGATCTCAGATGGATCGGCTCCGCATGATGCCTCATGGAGAAGAGAGCCATAAACCCTATGTTCGTCATCAGATGTCCCGAATGCAATCTGGGGACGACCGACCGGGGTGAGCAGAGTGTGGAGGATCCTCCATGGGGTCCACAACTTCACCTCATTGGTGCGGCTCGTCATCGTCATATGCGTCGGGTCGAGCCCCATGGACTGGGCGAAGGCGTCATATGTCAGCACTTGGGGCTGACCTGCAAACATAAACTCCACGTATGGATGGCTCCTCTTGTCGTTCGGGACCACATGGGCGAACGTGGAGGAGAACTCCACGCACAGGTCGTGGTAGATCTGCTCGTCCAAGGTGAGCAGTCGGCTCCACTGGGGGTGACAGACGACCAGCGACGTTGCAGTTCGGCACCTGAACATGTTGAACATGTCCAGGTGCAGCTGCCAGTGTGACCTGACAGGGCTATCCCTCGGGTAGGCCAACTTGTCGCCAAACCGCAGATGATTCACCAAGTAATTGATGAACTCATGCTCCTCGTTTAGCATACTGCAAAAATCAACAACAAGCACCATACGTGGAAACATTCGTTAAGTACAACTCATTGGGAGGAAAAAGAAATTCCCCCCCCCCCACACTTATCTCCACTATGGATTTTAAACATTTAAGCTCAACCCACCGTGGCATGGTTATGGGTACTCCAAGGATCATCATACAAAAGATCAACCCATGCCACGGTGGCTACCAACCACCATTCAAACACACAATGCATATTCATTTAACAATTAGCACTTGGTGGGCAAAATCTAAAAATAAAAACAATTCGAATTACCAAATGCCCACCAAGTCTCAACTAGGCTCATGCAAGAACATTTCAACATTCAATCAACTTAATTCGCCTAATTCCTCTCTCTAATTCTAGGTTCAACATTCAAGGCATTAAAAATTATCCTCACTTCACTCCCTAATCTGATTCTCCCAAAATAAACAAGGCAGAGCTGAAAAACCAACCTGGAGACTCAAGTAGGACGTAGGAGGAAGTGAGGTGCGGGCGAGAAAGGCGAAAAAAGACTGAAAAACATACCGGGGAGAGGTCGCTGGAGCTTCGTTAGAAGCTCGTCATAGATTCGCCGCCGGCGACTTTGCCGAAAAAAACTTAATCCAAATCTACCCAAAGGGCAAAAGCATATTGCTTCAATTCCTATCTCGAGTAAAACCGGAAAGTCCGGGTATCGTCTCTCAGGGACTGGTACAACCTTATGATTTATCAATTATATGGAGCAAACTATAGGTGGAAATGGTTTGGTTTATGAAATTATTATCTAATAGCAAATTAATTAAACAAAACAAGCAAATTAAAATGGTCGGGAGAAATTCAATGGAAGAAAGCTCTGGGAGAAACACCGGAATTCACTATCTATCATATCCAAATTAATTCACATATTCCAATCAGTTTAATCCATATCTCTACAGCCAGGATATCACTACTGTGCTAGCTATCCCTGTTGGGAATTACTACGTACTAAACAATTAAATCAAATCCTACTATCGTAGCTCAATGAGTTAATTATTTAGTATGAAGATCAATATCCTATTCAAGACCGCATAGCACCTTATTTAATCCACTGTCGCTTCGATAAATTACTATGTCACATGAAATAGGTTCAGTTATTAGGGTTTCACTGTCGTTAATAACCTAATTAACTACAAATCATTATATTGGTGACCAGTCAACACAAAGCATTAAGTAATTTCATGCAATAGAGAATGGAAGAAAAGAAATACAAATCAATCCATCAAGTATAGAAATAGCTACATCCTATGGTGTTTCCCCCAGAAATTGGGGTTTAGTTCATGATGAAACTAAAATAAATCAATGAAATATTGATCACCATGTTCCAAATCAAAGAGAACATAATACTGTATTATCGAACGGAGGCACAACTCCTGTTCAGTCCGCTCGCTAAAGCTCCTATTCGCCAATCGCCGTTCTGCCCCTCTAGCTCGCCGCTAGCTGCTCGTCCTTTTGCTCCCTCTCGTACCAAAGAATTCTGTCCCCGTCCAAGTCTCAATTATTCCCCCAGCCAAATCCCCAAAGCTTCCCCCTGTCCAACTAATTTCTCCCCTTGCAATTAATTGCCCCCAACAAAATTCCTCCATCCGCCCAGGCCCAAAGAGAATCCCTAGCCCACAAAAGTCCAGTCCCGGTTCAACTCCTCAGTAAGTTCCGGTCCAATGTACATCCCGTCCACTTGAATTATTCTATCCACCAATGCAAATTTCTCGTTTCATTTACCTGATATATATATAAAATATTTGGCACTTGATGGTAATGGTTTTATAACCATTCCAGGCTTAGTTGGACCTAAAACAATTATTATATGTCTTAAACATATCGTGTAATACTCATATTAAGCACACAAAATAAATATGTTTTCGACAATTATCACAAACCCCAATCATAACCTTTGAAGGCTCCCTTGACAAAGAGAATCAATGAGGATATTGTCTTCATGTATGAGCCCTGTGTAGAAAGTTTCAATCCGGAATTGTTCTTCGAACCCATGGTGAGGGCATTAAAGAAAATAAGCAGAGAATCTCTCTCAAGCATCCCTCAAGGTTTCATCTTCATCTTGCTCGAAATGGGTGATCTTCTTTCTCCACTCGGCCGTCTTCGAAGGCGGGCTATAGCGGGTCATAAATTTGTTGAGAAGATCATCACACGAGGTAATTGAATGAGGTGGCCGGTTGTTGAGCCATCTAAGCGCCTTCCCCGTAAGTGAGTAAGAGAAAAGCCTTAGTTGCAAAGCTTCCGTCGGCACGCCATTAATCTTCAAAGTCCCCGCGAGCTCAATAAATCGTTGCACGTGCTCCCTTGGTGATTCACTTGTGAGCCCGTGGAACAAAGCATTGTTCTAAATCATTGTCACGAGGTCCGGCTTGATTTTGAAATTGTTGGCCGCCTGACACGCCAAAACACAACACCAAACTGCGACCAAGTGTAATTGCAGTCCGGGAATGCAGTAACAGGCAAGTTCTATTATCAACCCGGGGTCTAGATCTACTGCTTACTCCGTGATTGTCTATTATCTAGACAACTAATTCGATTGATTGTTGTTTAAAGCAAAAGCAGTAAGAAAACAGGAAATGATTCGGTTTTCAAAAGCAGGTAAGAGTCACTCAGGAATGAGTCCCCCTAGCCCCTTGATTAGGTTCAATTGTAATTCCCCTGGGTTGATTCACTGTTGATTAGACTGCGGAAGATCCGACAGTAGCTTGGAATCTCTTAAGCAAACCAAGCCCTCTCAGTCTAACTACCCGGCAGACGACTAGTCTTCACCGGGATAGAAAGCTGAGGCTATGAACACAGAACTCCACTACTGGAAATGAATTCCAGTACAAAGCAGTAAACTGGCTAACTCTCGTATAGCCAATCTACTACTATCGAATGAAGAGGCTCTAACAACCTAATCAGATTCTAACTATCTCAGGTTGCAGCAGAAATCGAGAAAAGCTGATCAGACTTCAAACAATTCAATAAACATGCATCATTCGATTAAAATCAAACAGTATAATCATCCCAAGTCATTACAATCAAATCCCTAACACAAGGAACTAGGGTTCTTCATACCCAAGTGAGAGAAGGGTTCTACTCCATAGAGAGAGAGAAGAAAACAATAATCGGAGTAGTCACACTCATAATGATGAGGAAAATCTGCTCCGGGATGATGATTTCCACTCCTATGACGATCTCCAAGCTCAATTCGATGAAACCCAGCTCTAAGATAGCTTCTAGGGTGTGTTCTTCGTACTTTCTCTCTCTAGGGCTCTGTTTTTGCTCTGAAAATCCCCCCCTTCACTTTTGGCTCGAAATTGGCTGAAAAACCAGAATTTCCCGACTCACACGGGCAGGCCACACGGCCGTGTGGCTCACCCAATTGCCCGTGCGAGCCGAAACGCAGCGTATCATTAAGTTGGCCTTCAGCCATCCCACACGGCCAGGGTTGCACGGTCGTGTGGATTTCCTGGGTTGCCCGTGTTTGCTCTTGGCGAAAGTCACACGGCCACAATTGCAACTTTCACGCCCGTGTGATACCCAGGACTGCCCGTGTGGCTTCCTTAGAACCTCGCCATGCGTCCGATCTTCGTCCAATCGACCCCAAACTCGCTCCCAAGCCTCCATTCACGTACTAGGACCTGAAATATCACAACCAAGCACAACCTAGCGTGAAATCGGCCTAAAACACGAGAATCAATACCTCAAACGGTGTAAGAACAGGGGTAAAAACATGTGTAAATAACGGTCTATCAAACTCCCCCACACTTAACCGTTTGCTTGTCCCCAAGCAAACCAAGTCAGACACCAGGTAAGCTTACATATTTCAATCAACCAACATTGGGGACAAGTCATAAAGGCACAGAACACGTGAATCGTACTGGTTTTCAACCATCAATACATGAACAACCTCAATAGCCACCTGGACAACCACCACAAAGGACATTCGAGTGCAGCAAAATCGAGTAAAGGAAGAGTCTCCTTTCTGTTCACCAGCCAACCTAGACTTGACTCAACCACTTACTCAAAACAGTCAACTCATGCATCCAACTCAAGACATCAGAACAGAGACCAAGCAATCTAGGTCCTCACCGGGGTACAAGAGTATATAGAATATGAAAATGAATCACTCACTCTCGACCAGTGGGGTCAGGACAATTTGATGCGAAAAATGCGCATGCTATTTCTCTCAATCCCTAACATCTCTTCACCATGATGGCAACCTCTAAATGCTAGAGTTCACATATGGGGTGTCACCACTAACTAATCAGGAGGTCTTAGACACAGGTTCAAATGACTGGCTAGGGTCTTGGACATGGGGAAAAGGCCTTTTAAGTGGTGGAAGTATTCATAGCACAAGGTTCCACATTTCCAAACCCACACAATCACAGTCAAACAAACCGGTATTTCCTTTCTGCTATTCTGCATTACTCAATATCTCAAGAGCACAAAAGCGAAGGAGGTATAAATGTCAGCATTTCCAAGCCAGACTGCTAAGAAACACTACTTACTGGGCATTATTCAGATTTTTGGTAGTGGCTCTCTTTTGCTTTCAATTTTTTCTTTGTTTTTCTTTCATTTTCTTTTCATTTCTTAAGAGAGCCACCACTTCTGCACATATTTCAAATACCTGCCCAACTTTTAAGCACTACCTCCAACACTCACATAAACTTTAGCAGAAACAGTAGAGAATATGTAAAAACCACTCTGTGGAACCTTCTAAAAGATGCAAAAGGGTGATTTTTTCGTTATAGACCAAAAAGAAAGGATAACACACGGCTCAAAGGGGCTAACTAGGGAATATGACACATCAGAACAGTCAATTTTGGTCGTGGGCTAATCCTATGCCCCCATCATCTTAGCTAGTGACAACGTGAATGCTACACATCATGGAAGAGGGATCTATCGCACAAGAAAGAAACGAGCAGGCTCAAATCTCACATGGCTACCTATATGCTCTATCTCACATTTTGATACCCTGAACTAGATGCATAAATGACTGTCAAGAACAAGTGATCAAATCAAGTCACAGTTGGTAAGCAAACAGTTGAGAGAACTGAACCCCTCCACAATTCTACTGCATGTCTCAGTCCTCATCATAGGTTGTCCTAGTCACAATCAAGTTGTCATGCATCAATCCGAAAACCATTCAATTCATCAATCAAAACACAGTGCTAATATGATCAAACAGCAGTACTTGGAGCCCTCAAATCGTAAGATTTGGACAGCGGACTAGGCTCCAAGCACACAGATATATATTCCAACCTATACAAAGCACCCCCCACACTTAAGCACGACATTGCCCTCAATGGAGTAGAGGGAGAGATAAGGGGAACGATGTTACCGGATTGAAACACTGTTGGGGGACTGGAAGTGGACCAGTCAGCGAGAAACAGACGGGAAGATGGACAGTTCTGCACGAATCGAACACCAAGAACACACTAGCACACTGTGCATTAGGGATAAGTGTTAGCCCAGACGGCTACAACATAAACAAACCACAAAAGAAAACCAAAAACAAAAACAACCGCCACTAAGTTCAAGCTCCTCACACATGGAGCAAACACACAAAAGTCTAAAACGAAAAACAAAACACACTGAGATGGGCAACGAGTACAGCCTACTCGTCGCCAAGATCATCGAAGTCGATGTCGGCCATGAAGGCCTCATCACCAGCAGCTCCATCAGCACCATCATCACCGTCAGCTGGGGGTGTGGAAGTGGAGAGTCCTCCCAGGAAGTCCTCCAGACGGGCTGCTCGCCCGGGAGCAGCTGGAGCAGGTGTTGCTGGACCTCCTGCATGCGCCGTGAACGACGCTTCTCCCGCTCGATGTGGGCGAGACTCACTCCCTGCTGTGTTTGGAGTATGTCCAGGCGCTCATCATAAATGCCATCCTGTTCTGGTACTCGGCCTGGTGTTCCGCGTACTGCTGATGGAACTGCATCTGCTGGTCGAGGATCTGCTGGTTCTGGATCCGCAGCTGCTCGAACTGGTAGGAGAAGTAATCCTGGCCCGGGAAGGCGGAGCTGCCACCGCCATACTCGAAGGTGGTGGGGCGGGGGGCAACAGCAGCATCCACCTCCTTGGGCTCCACATAATCAGCAGCCTCCTCCTCCTGGCCCTCTGCTGGACCTCTGGCTGGGTCTCCGCGGGGATCTGAGGTTCTGGAAACCCCTCGACCCATAGAATGTCGCGGTTCTCTCGCAGCAGGTGCATGTGACTGATCGTCTTCCTGCCAAAGACGAGGGTGTCCCCCTGCTGTGTGCACCCCTACAATGAAAGCCCGAAGTAGGTGGCCAGGCGGGTGATGAGAGGGGCGCAGTGGAGGCTTTTCAGTTCCGAAGCAGTCTTCTCAAAGGTCCTCGCCACCACCGATCCCAAGTGGAGAGGATGGTCGTACTGGCGGATCGAAGCGATGAAGTACATGGCCCTCTTGGTGATGGCGCTGGCACTATCTGACGCTGGGGTGTAAGACTTCGCCAGCAGGTGGTGGAGAAGGCGGTTGTCGAGCAGGAGGGTAGTGGCCTTCGTCCTCCCAGCCGAGAAGGGACGTCTCTGGCCTGGCTTAGCCGGCGGGTGTACAGCCTCATGAAGTCCACCTCCGGCGGGTCGTTGACCTCGGTGATGTAGTCCGCACCGTCATCCAGGTCGAGGTCGAGAGCCTCGGCCAGCTCATGGTAACTCATGGACCGGGGGGCACCGCCTAGCCTGAATTTGACGGCTGTACCGTCCTTCCAATCGGTCGTGGGTGTGTGCCTGAAGGTCGTGTAGAACTCCAGCACGGGCTCGTAGTAGACCTTCTCGCAGATGGAAAGCAGACGGCGCCATGTACGGTTGGCGACGGCGGCGGAGAGTTGCTCGTAGCAGTTCAATCTCCGAAACTCCCATTTGGACCAGCAATGGTGCTGCCCAAACGGGCATGCCCGGACCTGCTTGAAGCGATCCTTGTCAGGGCCCCTCCTCAGATCCCGGATGAACGGGTGCTTGAGGTCAGGTTTTGACATTGTCCTGCAAAAGAACGACCCAAAGTGGAACCAAAAGAGCCAAAGAAAAGGTCAATCACACCCCCACACTTAAGAACAGAAAACAGCCTAACCATGGTTTCATCCATAGTTCGGGGGTCAAAAACTCGTTAAATGAAGCATAATCTGAGTGGGGGTGCACATTCACGAGAAATTAGGCAACTTAAGGTTCACATCCATAGCAAATACACCCTCAAAGTACATCATTAAGGGCCCCAACCGGTGGCCACAACATGGCATGAAAAACAGGCATTTCATCGAACACCTTGTGTGCACTATTAAGTTAAGCATGAAATTGGCAAAATTCTTGCACACAAGGGCTCAAACAATCAAGGGGGACATTGCCCAACACAATTCAAACACACTCCATGCATTCCCCTCAATCAATTGCACAAAAATCACAAGATACAATGAGGTTCTCTAAACATGCACCCTAACACCCAATTCTCCACAATTAACATAGTTAAGGGCAAAATCAAACCTGGAGACTCAAGTAGAGGTGTAGGGGATGATGAGGGGAAGGCGATGGAAGGGACAAAACGCCGAAAAAGTGGCCGGCAGTGCTCGTCGGAGCCTCGCCGGAGTCTCGCCGGAAATCGCCTCCGGCGACAAAAACGTCGGCCAAATCTCCTCAAAATGGAGGGATAAGCCGCGGTTGATGTGGGAAGGATGGGTTTATTGTTGGTTTGGTGAAAAAATGACAAAAAATGGCCGGAAAAATCAAAATATGGTGGTTTGTCGCGGTTTTCCGGCCAGATTCAGAGGATTCCGGCGAGGGTTGTGAAAAATTCTGGCCACTCGGCCGTGTTGGCCGAATATATAGGCCGTGCTTGGCCGCACGGGCAGGCTCGTACGGCCGTGCAAGGTGCACTTTTGCCCGTGTTGGCCAACACGGCCAGGCCGAGGAATTCCACACGGCCGTGTGAATTGCACATTTGGCAGTGTGGAATTTGCCGAGAGCTCGCACGGCCAGAGGATAAAATCCACACGGCCGTGCGAGAATTGGTGTTGCCCGTGTCGGCCACACGGCCAGGCCAGGCCAAGCCACACGGCCGTGCAAATTTGCACTTTTGGCCGTGCGAAAATCCACACGGCCGTGCAAGTTTATGGCCTGGCCGTGCGAGGTGCTGGAGCCGCGAATTCAACCTGTTTTCACTCAAACACGACATTTGTCTCTGGATCAACATCTCGAGACTCAAAAAACACAGAAACAAAAGGAAAAAAGTAAGAAAATGCAAACCTCGGTGGGGTTGCCTCCCCACAAGCGCTTCTTTACCGTCTTCTAGCTGGACGCCAGTAGAGGAACTAAGGGTCCTCGAGCTTGATCAGCAGCTCTGCGCGCTCGACAGCACCTCCCAAGTACAAATTTAGGAGGTGGCCATTCACCTTGAATGGCTCGGTTTGAGCATAGCTGATCTCCACCGCACCATGCGGGAAAACTTGGGTGACCGTGAAGGGACCCGACCACCTCGAACGGAGCTTGCCCGGAAAGAGTTTCAGGCGTGCATTGAAGAGCAGAACACGATCACCTACTTGAAACTCCTTCGGGCCCCTCAACCTAGCATCGTGAAGACGCTTGGTGCGCTCTTTGTAGAGTAGGGTGTTCTCGTAGGCGTGGTAACGCCACTCCTCCAACTCCAGCAGCTGCAACTTACGTTCTGTACCTGCAACACTCAAATCCAGGTTTAGCAGCTTAATGGCCCAGAAGGCCTTGTGCTCTAGCTCTACCAGCAAATGGCACGCCTTCCCATAGACAAGCCTATAGGGAGAGGTGCCAATCGGATTTTTATAGGCAGTCCTATACGCCCAAAGAGCATCATCGAGCTTGATGGACCAATCCTTGCGGGACTGATCCACCGTCTTTTCAATTATTCGTTTTAACTCCCGGTTCGTCAGCTCGGCCTGCCCATTTGACTGGGGATGGTAGGCCACCGACACCTAATGCTTAACGCCATAGCGAGAGAGGAGTTTAGTGAATTGCCCCTGAAAATGAGTTCCTCTATCACTAATAATGGCGCGAGGTGTCCCGAACCGGGAGAACAGCTGCTTTAGAAATGAGCAGACCCGTCTTGCATCATTGGTGGGCATGGCTTGAGCTTCTGCCCACCTCGAGACGTAGTCCACTACAACCAATATGTACAGATTGCCAAAATAAGGAGGGAATGGGCCCATGAAATCGATACCCCAAACATCAAAAATTTCACAAATAACAGAGATATGTTGGGGCATCTCATCCCGGGCAGAAATGTTACCTGACCTTTGGCAGCGGTCGCACTGTCGTGCAAAGGTGTCTGCATCCTTAAAGAGCGAGGGCCAATAGAAGCCCGACTGTAGCACCTTCCGCGCCGTGCGGTTTCCTCCATGATGACCTCTAGTAGGTCCCTCGTGACATTGAGACAGGATGTCTCCCATCTCATGCTCCATGACACAACGCCGGATCACGCCATCTGCTCCGATTCTAAAGAGGTAAGGATCATCCCAGAAGTAGTGCTTCAGATCGGAGAAGAACTTGCGCTTTGCATGAGTAGCCATCCCCTTGGGTAACTGCTTGCCCACCAGATAATTGGCAAAGTCAGAATACCAAGGGGCCACGCTGTCCACCAGGGTCATCGCCAACATTCGCTCACCCGGGAAGGAGTCGTCGATCTCTTCCTCGAAGTTGTCCACCGGAGGGGCTTCCAACCGTGAAAGATGATGTGCAGCAACATTCTCGGCTCCCTTCTTGTCCCGGATCTCGATATCAAACTCCTGCAGCAGCAGGATCCAGCGGATGAGCCTAGGCTTTGCATCAGCCTTGCTCATCAGGTAGCGAATCGCCGAGTGGTCAGTGTAGACCACCACATGGGAGAGCACCAGATAGGGTTGGAACTTGTCAAACGCATACACCACAGCGAGGAGCTCCTTCTCTGTGGTGGTGTAATTCTCCTGTGCATCGTTCAAGGTCTTCGACGCGTAGTAGATGGGCTGGAAGTGCTTCTCGCGTCTCTGACCCAGAACTGCTCCAACTGCATAGTCACTCGCATCGCACATCAGCTCAAAAGGAAGAGACCAGTCAGGAGTCACCATAATAGGTGCATGGGTAAGCTTCTCCTTCAGAGTCTCAAATGCAGCTGTGCACTCGGGAGTGAACTGGAATGGTGCATCCTTCTCCAGCAGCTTGGTCAAAGGCAGGGAAATCTTCGAGAAATCTTTGATGAAGCGCCGGTAAAAGCCTGCATGACCCAGAAAGCTGTGAATCCCCTTCACAGAAACAGGAGGAGGTAACTGACTGATCGTCTCAATCTTCGCGCGATCCACCTCAATTCCCTACTTGGAGATCTTGTGCCCGAGCACAATACCCTCACGAACCATGAAATGGCACTTCTCCCAGCTGAGTGCCAGATTAGTCTCCTCGCACCTCTTCAGAATGAGTTCCAGGTTATGGAGACAGTGAGTGAAGGAGTCTCCATATACCGAGAAATCATCCATGAAGACTTCCATGATCTCTCCAACCAGTCGGTCGAAGATCGCCAGCATGCATCTCTGGAAGGTCGCCGGTGCATTACACAGCCCAAATGGAATCCTCCGGTAAGCAAAAGTACCAAAGGGGCAAGTGAATGTGGTCTTCGCCTGATCCTCCGGTGCAATAGGAATCTGGAAGTAACCAGACATGCCATCCAGGAAGCAATAGAACTCATGACCAGCCAACCTCTCCAGCATCTGATCAATGAAAGGTAGGGGGAAATGATCTTTCCTGGTGGCGTCGTTCAGGCGCCGGTAATCGATGCAGACTCTCCAGCCGGTCACGGTCCGCATCTGGATCAACTCCTTCTTCTCATTCGGGACCACCTGAGTGGGGCTGACCCACTTGCTATCAGATATAGCAAAGATGATCCCTGCATCCATGAGCTTCACAATCTCTGCCCGGACCACTGCCTCCAAGTTAGGAGACAATCTCCTCTGTGGCTGCCTGACTGGCTTAACCTCATCCTCCATCAAAATTCTGTGGGAGCAGAAGGATGGGCTAATGCCTCTTATGTCGGTGATCTTCCATGCCATGGCCCGGGCATACTTCTGCAGCAGAGCCACCAGCCTGCTCTTCTGCTCGGGTGTCAGATCTGAGCTAATAATAACCGGGAGCTTATTCCCCTCCCGGAGAAATGCATACTCCAGGTGAGATGGGAGGGGTTTAAGCTCCAACTCTTGTGGCTCCTCCAATGATGTAGCGATCCGGGGCGAGATGGGGATCGGCTTGAATGGTATCTCTCGCCCCTCGATCGCAGCCTCGTCCAGCTCCGCAAGCTGCTCCTCCAGCTGCATATCCTATGATGCCTGTTCCCCTAGCAAAAGACAACGCTCAAGGAAATCATCAGTACCCGCACTCGTGATGGCGAGTGTGGTTTCAAAATCAGCAACAACATCACAGTAATCTAAATCATCATGGAGCTGGGGGTGTTTCATATTATCAGAAACAGAGAAGGTGATTTGTTCACCCCCAGCTCTCAAAATCAGTTTTCCATCATTAACATCAATAAGCGCCTTGGCGGTGGCGAGAAAAGGTCTACCCAGTATCAATGGCACATCAACATCCTCATTTATGTCCAAAATCACAAAATCAACTGGATATGAAAATGGCCCTACTACGACTATCAAGTCCTCTGCTATACCCCTAGGATGCACAATGGATTTATCAGCAAGCTGGATGCTCATCCTAGTATTACTGGGTTCACCTAGGCCTAGCTTCTTAAACAGTGTATATGGCATGACATTTATGCTAGCGCCTAAATCCGCCAAGGACTTCCCTCCATGCAAACTACCAATCATGCAAGGGATAGTGAAACTCTCTGGGTCTTTTCGCTTCTCCGGTAGTTTGTTCTACAGGATGGCAGAACACTCCTCGTTTAGCATCACCGTGGACAACTCCCCAAGCTTCCTCTTGTTGGTGAGGAGATCCTTCATGAACTTGGCATACTTGGGCATCTTCGATAATGCCTCCACGAAGGGCATGCTAATGTTTACCTGCTTCAGCATTGCCATGAATTTGGCAAACTCAGTCTCTAGTCGGTCCTTGTGCAACCGAGTAGGAAAGGGAAGCTGTGGTACATACTCCTTCACCACTGGTTGCGGTTTAGGAGCAGGCACCTCAACCTCCTTCTCCATTTCTTCCTGATTAGCTGGAAGTGTTGAAGCAGGGGTCTGTCTCTCCTCTGCCCGAACAGGTGGATCGGCAGTCACCTTGCCACTCCTGGTCGTGATGGCACTGCAGTTGGCATTCGGGTCCTGCGGGTGAGGGATGGTCTGACCAGGCAAGGTACCTGGAGTCCTCTGAGCAACAGCCTGGGCAACACTCCCAAGCTGGGTCTGTATATCTCGCAGCACAGCCTGTGTGTTTCTCTGACCAGCTTCTAGCTCCAAGAATTTTCCTGAAGCTTTCTCCATGAATTGCTCAATGTTATTGAATTTATTTGCACTGGAGGTGGCCTGAGAACCCACCAGATCTCTCAGTTCCGCCATCGGGTCACTCTGTACTGGGGCTGCAGGTGCTGCCCCTGCCTGCTGAAATGGTCGCACCTGTGACTGAGGTGGAACTGGCCCCTGTCTGGGCGGGTAGAGTGGCTGCTGAAATTGCCCCTGTCTGGGCTTGTATGGAGACCTCTGAAAACCGGGTGGTCCCTGGGCAGCTGGTGGTTTGGGATTTGGCCCAGCCCAAGAAAAGTTAGGATGCTGGCGCCACCCCTCGTTATAGGTGTTGCTGTAGGGGTCGAAGCGCCTGGCATTACCGATGAAGTCCACCTGCTCCTGGGGAGTAGACGATTCCCTCATCGCCTGACAGTCCTCCATAGTGTGATGGGAGCTCTCACACCACTAGGAGTGCATCGCCTGCGGCTGTCCTGAACCTGCAATCAAACCAGAACGATCGATAGCTGAAACCAGCTTCGATACCACCTGCACCAAATCAGATGACTGGGTGCCCACAGCATGCACACCCTGTCCTGGTGCTCGTCTCGATCTCCTGGCAGTGCCCCAATCGTACCCGTTCTCCGACATCTCCTCAAAGAGTTGATTCAGCTGTGGCGGTATTTTGGTCAGCATGTTCCCGCCACAAACCGAGTCAATCAGCTGCTTGTCCTCCGGGAAAAGGGCGTGATAGAAAGTGCCCACCTTGAAAGCATCATTGGAACCATGATTGGGACACCTGAGAAAGAGACTGGTGTCTCTCTCCCAAGCATCCCTGATGGTCTCATCCTCATCCTAAGCAAAATGTGTAATTTGCTTCTGCAGGTCAGCTGTCTTGGATGGAGGATGGTAGCGGGTGAGGAACTTGTCCGCCAGGTTGGCGAACGTGGTGATAGAGCCCGGAGGTCGAGTGTCTAGCCACTGCTTGGCTTGCCCCTCCAGAGTAAATGGGAAGTACCTCAGCTGGATGGCATCTGCTGGTACCCCATTGATCTTGATTCCATCGATGAGCTCGTGAAATCGCCTGAGATGTGATCGGGGGCACTCTCCCTCCTTACCACGGAACACCACTAAACCGCGCAGCATGGTGATTACTGAGGTGCTCACCTCAAAATTGTTGGCTGGGACTTGAGGGTGTTGAATGGATGACCTCATGTCCGCAGCTCTAGCGGTCCAGTAGGATCCCATGGTCTGCTCATCTGGATTGATCACATCATGGTTCTGTGGATCAGCCATCTCTCCTTCTTCTTCTTCTTCTTCGATCTGCAGCTGTGATAGCGCCTCCTCCGCAGCCAGTCGCGCCTTTAGAGCCCGCTTGAAGTTCCTGCAGGTTCGTTCAAGCTCCTGGTCTAATGGTAGTAGATCTCCCGAATGGCTACGGATCATGCACTACCTGCACACAATCAGCAGAAGCAACCCATGAAGGCACACAGGTGGAAAAGAAAAATGCAATAAAGAAAAAAAAAACTAGAGTAACAAATTCTCACGTTTCCCCAATAACCTAGAATTCCCTGGCAACGGCGCCAAAAACTTGACACGCCAAAACACAACACCAAACTGCGACCAAGTGTAATCGCAGTCCGGGAATGCAGTAACAGGCAAGTTCTATTATCAACCCGGGGTCTAGATCTACCGCTTACTCCGTGATTGTCTATTATCTAGACAACTAATTCGATTGATTGTTGTTTAAAGCAAAAGCAGTAAGAAAACAGGAAATGATTCGATTTTCAAAAGCAGGTAAGAGTCACTCGGGAATGAGTCCCCCTAGCCCCTTGATTAGGTTCAATTGTAATTCCCCTGGGTTGATTCACTGTTGATTAGATTGCGGAAGATCCGACAGTAGCTTGGAATCTCTTAAGCTGACCAAGCCCTCTCAGTCTAACTACCCGGCAGACGACTAGTCTTCACCGGGATAGAAAGCTGAGGCTATGAACACAGAACTCCACTACTGGAAATGAATTCCATTACAAAGCAGTAAACTGGCTAACTCTCGTATAGCCAATCTACTACTATCGAATGAAGAGGCTCTAACAACCTCATCAGATTCTATCTATCTTAGGTTGCAGCAGAAATCGAGAAAAGCTGATCAGACTTCAAACAATTCAATAAACATGCATCATTCGATTAAAATCAAACAGTATAATCATCCCAAGTCATTACAATCAAATCCCTAACACAAGGAACTAGGGTTCTTCATACCCAAGTGAGAGAAGGGTTCTACTCCATAGAGAGAGAGAAGAAAACAATAATCGGAGTAGTCACACTCATAATGATGAGGAAAATCTGCTCCGGGATGATGATTTCCACTCCTATGACGATCTCCAAGCTCGATTCGATGAAACCCAGCTCTAAGATAGCTTCTAGGGTGTGTTCTTAGTACTTTCTCTCTCTAGGGCTTTGTTTTTGCTCTGAAAATCCCCCCCTTCACTTTTGGCTCGAAATTGGCTGAAAAACCAGAATTTCCCGACTCACACGGGCAGGCCACACGGCCCCATGGCTCACCCAATTGCCCCTGCGAGTCGAAACGCAGCGTATCATTAAGTTGGCCTTCAGCCATCCCACACGGCCAGGGTTGCACGGCCGTGTGGATTTCCTGGGTTGCCCGTGTTTGCTCTTGGCGAAAGTCACACGGCCACAATTTCAATTTGCACGGTCGTGTGATACCCAGGACTGCCCGTGTGGCTTCCTTAGAACCTCGCCATGCGTCCGATCTTCGTCCAATCGACCCCAAACTCGCTCCCAAGCCTCCATTCACGTACTAGGACCTGAAATATCACAACCAAGCACAACCTAGCGTGAAATCGGCCTAAAACACGAGAATCAATACCTCAAACGGTGTAAGAACGGGGGTAAAAACATGTGTAAATAACGGTCTATCACCGCCCCGGGAGGGTGTAGGATAGGCGACTAAATGTTCGCCGGCCGTGGGGCCATTTAATACCCCATTGTCCTCGGGGCTTCCTCCTTGGCCGCCTCGTCATTGTGGTTGTGAGCTTGGGCGAATGCTCCTCCTCTTTGGTTCTCTGCCATCTCAACTCCAATATCAACTTCTCCTTCAACTCCTTCAACTTCTACTCCACTAACTCCGGGACACAATTGTTGTCCCCTCTCTTCACTTCTCCTCCTTGCTTCCGCTAACTCCCTCTCCCGAGCTAGAAATCGGAGAGTCCGGTTGATGTTCTCATCAAGCGGTACTAAGGGCGCCAGATTACTCCGGGTCATGCACCTCCCTGCACACACTTAGAGAACAAAACCACGTCTAGCACAAGCAAAGCACTCAAGCAAACAAAGCTAAAAATTAAAAGATAGATTAACATCAAATATTTTTTTTCAAGATAACGAACCGAAGTTCCCCGACAACAGCGCCAAAAACTTGACTCGTCCCGAATATCACAATAAATTCCCACCTAAGGTCCAAGTATAAACCTTAGATGGGTGCAATAAAGGGCAAGTATGTTTAAATATCAAACCGGGCCGACCCGTGTACCCCTACTTCCATTGTTTGAAGCATTATCTAGAGAATTGGTTTTTGGTTGAAAACTATGAGATTTAAATCAAAACAAAGCAAAGGTAAATGGTTTGAAAGCTCTAGATAAGAAGAATCACTCGGGTGACGCTTCCCCCTAACTACTACCATGGCACGTGGACAATGGGACGTTATGGGCAAGGCAATCATGAACCGCTAGGAGGTGCAACTATGATCGAGGATCACACTCTCAATTGCCAAACCAAGGGTTACATTATAGGCTACAAGAGTAGCCATCTTGGTTAAGGCAATTTAGGGTTGACTTACCTTCTCCTTCAAACCAATGGTTGGACGGCTTAATCATGATTAACCTAGTTACTTAATTCAAGATAGAGGTTTGCCCTACATTAACCTAGGTAGGTGGTTTGTCAAGCCCAAGGAATCCCAACTCAATTGAGCCTCTTTTAGAAAGTGGGTTCCCCCTCTAACCTATGTTAGAATGGCCAATTAGATTGCTAAGCACACACATGTACAATCATCATAAAAAATAGGGTTAATATTTTCGTATGGCCTAAACTTTGACCAAAGTAAACATCCTGGCCAATCTTTTCGATCTATAACATTCTGACCCGAACTATACACCAAAATAAACAATTTGGCCAGATCAGACTATTGACCGTTAACTTGGACGGTCAAACGCGTTGACCGTTAGTCAACGCGCCATGTCACCGCCAACTCAGCAATTTTAAATTAAAAAAATTTAATTTCCACCTATTCCATTTTATTTCCTTTCTCAATTTGAAGACGGAAAAAAAAATCTCCAAAAGCAGGACCTGCCCTAACCCTACCTTATCCATATCGCTCCCATCACCATCCACAGAATTCACCCGCCGACCTCACCTTCTCCTTCCTTCATCCTCGAATCTCCTCACCTGACCGACTAAAAAATGCAGCGGTGGGCGTTCTTCTGAGCCCGCCGCCGCCGCCATCGATTTCACCCTTCTCCCTTCTACTTCGCGAAGATTTTCCCCCTCCTCCCTCGCGATTTCTACTCCCTCGCGATTTCTTGCGATTTCTGCTTCTCTCTGTGCATCGATAACGACTTGGAGAAAAGGACGACGACGGGTCCACATTCCAAAGGGACCACAGCCAACAGATCGCATTCCCCACCAGCAACGTAAGCAATCAATCCCTCTCTTCTCTCCATTTCCATTCTTTTTTTAATCCTCGATAAAATCCAAGGATTAGGGTTTTCTAGTAAACTAATGCTCGTGACCAGCATTTGTCGGGTTAAGAGCTGGAAATTGAGATTAAAGTAATGGAAATTGAGATTAAAGTAATCTCGTATCATTTTTTTGTCTTTGCTAGAATGGACGACATTGTTGAGCTTATTCTGCGTCATGGAGGCGCGATGGATATGTCGGGGGGTGTTCCACAGTACGTTGGGGGGGTTGTCGATGTCGTCAATGTGAATCGTGATGTCTTGTCCTACTTCGAATTGACGAAGACTTTGATTGAAGATTTGGAATATATTTCCGTCGAGAGGCTATGGTACTTGACACCTGGGGAAAGTATGGCGACAGGATTGCATGAAATTGTGTCGGATGTGGAGGTTTTAACTGGGTTGCTGCCTTTGGTTGGAACTGGAGATATAAAGGTGTACTTTGAGGCAACAAGGGATCTCGGAGAGCTGGGTTATATGGGAGACAATTATGGCCATTTTCCTGAAGGGGAAGATGCATCTGGAGACAATTCAGCTGCACCTGAGTTTGTTCGGCTAGAGGATGATGATGCTCAGACATCCGACGAGGAATACCATGAGATAAGAGATGATTCTAGGAGAAGGAATAGAAGAATGATAGCAGATCTTGATGGTGAAGGTAGTTCAGTGAATCAATTGTTTGCGTGGGATGTCAACCATCATGCTGACTTTGCTTTGGATAGTGCTAGTATTGAGGGTGGAGCTGAAGCTGAAGCTGAAACTGTGGAGCTTGATGAGAGTTTGTAATTTGATGAGAGTGTGGAGATTGATGAGGGTATTGAAAGGGGTGCAGAACAAGTGAACGTGGAGGAGGAGATCAATGCCGAAGGATCAGTTGATACAGAGTATAGGGCCTCTGAGGATTCTGCCCATGTTAGAGGGAACATTGCTGAAGATGATGGTGATACAAGCTTCGACAAGAGCTTGTGTTATGATCCCAAGTGTGATCATAACACTTTGAAGTTCAAAACACATATGCGGTTTTTAGATGGTAATCAATTTAAAGTTCCTGTTATGAAGAATGCAATTAATATGGGAGCTGATATTAGATGGGTTAGGAGCAGTGCGACGAGGAAGGAAGATGTGTGTGCACAAAGGGAAGAGTATGGTTGCATGTGGAAGGTTTATGGTAGTTGGTTTCGTGGAAAAGAAGCATTCATGGTTAAATATTCTGGGCCAGATCATATTTGCCCTCGAGCAATTCGGATTCGTGCGGCGGGTTATAAGTGGATTGCATCTGAGTACCTGGATGTTTTCCGTGTTAATCAAGCATGGAATGTTAACTTAATAGCAGCTGAATTGAAGACCAAACACAATCTCTACGTGTCTAACCAAACATGTTATAAGGCACGGCTCAAGGCTCGAAGACTGCTTTATGGTTCGCTTACTGAGGATTTCCACAAACTCAGAGACTATATTGGTCATTTGCTGCGAGTTGACCGTAGAGGGTCATTTCTGCTCGAGGTTGATTCTGTGCCTAACTCGGAGAATGTATATTTCAAGCGTTTGTTCATTGGTTTCTCTAGTTTGGCAAGGGGGTTCTTGGAAGGGTGCATGCCTTTCTTTTGTTTGGATGGTTGTTTCTTGAAAGGGGAAGTACAAGGGATGTTACTGTCGGCAGTTGGAAAGGACGATAACAATCATATGTTCCCAATAGCGTGGGCAATCGTTGAATCGGAGAACAAAAGTTCCTGGACCTGGTTCATTAAAGCATTGTAAGAGCTACTTCGGATCGAGGATGGTGGCGGTTGGACAGTAGTCTCTGACCAACAAAAGGTATGCATTCCTACTTGGTTAATATACATTGATTTGTTATAATTCTGCAATTGACTTTATGTGTTTACTTGTGGATCTTGCAGGGGCTGGTGGAAGCGCTAAATGACTGTATGCCTTCTGCAGAACATCGAAAGTGTACTCGTCATGTCCACGCGAACTTCAGAGAAAAACACAAGTCAGCTATACCTTCTGATCTATACTGGGAGGCGGTCTATGCATTAAATGAACCTGATTGGAGGGCTGCTGTTGATAAATTGAAGGAACTTGGAGAGGGTGCTGATACAGACTTCATGGCCATGGAACCAGCAAGTTTCTGTAGAGTTTTCATGCAGACATTCTCCAAGAGTGACTCAGTAGAAAGCAACATTTGTGAGTCTTTCAACAACTGGATCTTGCGGTTTAGGTCATTGAGACCAATTGCAATGTTGGAGGGTATCCGAGTGGCTGTAATGACACGAATTGTCAAGAACAGAAGAATGATGGAGCATTGGAGGGATAAATTTCCACCAGTGGTTAGGGGAAAACTAGAGAAGGCAAAGCATTTGGCTCGAATGTGCACCAGCCGCCCTTCTACAGAAGATCAGCATGAGGTAACCATAGGAGACAAAGGTTTTATGGTTAATATCAAGAAGGGTAGCTGCACATGTGGTTTCTGGTTGCTGAATGGAATACCATGCTGCCATGCCTTTTCTTCCATAACTTACTTGCGAGGGCATCCGGAGGATTTTGTGGATGAGTACTTCTTGATGAATCGAGTAAAATCTGCCTACATGCACCCTATCCCACCATCAGAGGGTCGACAAGCATGGCTTCCAGTGGAAGGATACAAGGTGTATCCACCACAAATTCGTCGGATGCCTGGACGTCCAAAAACTAAGCGGAAGAGGGAGACTTGGGAGGTAACTAGGAAACCTTCTAGAGATGGAAATGGGAAAATTGCTACTCGACACATCCTTGTGATCACTTGCACCAACTGTGGAAAAGATGGTCACAACAAAAGGAACTGCAAGAATCCAAGGAAGCCACCAGAACCTCCAAAGAAGAAGTCAAGAGCAGCACAACCTAGGACACAAGGAAATGTAGCTGCTGACCAAAACACCACCAACGAGGTAATTGCATTTTTAACTTAATCGCTCCACAATTTTTTTCCTTCACAGTCATGTTTTCATTTCATTAATGCTGATTCGTATAAATTCAGCCCAAGCAAAGGAAGAAGAATAGATACTCAAAGTGTTCATCAGAGTTTCATAACGTAAGAAGATGTCCTATGAATGTTGGTATTCAGGTACAGTGTGAATGGTGTATGATTCGATTCATATATGGTGATTGAATATAGTGTGAACCTGTGAATGTTTAGGTTTGCATGGAATGTTTGGCTTTATGTAGGCTCCTCATGTTGGATCATCCAGTAGGCATGTAACAGATAGGGAAATGAGGATGGCAATGTGCGGAATTGGAACTTATATTGATGAGGCGACAGGCAACATGTATGCTAGGGTAAGGTTAATTGTTTGTATATTAACATTCATCTAATGTTTTAAGTTAGTAAGAGGATAATTCGTTGTTTTTTGGCAGATGAGTACGAGGGTTCCAGGGGCTGGTGGACATGTGCAAGCTACTGCACCAGATGTGCCTGCTGTAGGTGCTACACAGCCGCCTGCTACTCAGCCAGAGACGCCTTAGGGAAGCTAGAAGAATGTTGGTAGATTAGGTTGTAGGAAACTCCACACTTTTGTAATTTTGTACATGGTTGCACATGTTAGCACATGTTTTAGATGTGGAGTAGTAGGAACCTATTTTGTACATGCTAGGACATGTAGAAAGCTTCGAGTCACTCTTTTGCTAGGTACTCAGAATCCAAACTTATGGCACACCAACGATTCTGCCTTAGTTTGTACATGCTAGGACATGTTAAAAGCTTCTAGTGACTCTTTTGCTAGGTACTCAGAATCCCAACTTATGGCACACCTTGTTGATTCTGCCTTATTTTGTGCATGCTATTGCTAGGACATGTTAAAATGATGGTGATTGCAAGTTTGGTTGATGTACTAACTCGCTTAAAACGAAACGCTTTATTCAATCTCCACTACAAACACCATTCTTCTTCCTCGTGAAATCTCCATTACATACAAAGTGGTCCACACACGATTACAACAACGACTACGAATAGCACACAAAAACAGCATAAATTCATCCTATTTTGAAGGCCATAAACCGTGTGTCTCATCTTTTGTAGTTCGAGACAAATTGCAGAATTCAGTTCGGCAAGCTTGGCCAAGTCCTCTAAAATCGCAGCCTTTTCTTCTTTCCGTTTCCTGGCCTTCTCTTCTGCTTTACGAACACGGCCTTCTAGAGCTTCCATATCACCAAGCTTCAATTTCAGTTCATGATTCTCTTCCATCAATCCATCAACCCTCGAGTCACTATCCGGCTCGTCATCAACCCATCGAAAAAATGGCAACTCTTTTTGTCATCCTACAGAAATGGAAGAGGTGAATCGAGATCCAGTTGGTCGAAAACAAAGATTTAAAGGTGGATTTCAACCTACCTTCCAATATGGACAAGAGAAGAACATTCTTCCAGGATTCAAGCTAGTGCGAGATGTATTGATCACACAAGGGGCTTTGTGCACTTTACAACGAATGGTGCCTGTGTTCGTCGAACGGGAAGAAGTGGAACCTTCGTCGGCGTTTTTCACAGATCTCCTCGACATGTCTCTTTCTTTCTCCCTTCGGCAGCGACAGCGACTTCGGCGGAGGCAGCGGCGGAGGCGCTGGGATAATCTTTCCTTCTCTACAACATCGTTGGCGGCTGGAGGAAGAGAGGAGAGGATAGGAGACGAGACGAAGAAGATGAAGAATGGGGATTAGGGCAGGGTCCTGCGTTTTGGAGATTTTTTTTTCGTCTTCAAATTGAGAAAGGAAATAAAATGGAATAGGTGGAAATTAATTTTTTTTTTAATTTAAAATTGCTGAGTTGGCGGTGACATGGCGCGTTGACTAACGGTCAACGCGTTTGACCGTCCAAGTTAAAGGTCAAAAGTTGGATCTGGCCAAATTGTTTATTTTGGTGTATAGTTCGGGCCAGAATGTTATAGATCGAAAAGATTGGTCAGGATGTTTATTTTGGTCAAAGTTTAGGCCATACGAAAATATTAACCCTAAAAAATACCTCAATCATTAAATTAAACAACACCCATAAACAATCATTCAAGTCACAATACAACTACATGGCAAATAGTTAGAGTTTCACAACACCCAAGTGAAAAAGAGTACTACTCCACGCTAGAAAGGGGAAGAACACAAGAAAAAGAGGTAGTAGAAACCATCATGGTAGTCCTCCAATCTCCTCTAAGCTTGTGTTGATCTTCTCTTGGGGAGATTCTTCCCAATTCACCACATGGAGCGAACCCTAGCCTTCCTTCTTCCTTGGTTCGTCCTTCCTCTCTCTAAAATCTGAAGAAGAAGACACTTTCTCGCACTTGGGCTCCCCCCTCTCTCTTCCTTTCATCTCACATTTTATACCAGGATCGGGCTCAGTTCACGGCCTCAGTTCACGCCCGTGAACTCTTCAACGCGTCCGTGAACACAAAGCGCTGTGTCGAAACACACCGCTTCATCATCAGGAGTTCACGGTTTGGCCTCTATGTTCACGGTCTTGTTGAGCGTGAACTCGCCTTGCACTAGTAACTGCAGATTTCTCCCTGGACGCCTCATGGTTCACGGTTTTGGGCTTCAGTTCACGGCCATAGGAGACCGTGAACTCCAATGATAACCAGTGAACCTCGCCTGAATCACCCTCTTTGCCTCTTTTCGTCCAACTTTCGACTCTGGGGCTGGTTTCACTTGTTAGATCCTGAAATACACTAAAACGCACAAAACCTAGCGTAAAACCACCCTTTTAGAAGTTCAAATACTACAAACGCCCAAGTGAAACGGGGATAAAAATGTGTTCAATTAGACCTGAATCAATTGGTTAGATCAAACCAAATAACCTAAACCAAATAAGATAAATTATCCAAATTATCTGATGCTAGCCTCCGGGATTTCATTCAAGACCTTGGACTTCACGATCCTGGTTACCAGGGGGACCAATTCACCTGGACTAACAAAAGGATGGGGGTTGCGTGTATTCGTGAGAGGCTTGATCGAGCATTGTGCTCTCAAAATTGGATTGATCGTTACCCAAAAACTCTGGTCAAACATTTTACGGATCAAGGTTCTGATCATCGAGCCCTCATCCTCTCCGATAAACCATATACCCGACACTCTCGCCCTTTGTTCCGTTTTGATGCGCGTTGGGCTGACAATCCAGAGGTTTGGGCGATGGTGAATTATGTCTGGCGTGAAGAGGTTCAGGGGACCCCAATGTTTCAGCAATGGGAACGCCTTAAAAAACTCCGGCATCTTCTTTACGATTGGAGTAGGGCGGGTACGACGAATTCTCTGTGTAATATTCGGACCCTCCAGGCGGAAATTGATCGAATTAAACTTATACATCCAATCGATTGGGATGAGATCCGCTCGCTAGAGTTAGAACTGACGCGACAATGGGAGGCGGAGGAGATTTATTGGCAACAAAAATCTCAAGTTCATTGGCTAAAAAAAAGGGGACAAGAACACTTCGTACTTTCATACTGTTACGAGAAATCGTCGTAAACGAAACTTTGTTGAGGGCCTCCGGACTGACAGTGGTAACTGGGTCACGGGGGAGGCGGAGAAGGCAGACATGGCTTGTAGCTTCTACAAAACCCTGTTTACCACGGAAAATCAGGTCGGGAATATGAGGGAAAGAGTAGCCGGTTTGCCCATTGCCCAAAGCATTACTCCGGAAATGAATGCCAGCCTCACGGCTGAGGTTTTACCTGGTGAGGTTCGGAAAATGGTATTTGCGATGGGATCAAAGCAAGCTCCTGGTTCTGATGGGTTCACGGGAAAGTTTTTTAAAGCCTTCTGGGATATTGTGGGCAATTCGGTGACTGAAGCGGTGTGCTCGTTCTTCAGGACGAGTAGGATGTTGCGTAGTTTTAATCACACTTGGTTAACTTTGATTCCCAAAGTTGATAATGTGGCAAACATGAAGCAGCTTCGCCCGATTAGTCTATGCCAGTTTGTCTATAAGATCATTACAAAGATTATGGCTGAACGTTTAGCTGGTATCCTACCGCATATCATCTCCCGTGGCCAAAATGCTTTTATTAGGGAACGCCAAATAATCGAAAACATCCTCCTGGGTCACGAAATAATGCACTATCTGAAAATCAAAACGAAAGGCAAGAAAGGGTACATGGCTCTAAAGGTTGACATGGAAAAGGCCTATGATAGAGTCGAATGGCCATTTCTCCTTGCGGTTCTGGAAAAGATGGGATTTAGTGCTACTTGGCGAGAATGGATTCATGAGTGTCTCAAATCCACTTCTTTTTCGGTTATGATGAATGGTACTCCGGCAGGCTTCTTCACTCCTTCTAGGGGACTTCGGCAGGGGGACCCTCTATCTCCTCTTCTTTTTGTGCTTTGTACAGAGGAATTTGCGGCTCTTCTCAATAAGGCAATTACTGAGCGCAAATTGCAGGGGGTTAAAGTGGCTCCCCGGGCTCCGCGGATTTCACACTTGTTCTTTGCAGATGACTCGTATTTATTCCTCAGGGGCTCCCTTCAGGAATGCGAAAATCTGATTGAAGTGTTGAATGATTATGAGGAACTCAGTGGCCAGAGGGTTAACCTAGATAAATCGGCAGTGTGCTTTAGTAAAAACATTCTGGTACCTGATCAGGAGTTCTTGGCCCAGATTCTGGGGGTTGGGGTAGTCGGCGTTCATGACAAATATCTCGGCTTACTTACTCTGATAGCCCGCTCCAAAACGGCTACGTTTAGGTATTTGGAGGAAAAACTTCTGGAGCGTCTCAAGGGTTGGAAGCAAAGGACTCTGTCGTGGGCAGCTAAGGAGGTTTTGATTAAGTCTGTAGCCTTGGCGCTGCCGCTACATGTCATGTCCTGCTTCAAACTTCCCCTGGCCTTGTGTCAGCTCTTAGATAAACATGTGGCTCGGTTTTGGTGGAATGCAACGGAAGGCCATGAGAGAATTAGATGGGTATCTTGGAGAAATATGTGCAAGAGTAAACATGATGGGGGTATGGGGTTCCGTCGATTTGAGCTCTTTAACCAGGCCTTGTTGGCTAAGGTTGGGTGGCAGATCATTACTGATCCCCACTCTCTGCTAGCCCAAGTCTATAAAGGCAAGTATTTCCCTAATGGTACTTTCCTTACTGCTAAAGCTCGGTCGAGACCTTCCTGGGGCTGGCAAAGTGTTTTGTTTGGCAGAGAGTTGCTGGAGTAAGTGCTTCGGTGGCAGATTGGGAATGGGCGGGAAGCGTCTCTTCTCTCATCGAATTGGGTTCCCCAGTTACACCCTTCTCCCCCGAGATATAGTCCCATGGTGCTTCCAGCTGAGGGTGAGTTATTGGTAGAGGACGTGATCTGTGTTGGTGAAGGTCGGTGGTGTGACGTGAAGCTTGGACAATGGTTTGATCCTCCCACCTGTCGAGCCATAAAAACTATTCCGCTTCCACGGCAGAGTGTCGATGATCGTCTTGTCTGGCATGATACACCGGATGGATTTTTTACTGTCAAATCGGCCTATCACCTGGCGGTCAGATTGGAGCAGCGTCAGACCAGTTGGAGAGCGACGATTAGTTGGATGGATAGGCCCAGCTGGCTCCGCTTATGGGATGCTAACATACCACCTAAGTTAAAGGTGTTTGTTTGGCAAATTTTCAATCGAATTCTCCCCACAACAGAAGCTTTGAGAGAAAAGGATGTTTTGGTTCACCCTAGATGTCCTGTGTGTTGGGATGCAGCAGAAACCATGGAGCATTTGTCTCTGGAATGCCCTGTGGCTCGTGCTCTCTGGTATTATGCAGGGCTGGAATATCTGGGCCAAGGGTTGCCTCGTCAGACTTTCCCGCTTTTTCTTAAACGTTTATTGGCCCTCATTAATCAACCGAATTTGGTTATGGCTGTGGTTGCTGTTCTCTGGAGGATCTGGCGCTCCCGGAATTGGGTTGTTTTTGAAGGCAAACAGTTCGGGATCCAGGCCTTGATGCGACAGTTTAATCAACAGTTGGATGAGTGGTTAAGTGTGCCGGGGGAGCGAGCTAAACATAATTATGCTCCGAGGCTGCCTCCCGTTATCCTGGAGAATATTAGTAATGGGTCGGCGGTCTGTATGTGGGATGGAGCGACGCGGCGTGGGTCCCACTCTGCCGGTGGGATGGTTCTGATGACCCCCGGACGGGATATTTTGATGGCTCGCGGGGTCCATTTCCCTTGCATTGATGACCCTCTTGTGGTGGATATACTGGCGCTTCGTGAGGCACTTTGGTGGTGTCTCGATCGTGGATTTCTGGAAGTCTGCTTTGAGGGGGACGCTAAGGTTGTCATTGATAAGATCGTTCGGGCAGAAAAGGGAGATAGTCGGATGGGGGCTGTGCTGGAAGAAGTTGTGTCTTGTTTTTCCTCGCATCCGGGATTTAGAATTCGGTTTGTAGGTCGGAGTAACAATAGGGTAGCCCATGTAGTGGCTAGAAAGGCCCTTTCATTGTCCCCGACTGCGAGTCGTGTGATTGATTTGCAGACCTGGCTGCTTTCTAGGATGTAACTTTCTTTTTGTGAATCAATATAAATGATTATCTTTTGTAAAAAGAAAAAGCACGCATGAACACACTATTAGGTTGGGTCCATTCTCTGGTCCAGGTTCGTTGTAACTTTCACATAAGAATCTAGCGCTCGGCGAGGGAGGAAGAAATAGCTGTTGGCGGAAACGAGCAGTTGGTCGTCGTTGAACAGAGGGGAAAAGGCTTTTTGTCCTTCCCTTTCATTTCCTCTTGTGCCTCCGCTTGCTACCCGAAAGAAATGGCCGTCCAGGACCAAGAGGAGGCGGTTAACTACAAGATTTCGCCGCCGAATACATATGCAGCTGTTGTGCTCGGCGGCACCTTTGATCGCCTCCACGATGGTCACCGACTTTTCCTCATGGTCTACCTTCCCCTCTCCGATCCCTTTTCTTATCTTCGTTTTCTGGCTTAATTTTGAATTGGGTTCTGATTTTGGGTCATTGGGAGAAATAGTAGGCAGCAGCTGAGCTTGCAAGGGAAAGGGTTGTGGTAGGAGTTTGCGATGGCCCTATGCTTACCAACAAGCAGGTTTCTTTTCTTGATCAAAAATCTATATTTCTTATCATCATCATCCCAACATTATGCTTTCAGTTAGCTATAATCCAGTTCCTGGGCGAGGAAACGATTTTTGGCTGTTCATTTCTGTCATTACTGAGTGACAAAGAATGCCACAGGGATTAATGGCCCCCCTTAGGACTGCAGTAATTGGAGTCTTTCTAATGATGTGGGAGTTGGGTCTCATTGTTTTCAGTTCGCTGACTTGATACAGCCTGTGGAGGAAAGGATGCAGAATGTTGAGAACTATATTAAGGTATGTTGTGGAATGAATGGATCAGTTGTGTTTTTACAAAAACTTATGGTTGAGGGTCCGATTTCCTCGAGTATTCGGTGCGCACAGTTTATGCCAGTGGCTGAAGCTAGATAATGGTTAGGGTCCTTCACCCGTGGTTGGATTTGCATGCTGTAGTAAACTATACTTTAGGTCTATCTGAAACATGAATTGTTCTGTGAAGAAGCATTAGCTGTTGACCAATGACAGCACTCAAAATGTCAGTTGACATCTTATGCAGTCCGTCAAGCCAGAACTCATGGTGCAAGCTGAACCAATAATGGATCCATATGGACCTTCGATTGTTGTCGAAGATTTGGAAGCGATAGTGGTTAGGTAAGTTGTTACCTTATGTTTTGGGTCTTTTACCTCTGCATAAGTATAACATTGTCCTGTATTGATGAAAGTATGAACATATAAGTTTGTATTGCTTCCTATAGCCGCAATACCCTTCAGGCTGTCTTAGTTGTCATAGCAACCTCACAGATGAGTTCTTATATTCTCCTGATTTTTTTGGCAGCAAAGAGACAGTGCCAGGCGGTCTGGCAGTTAACAGGAAGAGAACTGAAAAGGGATTTTCACAGCTAAAGGTTTTTGCTTCCCCCCTCAATCTCCGTATCTTCCAATTAATGAACTGAATTTCAGATGATCACTTCATCAACTGAGACTTGTGTAGGTTGAAGTCGTGGAACTTGTTTCTGAAGAATCTAGTGGTCAAAAGCTGAGTTCCTCAACATTGAGGCGCCTCGATGCTGAGAAGTCAAAACTACCAGACAGCATAGAATAGATAGAGAAGACCCTAATCAGTCGTCCTAAAACTTTGCAAGCTGATCCATGTTCTCATCAATAGCCATTGGCAGCGTTTTTTAGGGGTTCAGGCTTGGTGCTGCTCTGGCGACATAGCATGAGCAAAGCCATGTCGTCATAACATTGTGTTGATATCTACAGCTGTCTCCCCGCCTCCCCTAAAACTGCAAACCCTTTTTAGTTTATGTTCAGGATAATGTCAAATAAGTCGAGTGTTGTAAGTTGTAACACTGATAATGTTGTTATGGGAGCGACTCAAACGGCTTCGTCACCTACTCTATGATTGGAGTAGGGCGGGCACTACAAACTCCCTTCGGAATATCAAAACCCCCCAGGCGGAGATTGAGCGGGTCAAGTTGATACATCCAATTGATTGGAATGAGGTTAGAAATCTCGAGATTGAGCTTAATCGTCAATGGGAGGCGGAGGAAATATACTGGCAACAAAAATCCAGGGTCCGGTGGCTGAAGAAGGGGGATCAAAACTCCTCCTATTTCCATACGGTTACTCGTGCTAGGAGAAAGCGGAATTTTGTTGCTGGTCTCCGTAGTGATACTGGTGACTGGGTCACTGAGGAGCCTGGCAAAGCAGCCATTGCCATGGACTTTTACCAATCGCTCTTCACCTCCGAATATCAAAACCCTAATATGGCTGAGCGGGTCGACAATATCCCCATTTTGCATAGTATTACACCTGTGATGAACGCTGCCTTGACGGCCGAAGTCTTACCTAGTGAAGTCCGGAAAACCGTGTTCTCCATGGGGTCTAAACAAGCCTCGGGATCTGATGGGGTTACGAGGAAATTGTTTAAGGCTTTCTAGGATGTTGTTGGGGATTCGGTGATTGCAGTAGTCTGTTCTTTCTTTGAGACGAGTCGGATGCTCAAAAGTTTCAATCACACTTGGCTCACCTTAATTCCCAAAGTGGATAATGTGGAGACTATGCGACAATTACGCCCAATCAGTCTGTGCCAATTTGTTTACAAAATTTTAACCAAGATCATGGCTGAAAGGCTTGCGAGCATCCTTCCTCACATCATCTCTAAGGGACAAAATGCTTTTATCCGTAATCGTCAGATAATTGATAATATCCTCCTTGGCCATGAGTTGATGCATTACTTGAAAATCAAACACGAGGTAAGAAAGGGTACATGACTCTAAAGGTTGACATGAAAAAATGCCTATGATAGAGTCGAATGGCCCTTTCTCCTCGTAGTTATGAATAAGATGGGTTTTAGCTCTGTTTGGCAATGTTGGATTCTTGAGTGCCTCCGTTCATCCTCTTTCTCTGTGCTTATGAATGGAACCCCGTCCGGTTATTTTAAACCATCTAGGGGGCTTAGGCAGGGGGATCCGTTGTCCCCTCTGTTATTTGTTATATGCACTGAAGGATTTACGACTCTCTTGAGAAAGGCAATTACGGAAAAGAAGCTTCAGGGAGTTAAAGTGGCTCCTTGCGCCCCCAGAATCTCTCACTTGTTCTTCGCTGATGATTCTTACTTGTTTCTGAGTGGAACTCTTCAGGAATGTGAGAATCTGATTGTGGTCTTGAATGAGTATGAGGAATTGAGCGGTCAATGCGTAAACCTGGAAAAATCGGCAGTTTGCTTCAGCAAAAACATTGTGCTGCCTGATCAGGAATTCCTGGCTACAATTCTGGGGGTTGGAGCAGTGGGCGTCCATGATAAATACCTAGGACTTCCCACGCTTTTTGCTCGGTCGAAAATGGCTACGTTCCGGTACTTGGAGGAGAAATTATTAGAGAGACTACAAGGTTGGAAGCAGAAAACGTTATCCTGGGCGGCCAAGGAGACCCTCATCAAGTCTATTGCTTTGGCTCTACCCCTGCATGTCATGTCTTGCTTCAGATTGCCGCTTTCGCTGTGTCGTCTTCTAGATAAACATGTGGCTAGGTTCTGGTGGGGCGGCTGAGGGACATTCGAAGATTCGCTGGGTCTCCTGGTGTCATATGTGTAGAAGCAAGCATGATGGGACGATGGGATTTCGTCGGTTTGAGCAGTTTAATCAGGCTCTGTTAGCCAAAATCGGATGGCGCATCCTTACTGATCCCCAGTCCCTTCTGGCCCAAGTGTACAAAGGGAAATACTTCCCCACTGGGACCTTTCTCGGTGCTACAGCCCGATCCCGGCCTTCCTGGGGGTGGCAGAGTATCCTCTTTGGGCGCCAGTTATTGGAAAAGGGATTGAGATGGCAAATCGGGAATGGCCAATCGGCCTCTCTGTTAAAGTTCAACTGGATCCCTCAGTTCAGCTGGACCCCCTGCAGTATAACCCCTGCATCTTGCCTGAAGGGGGAGACCAATTAGTAGCCGACGTTATTTGTCCTGGGGAAGGTCGTTGGTGTGACCGCAAACTTGCTCAGTGGTTTGATCCTCCTACTTGTCGAGCCATTAAAACTATTCCTCTCCCACGTCTGAATGTGGATGACAGGTTGATCTGGCATGAGACAGCGGATGGGTTATTTTCGGTCAAATCTGCCTATCACCTGGCTGTTGCACTTGATAAGAGGCGGGGTGGTTGGAAATCTTCTGTCAGCTGGATGGATAAAGCGAGTTGGATTCGTCTCTGGGAGGCAAATATTCCCCCTAAACTGACGGTGTTTGTCTGGCAAATCCTCTCCCGGGCCCTCCCAACTACTGAGGCTCTCATTGAACGTAAGGTTCCGGTTCACCCTCGATGCCCGGTTTGCTGGGATAGTTCAGAATCTTTGGAGCATCTGTTCCTTTATTGTCCGGTGGCTCGAGCCCTCTGGGATTACTCGGGGTTGGACTATCTGGGTGAGGGATTGCCTCGTCAAACGTTTCCTTTGTTCCTTAAAAAGCTATTGGCCTTGATCAATCAACCAACTGTGTTTATGGCGGTGGTTGCCATCTTCTGGCGGTCTCGTAATTGGGTGGTATTTGAAGGGAAACCATTTGGGGTCCAAGTGTTGATGCGCCAGTTTGTTCAGCAATATGAGGAATGGATTCGGCTGCCTGCCCGTTCCATCTCGCAAGTCCCTCCCGCTAGCCCAGATCTAGCGAACACTGAGGATGACTTGCGTATGATATGTCGATGGGACGGGGCCACTAGGAGGGGGTCTCATTCGGCTGGGGGAATGGTTCTTGTGTATCCTACAGGAGGGATCAGTTTGGCTGCGGGTGTGCAATTCCCAGTTATTGATGAACCGATGGCTGTGGAGCTATTGGTGCTTAGGGAGGCGGTGCTTTGGTGTCGCGGGATAGGGCTTACTGATGTGAGGTTTGAAGGCGATGCCAAAGTCATTATGGATAAGCTCAATCGGGGGGACCTTGGAGATAACAGGATGGGTGCTGTTCTTGAAGAAATTTATAATTGTCTCCATGCCCAGTCAGGTTATAGTGTTCGGTTCGTAGGTCGGCGTAGTAATAGGGTAGCCCATATGGTGACTAGAAAAATCCTTTCTTTATACCCAACCATTAGCCGTTCCTTTCATTTTCAGACTTGGGTGAATTCCAGGGTGTAACTGTCTATTTTGTGAATCAATATAAGATTATCTTTTGTATAAAAAAAAAACACTGATAACGTTGTTGGACTTGAGAGCGAAGTAGTTGTACTTGGTAGCTTTTTTATTGCTTGGCTCGTTAAATGGACAGTTCTAAAACAAAGAATGGATTTTTGGGTCTGGTGGAATGTCAATATTTGGGTTGAATCTTTTGGATTGGATTTTTGGGTCTGGTGGAATGTCAATATTTGGGTTGAATTGAATCTTTTGGATCTTTCCTTGTCATGGGTTTCTTTCTTTCTTTCTTTCTTTCTGAAAATGCAAGAATGAGGGAAGCCGTGAATGAGAGGAGAGTTATGTCAAATATTTATCAGGAACATTATCCAAAGCTACTGAACGTTTTGAGCCACACACAATGAACTGCCTCGATAATATTGGTTTCTATAAATGATGTTTTGTAAATACATCCATCAACCCGCAGAACAGTTTACATGGCAACCTGGCATGTTCCACTAACAGCAGAAGCTCTGCTAAATGGATGTAGAAGTGCGGAGGAGCTGGAGCAAATTCAAGCTCACATGTTGAAGACGGGCCTAGTCTTGAACACTTTCAAGTGGAACACTCTGATTAGAAGATATGCCAACAGCAACGAACCAGAGGCGGCCTTGATTCTGTACACCCAGATGCAGACTCAGTCAGTTCCACGTAATACTCACACCTTTCCTTTCTTGCTCAAAGCTTGCTCGAATCTGTCAGCTTTTGAAGAGACCAGACAAATTCACGGTCAGGTCATAAAATTAGGGTTTGGCTCCCAAGTTCATGCCACCAATGCTATTCTTCATGCATACACTAGCTCTGGTGGTGTAAACTATGGACGCCATCTCTTTAACCTGTCAACAAACCTACATGACACTGTTACTTGGAACACGATGATAAATGGGTACATGAAATGTGGGGAGATTAAGAAAGCAACTGAGCTTTTCAAAATGATGCCGACAAAGAATGCAATTTCCTGGACTGTAATGGTTTCGGGGTATGTTCAGGCAGGGTTTGACATTGAAGCTTTGGAAGTGTTTCAAAAAATGCAGGCTGCAGACATGAAACTCGATAGTCTCGTACTGACCAGTGCACTTTCTGCTTGCTCTCACCTTGGAGCCTTGGATCAGGGGAGATGGATTCATGAACATATCAACAGAAGTGGGATGAAGATAGATTCAATGCTAGGGTGTGCTCTGATAGACATGTATGCAAAGTGTGGCAATATGGGAAAAGCTCTTGAGATTTTTGAGAAGGTAGGGAACAAAAGTGTTCATGCATGGACTGCAATGATTTTTGGGTGTGCTATCCATGGGCAAGGAAGAGAAGCACTTTCTTGGTTTAAGAAAATGAAAGCAGAAGGAATCACGCCAAACCAAGTCACATTTACAGCTATTCTGACTGCTTGCAGTAATGCAGGAATGGTTGAGGAGGCGAAATCGATGTTCAAAAGCATAATAAAGAACGGTCATGAAGGTCACACCTCGAGTCCAACAATCGAGCACTATGGATGCATGGTTGATGTACTGGGCCGAGCCGGATTGTTGATAGAAGCTATAGATCTCATCAAGAGAATGCCTGTTGAACCAAATGCAATCATTTGGGGGTCACTGCTTAAAGCCTGCAAGATACATGGAAATCTAGAGTTAGGTAAGGAAATAGGGAAACTCGTAATTGAGATGAACCCTGATCATGGTGGAAGGTATATTCACTTGGCAAACATACATGCTGCTGCAAGGGAATGGGAGCTGGCAGCTGAAACAAGAAGGAAGATGAAAGCAGGTGGAGTGTCAAAATTACCAGGATGCAGCACAATCAGTGTGAATGGGATTGTTCATGAATTTGTGGCTGGTGATAGAAACCATCCAGAAGCAGATGCAATTTCCAGCATATGGCACCAGATAGCTGATCGGCTGAAGCAAGAAGGCTATAAACCTGTGACAACAGGGCTATTGCTAGATCTTGAAGACAATGAGAAAGAAACTGCTATTAGTCAGCACAGTGAGAAGCTGGCTACTGCATTTGCCCTTATTCATACTAAACCAGGGACAGGAATTCGGATTTTCAAGAATCTTAGGGTGTGTGAGGATTGTCATGCTGTGATGAAACTTATTTCCAAGATATATAACAGGGAGATTGTCATGCGGGACAGAACCCGTTTCCACTGTTTCAGAGATGGAAAATGTTCTTGTGCTGATTATTGGTGAGGACAAGGCAAAATGGCAAAGCATTCGTTCGAGTTAAAACGGCTGCGTGGAATTTTAAAAAAGGAGTAAAATTATTGCTCTTATTGTTTACAAGGCTGAAAACGTTTATAAAAAACAGGAACCTGCAGACTGCAGTGAAAGTGCTCGTCGACCAATTTGAATAGAAACTTTAACTGAGACTAAGTTGTTGTGTAGCTACCCAGGATTCACTGGGCTCTAGGTGTACCCTCCCAATCTGCAGAGCCCACAAAATATACTCATCAAAATCCAAACATGTAACTCTGCCAGGAGAATTCCAACATGGAAACAGCAAGCGATAAAAGAAGGCAGTAACTGAATACCTTAGCATTTTCAACACAAACAAAATCTTTGTAACATGCTTCTATCTGAAGATGTGGATTCCATAGCACAGTATCTGTCCAACTGCAAGGAAGTAATAGAGATATGTCTTGAGGTTTGGATAGACAGAAGGAGATTGAAGCAAAGTAAGATAAAGTAGTCAAAAGGAAGTTGCTGATCGATGTACTTTGAATTCTTGATCGTAATCACATCACCCAAGCCATTATCAAGATGAAGCTCAGCTGGTGCATCAAGATAAATGCAATCTACAAACCCAGGGAAAGTGACCACATCCCTGAGAGATTAAGACACAGTTAGGAAACAGGGAAATAAAGGGAAACCATCTTCCAATTCTTCTTCAGACTGGGATGCAGTTGTTTCAAAAAAAAAAAAAAAAAAAAAAAAAAGCAAATCCCCAGAACTGCTCTCCATAAGTATTATGTGCTTCTCACCTTTCCTCTTGTCCCTCCAAAGGATTTTTAGGATCAGGATCTTTATTCAATGTTTTGCAACCTTTCAAACCCTTCACTGATGCCCCTGTCACAGCAGCCTGCACCAAGGGAGGAGATGATTATTTTACATACAATCTAAATTCCAATTGGTCAAGCAACCAAGGTAGCAAGTCTATAGGAGCACTTACACTGAAATATGTATGCAAAGCAGTCGTAAAGGAGAACGGCTTGCTATCTGTATTAGTAATCTTAAGTTCTGTGGAAACGCTCTTTGCATTAAGCATTACCTGAGAAAAAGCAAAACTTGATTTCTAAACACAAAATCTGCAGACGGATAGATAGTAATAACGATGTTAAGAGTTACAGTTACTGGTCCTGGATTGCTAGCTTGCTCGCAGTACCTTGTATAGAGCTTGGAAACCGAAGTCCCACATAGCTCTACTGTAAGGTTCATCCTTCAACTCAAGTGTTACAACAGGGTCACCCTCCACATTCTCAGAATTGACAACTGACCAATCCATATTCCTAGCAAATCCATGCTATAACCAACACCAGATCAGTTCAGTGGGGGTTGGAAAAAGCCATGGCGATACAAGTTGAGTACTTGTTTCCAATACCTGCTGAATAGCACCTGGTCCAAACTGTGGGAAACAATGAGGGAGGCCTCCGCTGTAAGAAACTCACGGATTAATACGTAGCCATCAAGAAAGGAAATTCCATTGAAGCAGCAAAATGAAAAAGAATGCATCCAAACCTGATTGGCTTTTTCTTGTCGAACACAGCATCAGGGCGTACGAAAAGAAGATCTTTCCCGCCAGGAAGTTTCCAGGACGTCAAGCACCCTCCGTATAAGTAAATCTCCGCCTCGCTGCGATAAAGCACTCGCATTCAAAGCCATCGTTTTCCCAGATAGCTCCATGGAAACAAGAGAAACCGCGGAGATGAAGACAGATCCTCCCGGTTGATGCACTTACCTGCCGTGAGGAGAAGTGAGGACGACTCTGGGCAAGTTACCTACACCTTCCGTGATCTTAACTCCCGTCGTCGCTCGGTTTGCGCTTGCGGAAGCCATACCAGAGAATCTGTCAATTCACACAAGGGGGAACGAAGGTGAATGCCGGAAAATGGGAGGAATGGGCGGATATTGAAGAAAGTTTAGAGCGAGAGGGATGAAAGACGAGTGCAGAATAACCCACCGGTTGACTCGGCGGAGATTGAGGTTAGGCAGAGACAAGGGGATTGAAACGCTGGCCATGGCTTGACGGTAATGACGGAACAGCTTGGTAGTGGAGGTGGGCTGAGTTGAAGAAGTTCAACGTCGTTTTAGGGGGAAACTGCACCAGTTGCCACTAACTTTACAATTTGTTGCACGGTCATCATTACGTTTTGTTGCAACTAAACTATTTACGTTAAAATCTAGTTGCATCGTTACAATTTTCGTCTCCACAACTAACATAGGTGTTTACATGCAATTTTTCATGCCATGCGGATTGCCAACTGAACTTTTGTATGTTGAATTACATGTGAGACATAAAAAAATTATGAGCCCACAAAATGAAAAGAACTTCGTGCAATCGGAATACACAGCGACAATGGTAGTCTCTGAGTTTACTCCGTCGTTCATAATCGAATCAAGAAGCTCAACTGTCGACAATCCTTCCCTTCAGAGAACAAAAAAATAATCAAGCGGATTCTATTTGGCGAGAAGATTATAAGAAGAATGAATAACAAAATCTACATATGCTGCCATTCTTTCCGATAATTAATTAAAACCCCTGAATATGGTAACGTTCTTCATTCTTCCCCTAATCCTAGATTCTGGTTTCTTTTCTTCTTATTATCAGCGATTTGAAACGAGTGACCAACGAAGATAGCTTGTTTTCAAGGGTTGATGGAGAAATAGGTGAGTGCATTTTGATTTTTCTCAGTGATGCTCTATTTTTCATGTATTATATTGTTCTTTGATGTTGGATGATCAATGGCTGAAAAATGTAGGTTATGCCACTTCAAACACATATTTTCTTATTTTTTGAGTTTCAAAAGCGTCCATGCATTAGGGAAGTAGGAAAAACTAATCAAAATCCAATATATGGTGAGTTTTGCAGCATCAATTTTCCCATGCCATTTCACGGTTGCAATTTGTTGTTGTAAATCTCAATAGGTGTGATGAGGTCATCAAGACCAAGACTATCACACTAGATGAGGGTCCTCTTACACGTTCAAAGACCAAGAAGTTAAGGGAACAATTTTCAAATGACTTAAGCAACTACTTTGCTAGCATGGACGTGGATCTACTCAAAGGGAGGTCCATAATGATGTTGCAATTCATTGAAGAAGATCGTGTAATGGGCTTGGAGGAAGGTGGTAGCAATGGCTTGAAGAAGGGCTTATGAGAAGTCCTTAGCCCAAAACGAATTACATTTACTTAGCCTAGAAGGAATAATGATTAATCAAATCCTTTAAGGATTAGGGTTATGTAATGGGCGGATTATTGTTACTTGTTGTTTAAGTATATGATTTCTTTCTTAGTTTTGAATTTGTGTTTAGTAGCCTATTTAAAGAGGTCAAATTTCATTATAAGATCATTCAAGTTTTCAGCAATCAATTGAAGAGTTAATTCTCGTGTTCCTTAGTGAACGTTTATGCAAGTCTTCTATCAAAGAGTCCAGGAGGTTATGCGTTTCTTATCACCTAGAAGATCACATCTATTTGTAGCGAGTTCTACCCTATATCAATAAACCATTTATCACACGTTGGGATTGTTAGATTGATTTGCACATCAATCTTTATTTTTTGTTGAAGTTGAAGAAGAAAATCCAAAATGTTAGAAGATCAAAGTTGGATGCGTAGTTTGATCACCTTTGAATCCAGGAGTTCGAGCTTCGATTCATGTCTAGTGGTATTAGAGATCGGTTCAAAATCCATGGCAATAAGTACATTGTTGGAGGTTCTTGAAGGTGTTCATAGAGTTTCTTGAAGTTCTTAGACGTGTTCGAAGGGTTTCTTAAAGTTATTGAACATGTTAAAGATATTCTTGAAGGATTCTTGAAGTACAAATGCATGCTACTCAATCAAGAGTTGGTTTGAAATATTCCAACTAGGGAATGAGTGGTCTTAGAAGAATTTGAAGATGTCTTTCCCGAGGAAGCACCGAAAGGACTACCACCAATCCAAGGGATAAAGCATCAAATCGATTTTGTTCTTGGAGCTATAATTCCAAAAAGGCAACTTATAGGATGAATCTAGAAGAGACTATAGAATTGCAAAGGCAGATTGATAAGCTTTATGTAGAGAGGGCATGTTAGTGAAAGCATGAGCCCTTGTGCAGTTCCACTCATTCTCGTGTCAAAGAAGGATCAAACTTGGAGGATGTGTGTTGATTGTCGAGCAATCAACCAAAATAAAATTTAAGTATCGACATTCTATACCACATTTAATGAATTACATGGATCTAGCTTGTTTTCTAAGATTGATTTGAGATTATGTAATCACCAAATTCGTATGAAGGAAGGCGATGAATGGAAGACATCTTTTAAAATGAAGCATGGTCTATATGAATGAACGGTGATGCCTTTCAAATTGACTAATGCTCTAAGTAATTTTATGAGGTTGATGAATCACATATTGATAACTTTTATTGGGAAGTTCGTTGTTGTTACTTCTACGATATTCTAATCTATTCATGGAGGATCATCTTAAGCATGTACTAGAAGGGTTGGCAACTTTGAGGAAGGAGCATCTATATGCCAATCTCAAGAAGTGTGTGTTTTGTACCTCAAGCGTGGTATTTCTTGGTTTCGTAGTTAGTGCTAATAGAGTTAAAGTCGATGAAGAGAAGGCAAAGTTATTCAAGCAAGGCCTTCCCCTACTAACGTGAATGAAGTGAGGAGCGTTCATGGGTTTGATGGCTTCTATCGATGATTTGTTCCAAATTTCAGCACCAGAGCCGCACCATTGACTCAATTATCAACAAGAATGTGGTTTTCTATTGGGGAGAAGAGCAAGACAAGGCATTCGAGCTACCCAAGTACAAGCTTACTCATTCTCTTGTTATGATGCCACCTGATCTTCATAAGACGTTTGAAGTAGAGTGTGATGCATCAGAGATGGGAACTGCAGCGGTGTTGATGAAAGAGAAGAAGCATATTGCATACTTTAGTGAGAAGTTCAGTGGAGCTACGTTTAACTATCCTAGTTACGATAAGGAGCTCTATGAGTTTTTGAGATGTGGCAACATTACTTGTCGCCAAAGGAATTTGTTATCCATACTGGTAACGATTCTCTGAAGTATTTGAAGGCCCAACACAAGTTGAACAAGAGTCATGCTCGTTGGGTGGATTTTATTGTATAATTTCCATACGAGATCTAATATAAACAAGGCAAGGAGAATATAGTTGATTATGCTTTAGCAAGAAGGAAACTTTGATAAAAACCATGGATGCAAAGTACATTGGTTTTGAGCAAATCAAAGGGCTCTATAAAGGTGATTTCAATTTTGGAGAGATCTATAAGTCATGCGAGAAGCATGGGGAAGGAATATTCTAGAGGAGTGATGGTTATCTCTTTTGTGGAACCAATTGTGTGTTCCAAGAACCTTAGTTCGAGAGCTATTGTTGAAGGAAGCTCATGGAGGAGGATTGATGGCTCTCTTTGGTGTAGCTAAGACCTTGAGTTTCTTAAAAGATCACTTCTATTGGCCTCACATGAAATGAGATGTGGAGAGCTTGTGTCCTAGATGTGTGGGGTGTCGACAAGCCAAATATAAGGTGCAATCAACTACATTATACACATCTTTGACTATACCATATGCACCATGTGTCAACATCTCAATGGACTTTGTGCTAGTATTCCGAGAACAAGGAGAGGCAGGGACTCTATATTTTTGGTGGTGGATCAATTTTCAAAGTTAACACACTTCATTCCATGCCATAAAACTGATGATGTTGTTAATGTGGCCGATTTGTTCTTCAAGGAGGTCGTGAGATTGCATGGAATGCCTCATACTATTATGTCTGATCGAGATGCAAAGTTCTTAAGTTATTTTTGGAAGACATTATGTAAGAAAATGGGAACAATGTTGTTGTTTTCTACGACTTGTCATCTTCAAACAGATGGGCAAACTTAATTGGTCAATTGCACTCTATCCCAAATGCTTTGAGCAGTGATCAAGAGTAACATCAAGGTTTGGAAAGATTACCTACCTCACGTGAAGTTTGCATACAACAGGGCAGTGCACTCGAAAACCAAGACTACCACACCAGAAGAGTTTCCTCTTACATGTTCAAATGCCAATAAGTTAAGGGAACAATTTGCAAATTACTTAAGCAACTACTTTGCTAGCATGGATGTGTATCTACTCAAAGGGGGGTTGATTCGGGTCCAAATGCACACATTTTACCCCTCATTTCTTGTTCGTTTTGTTTATTAGATCATCGTCACTCGACCTATTTTATGCTAGGTTGTGCTTGTCTTGGTACATTTCAGGTCCTATCACGTGTGGAAAGGCCCGGGACAAGTTCTTGGTCTTTCGGAGGTCAAAGCTAGCCAAAAAGTTGAGGCTAAGCACTGTTCACCACCTAGAGCTTCAGTTCACGGTCTAAGATGACCGTGAAATGAAAGCCTAGACCGTGAAGTGACCAATTTCCATAACATTTTTGCAAGTTACTGGCCTTAAGTCAGTTCACGGTCTAAGACCGTGAACTAAAGCTCCCGTCCGTGAACTGGGCCCTGTCGGGCAAATTTAAAGACAGCAGCAGGGAGAGAGAAAGGGGAGCTGATTTTTGGGGAGGAAATAGTTTCTTTCTCTAGGGTTTCAATCCAAAACACCAAAGGGGAGTTCTAATGTGTGTGTGAGAGAGAGAGAGAGAGAGAGTTTTGAGTGATCTTGGAGTTTAATTGAAGGCATTGATCAAGCTTGGAAGCAAGGAATCAAGCCTAAAAGAAGAAGAAGATCTTGGGCTCCAATTTGTAATTTCTCTCTCTAGAAACTCATCCTCTTCTCTTGGGTTTAAGAACCCTAGTTCTAGATTTTGTTTTATTGTTGATGTATGTGACAAATTCTATCTTTGATTAATGAATTTATCTATTTGATGGATGTTTGGTAAGGATTGAATGAATTTGGATTCCTTAACTTGTCAATTGAGCATTGACCTAGGAGAGAGAAAACCTCCTCAGAGCCCCCTATTGGCGTCTTTGGGTCACTCCTATCGTACATTGTCCGGATAATCCCCGAGGGAGTTGATTCCATTGGTCTCCTAGCAATATATGAAACCATAGGTTGAATAGAGCTCCTACCCATCCATCACTTTGTCGTTCCGGGTCCGTCCCGAGTGAGTCAATCTCATAACAGTAGGATAGTGAATCGATAGAGTTAGGATAGTACTCAACATCGATCCAAAGGATAGAACTAGGGGGATTCAACCCAAGAGAGCTCCCAACCTTGTAAATAGCTAGGTTAGTGGTTACTCTAGGTTAGTTAGTTTACTTTTGTTAATCACGAACCCTAAAACTGAAGTAGGGTAATCCTAGATCCTCGTGCTACGATAAATTATTATTGCTTACTTGCCCCATGCTATACCCGGTCACCGGTTATACTTGGCCCGCGATTGGGATATGTAGTTAGAATCGATTCAGAGGCCCATAATGATGTTGCAATTCATTTAAGAAGACCGTGTGATGGGCTTAGAGGAAAGTGGCGACAATGGTTTGACGGAAGGGCTTATGTGAAGTCTTTAGTTCAAAAGGAATTCCATTTACTTAACTTAGAAGGAATACTGGCTGATCAAATTCTTTAAGCATTAAGGCTATTTAATCGGCGGATTATTATTACTTTTTATTTAATATTTTGCTTCTCTTCTTAGTTTTGGATTTGTGTTTTGTAGCCTATGTAAAGAGGCCGAATTTCATTGTAAGATCATTCAAGTTTTCAGCAATCAATTGAAGAATTAATTGTCCTGTTCCTTAGTGAATGTTTGTGCAAGTATTATGTCGAGGAGTCGAGGAGGTTGTGCATCTCTCACCAACTAGAAGATAACATTTAGTTGTGGCAAGTTCTACCAAATATCAATCGACCATTTTCACAAGTTGGGATTATTTGATTGATTTGCACATCTATCTTTATTTTTCGTTGAAGTTGAAGAAGATAATCTGAAAAGAGAGAAATAAGATTATAGGTTCGAGAAGGGTTGGAGAAGAGAAATAAGATCAAAGGATTGCGCAGAGGGATGTTTTTTTTTCGAGGGGCGCGGGGGGGGGGGGGGGGGGGGGGGGGGGAGAGGAAGAGTTTCGGCGGTTGTGTATTGGAAAAGAGAGGATATGTTCATTTATTGGATTGAAATTTTGATGGCCTACATTTGACCAAATTACATTTGGACACCTATCGTTAGTTAACAGGACGGAAAAGGTGTTGGTGCAATCAGAATTTGACATAAATAGATTGTTGCAACAAAACATATTTATCACTGTGCAACAAATGGCAAACTTAAGCGGCAATCGGTTTAGGGTAAATACAATATATTGGTCCGAACTATTAAGGTGTTCAAAATAATAGCCACAACTATCAAAATACAAATTATTATTCATCACTATTGTTGCGGGTCAAGATATGGCTAACAACTTGTTACCATAATTAAATTTTTAACAGAGACTGCCACGTCAGCAGCCACATTGTCTTCCACATGAGATTATTTTTAATTTATAATTTTAAAACAAAAAAGATTAAAAAAACCTATCCCCTCATCTTCTTCTTCCCATTTGAATTATCCCCTAGCCAATCCTTTTGTGACATGTGTAATGTGTCTAAGGGTTGCTCTCGTGTTAGGTAGCTCTCGCTAATTGAGCTTGATTGAGTTAGATATAGCGACCCTACTTTCTTCTAGTCTACACCATTGTCGAGTCACCCTTATGTTTGGAAGCTCCCATCATAACATTTGAGCTTAATTGAGGTTCCACAAAGGTGAGTTTTGCATGTTTCCTGCTAAGAATAAAAAGTTAGTGTGGGAGAAAGTTTTTAATGGTGAACATTGTTCATGAAGTCCAAAATGTGGCATGTTTGTCTTGCTCTCTAGTACCCCCTCAGAAAAAAGAGAAAGAAAAGAAAAAGAAAAATAAAAAAAAAAGAAAGGAAGGAAGAAAAAGAAGTGAAAGAGAAGTAATAATAGGGGTAAATAAGAAAAGAGATTAGTCGCCACAAAGATGATAAGTATGCTCGAGAAAGGTGTTTCTTGGCAGTCAAGTTATTGTAATACCTACTTGTTTGTTAACCTCCTTCACTATTGTGCTTGAAAATTGGATAGCATGGTAGCCGAGGATGTGTGTTTGAAAGCTGTTCATGATTGGTTGTGGATGGGAATTAAGGAAGTGTGGTTTTTGGCCGATGCTAGTGGCCATTGCTTGTAGGAGAAGGTCCTAGTCGAAACCATGAAACCTTGTGTTGGTTTTATATTGAAGATGTGGAACCTCATATCATGTTTTCCAACACCGAAAAAGTCTTTTCCCCATGTCCAAGACAATAGTCAGTTAGGGATGGCAATGGGTCGGGTTGGGTCGGGTTTTGCCAAACCCAAACCTAAACCCATGGGTTTATCCGTGAAAAAACCCCGGGGTAAAACCCACTGGTACTGCTAATGGTACCGCTACAAGTGGTAATGGTACCGTACCACTAGCCCTGCTAGCGTACCACTACTGCTGATAGAGCTACCAGTGAGAGTGGTATCGTACCAATACCAGTGGTAGCGTACCACTAGTCGAAAATCACTACCACTAGCGCACTAACGAAGTGGTACTTTTTTGCAGGTGGTCGGAGTGAGTCTGATTGAAGGATTTCACCGGAAAAAAGTCTACCGGTCGGAGAAAATTTGGCAGTTAGAGCGGAGAGACTGCTGGGAAGAAAAAAAAGAGAGAGAGAAAGATACAATTGTATAAGTTGTAGGGTTTAATTTTTTTTTTTAAAAAGGCATGTATTTTATATGGGTTTTTAATTCTCTTGCAACTTGCTATGCCATCTGTTCCAGCTTCAAACTGAAGGTTCAAGTAGTACGGCAGTGAAGCAAATTGAGGAAGTGGCGAAAGATGTTAGACATAGGAAGCGAAAGGAAAAGAGATCTAAGCTTGAAATGGAGCGATTAAGATTGGGGATTCTCGATGACAATGTTACACCTTCCCCAAGAACAAGAAGAAACATGTCTGCCTCTCAATTTAGTTCCCAATGAATCAGTTGATTATCGCTTGGAATGTTCGAGGCCTGGGTCAGAGTATCAAACAGGCTAAGATTAAAAGAATCCTGAATAGGTGGAAGGCGGATGTGGTAGTTCTTATAGAGACCAAATGGGGCAAGTGTAACCAGAGATTGATCAGTGCAGTTAGTGGATCTAGGAAGTCTAGTTGGTTTGCTAAGAATGATAGGGACGCTTGCGGAGGCATCGCAATGTATTGGGATAGGGATAGATATCAGATGCTTAATGCTTGGGAATGAGCTTTCTCGATTGCAGTTAAATTTCAGGTTGAGAACACCCAAGATACTTTTGCAGTTCTTGGCGTATATGGTCCCCAAACTAAAGAGGAGAAACTCCTTTTCCTGCGAGAGTTACAGATGGTGTGTCAGGCGTATACGGAACCATTGTGCTTGATTGGTGATTTCAACTTGGTCAGGATTGACAACGATTTTCAGGGGCATCCGCGGGATTCGAAACTCATGTTGGAGTTTAATAACCTCATTAGCAGTTGTGGGCTTATTGAGCTTTCCCTTACTGGAGCTAGGTACACTTGGAGGAGAGGGTGTACTTCCAGGTCTTTCTCTCGCATTGACAGAGCTCTGATTAACCGTAACTTCGATGTTTTCTTTGCGCCACAGTCCATTATGGCTCTTTATAGAGTTGAATCTGATCATAATCCAATTCTTCTGCGATGGGGCAATGAAGACAGAGTCCGACGCCCATGGAAATTGGAGAATATGTGGTTGATGGAGGAGAATTTTATGACTTGCCTTGTCGGGTGGTGGTGCATCCCTGTTTCTGGTGTAGGAGGACTGTTTCGATTTGGGGAAAGATTAAGAAACTCAAAGCTTCTAATTAAAAAATGGAATGTTGAGGAGTTTGGAAGAGTTGAGAAGAAAGTTTCTGACTTATTAGAGAAGATTCGTGTCATTGATGCCTTGGAAGAACAACAGGTGCAACCTGAAGATTGGGAACAGAAACTTGTTGAAAGAGGATTGCTGAGATGTGATCTTGAGAAGACCCTCTTAATGCAAGAGATCTCTTGGCGTCAAAAATCGCGGGGACTATGGTTGAAAGTTGGCGATAAAAATACTCCCTACTTCCATCGAGTTTCCTTGAATAACAGGAGAAGGAATTCTTTTCAGCATGTTAAGGCCATGGTTTCAACGTGTGGTAAAGAGGAACTTCAATGTGCTTTTGTTCAACACTTTCAGTGTAGATTTCGGGAAACCAGCAACAACCGACCTTTCCCCACTAGCTATAGAGCTGATCTGGTATCTATTGATGATAATTATAGTTTGACGAGACTTTTCACTCTTGATGAGATTTGGAGAGCCATTTCGGATTGTCGGGGAGATAGGGCGCCTGGACCTGACGGATTCACCTTGGAATTCTACAAGAAAGGGTGGGATATCATCAAGACTGACTTACTTAAAGCTTTTGATAACTTCTTTATCACAGGTGAATTGCCTAACTCGGTTGCGCACTCGTTCATTTGTCTGATCCCCAAAAAGGAAGCGGTTGAAGAGGTGAAGGATTTTAGGCCGATTAGCCTTATTGGCAGCCTTAATAAAATCATTTGTAAGGTCTTGTTTGCCAGATTAAGACCGCACTTGAGGTCCTGGATTTCTATCTATCAGTTTGCTGGTGTCAGGGGTAGACAGAGTCACCATGCTAGTTTTATCGCCAATGAAGTTATTGACAGCAGAAGGAGGAGTGGTAAACTAGGTCTCATCTTGAAATTGGATATTGAAAAGGCCTTTGACTCGGTTAATTGGAACTGCTTGTTTAAAATTATTGATTCCATGGGTTTTAATCACATATTTCAAAAATGGATCAAAGGTATTGTCTCTCATTCAAAGCTGTCGGTACTTGTGAACGGGAAAGCAGCTGGTTTTTTTTGGGATGGAAAGGGGTTTGAAACAAGGGGACTCATTGTCCCCCTTTCTATTCAATCTGGTGATGGATATCTTTGCGTTTATGTTGGAACAAGCAAACTCTGCCGGTCTTATTTCATGTTTCTGTATGGATGAGACAAGTCGGAGGGGTGAAGTGTCTCATATCTTATATGCTGATGATGCCATCGTTTTCTGTGATGCTACTGAGAGTGAAATTACGAACTTGCTTGCAGTCTTGTTATGTTTCCAACAGGTGTCGGGACTGAGGATTAATCTTGAGAAGAGTAATTTGTTTCCTGTTGGTGAGGTTCAACAGCTTGAGAGATTGGCGGATCTTCTCTGTTGCGATTGGAAGTTCCTCCCAACAACGTACTTGGGACTTCTGTTGGGCGCATCACCTCTTGCAAGCAGTAGTTGGACCCCGCTTATTAATAGGATTCAGCTGAGATTGGAAGGCTGGAAGGTGAGTCTCTTGTCTTTTGGAGGCAGAATTGTTCTCACCAAAGCCTGCCTTGCTAGCTTTCCTACCTACATGTGTTCCCTTTTTCTTTCACCCCTTCATGTGGTTAAGACTATCGAAAGAATTCAATGCTTTTTAATTTGGTCTGGGAATAATGATCAAAAGAAATTCCATCTGGTTTCGTGGGATCGTTGTAAAGGCCGAGGGAGTTGGGAGATTTGGGCATTCATGATTTGCACAGGCATAACATAGCACTTCTGGCTAAGTGGTGGTGGAAGTTCGCTAAGGAGGCGAGCTGGTGGAAGAGGTTGATGATCGCCTGATTCCAAGTGGAGTCCTGGTAAGCCCTTTAACTCGGCTGGCTGCAACCCTTGGAGTCAGATATACAAATTGAAAGGCGAGTTCTGGAAGTACGTTGTCATTAGTCCCGGAAACACAGGAGAAGGAATTTCCTTTTGGAAGGACTGATGGATCAGAGAAATCACCCTTGCTGACTGCTTCCCTCGAGTTGTGGCTGCTGTTGAGAACCCCCGCGCAAGACTTCCTGATATCCTTTTTAGAGTTAATGATAGTTTGTCCATTGATATTCCACTTAAATTTCATTTGAGAGGTGGGGCGGAGAGAGAAAGAGAGAGTTTGTTTACTCTAATTGCAGGTCAAAGTTGTGTTTTTTCAGTAGGGGATGATAGGATTTCATAGTTGCTGAACTCCGAGCAGAATTTCTCCATGCACAGTATGTATCAACAACTCACCAAAGAGGCTTATTCTGATGTTTCAACAGGTTTGGATGTCTGTGATTTTCCCCACAAGTTCATTTGGCAGCCACATATACCGTCAAAAATTTGCTTGTTCGTGTGGTTGGCATATCAACGGAAACTCCTCACTCAAGATGCACTCAAACGCAGAGATTGGAACCTCCCTAGCAGATGTCCTCTTTGCTTGCTGAATGAAGAAGACTTGGATCACCTGTTCTTATACTGCAGCTTCACTTCTCGCGTGTGGGAAGTCATCAAGAGGTTCGTCCCAGTTCGTGGGAGTCACCTTCAGGGAGAAGTTGCACAAGTAATTAGAGGTTGGCCTTGTCAGAAGCCGCAAAAACCAAGAGAGTGGTGTACTAAGTCCCTGATTCATGCGCTGTTTTGGTGTGTGTGGAGAGAAAGTAACTATAGGATTTTCGAGGACAGGCGGACCACACCACGCATCGTTGCCCTCTCGGCTGGAAGGCTTATTGCAGAGTGGCTCATGGTGGCTGGTAAGATCGACAAGCAGATAGTTGAGGCTTGGCTTGAGAATCTCAGATTGGCCCTCACTGCTACTGGTCTTCCCAGGCCGTAATCGGCGCTGCAAAGGTGCCGAGTTTGTTCACTGCCTGATCATGTGCTCCTTGCAGCGGGACTTGGATCAAGCTTGGATCGTTCTTCCCTTTCTTTAGTTGCTGTTTTGTTATTTGGTGTCTTGTTCCTCTTTGTCTCGCGAATGTGCTTGCCGTGTTTGATCCTTGGAGACCTGTTTGTTTGTGTATGTGTTTACTCTGTTTTGGTTGGAACTTTCTACTGCTGGCCACCTGTCTGGCCTTGTCTCTTTCTGGTCTTTCTTTCTTTTTTTGTAACTTTCACTTTCTCTTTAACTAATAAATGAATTACATCATTACCAACAAAATTTCTCAATGTGTAATTAATAAAAAATAATTAATTAATAAATTCATTTTTTTCCGTACCCAAAATACCATTGGTTGTCAATCTGAAGGGGTTGTCACCGTATCTCACTCATTGAGGATTTTAATTACAATTAATTGTAAATAAAAAAAACCTAATTAAAATCCCCCGACCCATTCACCCGTTACCCAACTTCCCCTCTCACAATCCATCTCTGATTTCTCTCTAGATTTTCCCCCAAGAAGAAACCCGATCCCATTATCCACCCTCACGCTGGGTTTACCCGCAAGAAACCAAAGCTCCACCATGGCCACATCAAGCAACACGGGGAGAGCTCGATTAAGTTGGAGAGGCTTGCACGACAAACGAACGACAGTAGGATAATTTTTTGATCGTTGAGAAATGATTGATGCAATTGGGTTGGACAAACCCTTAGAGCAAGCGATAGCCAGGAACCTACTCGAAGGCAACCAAGCGATCAAAATGGAATGGACTCAATGAGGTAATAATTTGTTCTCGTCAATCATATATGATAGTTGCGAGGGCTGAGATAATGGGATCCTCAACAGTACCGGGGACAAAACTTTTAACTATTTGATGGATTAGTTATGAGAATAGCAATTAGAACATGAGGTTGTTCTAATAAAGACCGGGGACAAACCTTTTAACTATTTGATGGATTAGTTATGAGAATAGCAATTAGATTATGAGGTTGTCCTAATACAGAGAGTTAAATTGTTAGCTTGAGATTGGTGGATGAATCCCGTAAAGGAGGGGTGTCCATTTCAATTAGTAAAGGGGGTTCCATTTATATATATATATATATATATATATATATATATATATATATATATATATATGGTAATGACTGGTGTACGTCAGACGTATACTATACGTCGGGAGATCTAGCCGTTAGATGTACTTAGATGAGCTCCAGCCGATCTCAACGGTCAATTTTTGTTTTTCATTAAATCAAACTTCGGGTTGGGGTTTAGAAAATTGGTGACTGGGATTTATCCATTAGAGGTTAGGGTATAGTATTATACCCCAAACTCGATTTAATTCATGGTCTAGATAGAGATATCTCACTAGTAGTATCTGACGCCTGTTTGAGGAAGATGATTGGTCCGTCTAGCGTACACCCGGCCGCATCAACAAATTCACCTGTCACCCTAGGCGTATATATGGATACGACTCGTATGCTGCAGACGCATAGTATGCTCCAGGCTTGTGCATCGTTGATCTAATCTAACGCCTGTTATTAAATCTAAGTTAATATATTATTAATTAATAATTATTAGTACCCATTAATAATTATACATACGGTATAGTCCTCCAACAATTTAAACCATTAATTTTACTATTAAAGTACTTTTTCTCATGCCTATGTACTATTAAAGTCTGCCCATTGAAATTGTTTTCGGATTGAATTTTTATTTTCTTCTTTGTTTTAAAAAAAAGCAAGCTTCTTCTTCTTCCCTCGTTGAAATCGAAGAAACAACAACACAGTAACAAACGAACTGAAAAGAACCATATTCCCATATTTCCAACATACAATTAAATTCCAGAAAACACAACAGCTTGTTTGAATCAGCCTATCTACCCTAAACCCAATATCATCGTTCAGAAAAGTTTCCAGCAAACCCATGTCGATTGAATGCTACAGATTCGTGTTTGAAATTCCCAGGGTTGGATCACACGGATGAGCTAGGCCTGTCGCGATCGATGACAGGGAGAGGGTGACAGGTGAATTTGTTGATGCGGCAGCGGATCCGAGGTCCGGCGGGTAGGGGTTCAGTTAGTCTGGATTCATCCCTAGGATGGAATTCGATCTGGACTGCGGTGGGTTCAACGTGTTTGACTGGAGAGGAAGATGATTGCTCCGTCTATTGTTCAAAAGATTGAAGGGAGAAAGGGGAATGTAGGGTTTCCAAAGAGAAGAGACACTGGTGGGATCAGTCCTGGGATAGTGACATGGGCTCTCCGGATAAAAGAGATGGCGGTGGGATGGTGACGTGGGGTTGTCGGAGAAGAGAGATGGTCATCGGATTATGGTGGTGAGTGGTGACGGCGGTAACTGGATAATTGGGAATCTGGGATGTTGAGAATCGCAGGGGCCAGGGAAGACGACGATACATGAAAAAACGCCATCGTTTTGTGCTCATCTCTGAATCGAAAGTGTCCTGGAGAACGACGTCGTTCTATAGGCGTAGCTGAAAACAGAAAATTTTGAAATGGTATGAGGGTCGAGCCGGCATCTTGGTCATTACCATGGGCAATTTTCACCATTGCTGCTGAACAAGCTTTTTGATTCGATATACTTACACTGTTATGTTTACAATTATAAATGAGTTCTTGTAAAATTAAAACATAAAACTAAACTAAGCAGGCCTTTTGTTCCAGGCTCAATAGGGCTTAGTCAAGCAGATCGGCGACTGTCCTCCCTTTGTCTCTTTCTTTATTCCACCAACAGAGAACAATAATGGCAAAGTTGAAAATTGGAAGACTACTTACCTACCAAATCAAGAAAACGATCCATCTTCCTACTTTTTCTCCCCCCCCCCCATGCGCTGGCTTCTCTATTTTCCTTTAGACTAAAACTCAATCGCCCTCCTCCTCCCTCCGCCTCCCCCTCCGCCTCCGTTGCATGCACGTTTCTGCCTCCGCCAGTCAATCAACCGTTGGTCGCTCAGTAGCGGTCTCCTCCTCCGGGCCACCATCGTCGCCTGCCACCTCCGCCACTGATTCGCTCTAGCGGCTGTGGGAGGAAGAGCGAAGGAAAGTCGCCAGGACTAACCACATTGGTTTTGGGAAGAAGAGCGGGCCACCATCGTTGCCTGCCACCTCCGCCGCTGATTCATTCTAGCTGATTCGTTCCCTATCTGCTTGACTAACCACGCGGTGTCGCTGGCCACGTTTCCACCGCCGCAGGTACTTTTCTTTAATTGATTGTTAACTATTTGGTATATTGTATTAGAATAGTTGATCATAATGTGTTCTTAATTCTTATACTCCTATAGAACATCCACAGTACGTGCAATAACAGAAATTGAGTAGGGTTTCCGACTTCCGTGGTGTAATTTTCTGACAATGGATGATGTATCGCAATGGTATCCGTAAGTATTGTTACCAACTAATCCTTACGATAGTCTACTCCGCTTCCTTTTCCTATTGTCAGCCATTACTAACGGTTTTATTTATAGGGAGTTTATGGTTGAGCCTGGTTTCGTTGTAAATCTGATGTATGAGGAAGCAGTAGCTATGTCTAATTTTTCGGATTCAATCGTTCTTATATTGTTGCAAGAGAATGGTGACGATGAGGTTATTGAAATAAACTTTTTTATCATTCATCCTTCTCGATCTCGTTTGCAGTTATTATGTTTGTTAATGCTTGTTAATTTTTTGAAAATCCTTTTCTTGTTTTAAACACCAGGAACTTCTTACCGCATCTCCAGACGTGTCACCGAGTTGAGGACATCCTGGTGTGCTGAATGTAGAGTGCATTTGATCCATCTAGCTATCGAGGATGAGTATGCAGCTGTTGAGGTTGTTTTCCCATCGACAAACTTACGCAAAATCGTTGCAGATGTAGTAAGTGATGAAGATATGGGCAATGCCGATTTCGTTACCCTTGTCAACTTGCTTGGTGGAAACTCTTATGAGTTTATGGTCACATTGGGTCCTTGGAACAATGTGTCGAGTTATTTTGAGCTGTTATTGGTAAAATTATTTTTTCCTCCCGGAAACTAAATACCATTTCAGCAATGTCAATAGAATCTACTAAAGTTGCTTAGTGTCCGCCTTAATGTTATTTCTCTTGTTATGCAAGTGTACTAAGTGTGTGAACACAATGCTTTTTTGTATGGGTTCTGCTCTTCTTAATGAATTGTTGCTTGTATCTTTCTATACTTATCGAAACATTTCTCAATTACTTATAAACGGAATCAGTTGCCTAATGAAAAGTTATGAAGAAAAAATTCAGGTTAATTTGGTTCAAATTACTGTATCATCAACATCCCACACCCCAATTCAACTATCCAAAAGGCTATCTTCATCATCTGTTCACCCAAACTACCCCATAGCTAACCATTTATCTCACCATCATCATCAAAACCCAACAGCCATCAAAACCACGGTTATCTGACAAACGTCGTCGTTTGTGCTCGCTGCTAAAGCGAGACTATCCCCAGGAAGAAGTCGTTCCACAAGCGTAGCTGAAACATGGTTACATGGATGTGGGTAAAAAAAATAAGACGATATGGAGAGCCGAATAGGCGACCTTGTAATGACAATAGCCCATTTTAACCATCAATGTTGTATAGGTTTTTTGATACTTTAAACGTACACGTTTTGTATACATATGTTGTAACAATTAAACATAAAACTAACCAAAAAAATAAAACTAGGGAACTCATGACTTCTTAGAGTTGTTAGAAAAGAATCGATGATAATAACAAAAATAATTAAGGAAGTAAAGCAAAATATATGAAGACGACTACAATTTTTGTATAGAAGTCAATGGCTTTACCCTGACTATATTATATGAAAAAGCTATCTACATGTGCATACCATGCATTTGGACAATAAACCTTTCATACTACTCACTAGATATATCTCTTTCGTCAGAACAATATGTTTTCAACACATTATGTGGTTGTGACATAGTCAATTTGCCATGTTTAAACACCATGTGTTTACATATTATTTTGGTTAGTGAACTTGTATACTTTCATTACTATTTGGGTTATACAATGAGTCTAAAAAGGCATTATAATAGAAATCATGTAATATACACTTCTGACAAATTTGAGTTTCATGCCACCAAAATTCAAAATAGTAAAACGTTGCGGCTTGATTTTACCTTGACCATCATCCCCATTATCTATGATTGAGTCTTGTAATTAGTGTTGAATGATTTGATTGTGATAGTTATTTAGATTTTGGAGTTGGATATATCGTATTTGTAGAACAATTTATTTATTATATACAAAAGTTTTTGTAAAAAAAATTGAAGTTGAAAGCTTAATCGATCTAGTTTTAAATTGAAGAAGTTAGGTTATGGAATGAATACTTGTTAAGTCATTTTTTAACTAAAAGTTGAAAAAATAAACAAGGCAAGCACCCTCAGGTTTCGAACCACTAACCTATAAGTTATTCAAAAACTTCCCGTCCGCTAGACTGTCCTGCTTTTCTTGTTATTATAATGCACACTAACCTATAAGCTATTCAAGAGCTTCCCTCTGCCGTAGGAGAGTGAGATCTCTTTACCTTGCTTCCTATCTCACCTTCTCACGGTATTTCGATAATACCGGTTTGTAACCGTTTACCGGTAAATCGGTAATCGGTAAACCGGTATCGGTAATCGATTCCAATTTAGCGACTGTCAGTATACCAAAACCGTTAAATTCGGTAAACGGTTTATCGTTTACCGACCGAATACCACCCCTACACACTACAGATATAATAATTTACCCATAGTTAATACGAAAAATTCAGGAAGCTCATCGGGTTTACACGTAACTTTCAAAATTCTCGCCCCCCCCCCCCCCAGAGCCAAGCTGTAGCTCCGCCCCTGGGTGTGTTCATGATCACTTCTTCAATCCATAACCAAATCATTCCATTCTCCCCTACTAACTCAATATAAGAGACGAGAAATGAAGAAGGAAAAACATAACTCATCACTAACTTTCTTTGAATTCATTGTCAAAGCTATCATCATAATCAGCAAACTAGAATTGATCCTTGAGACCATGATACTTCCCTTCATTCCCCTTTTCCCACTTGTCCCAACCAGAAACAACCCCCACTAACCTTCAACCTAACTCTCTCTACACCTTCATCTTCTAATTAGGTAGGAATTTAGCTAGACCATGATTTTATCAAATTTCATCCAAGACGTGTAAATTATTTATGTAACCATGTCACCATTGCATAACTTAAACTGATCCAAAAATTGGAATAAGGCCATAGGTTATAATTCATGTGGTATAAAAGGGACGAGGATGTTACCGTGTATAAGGGTCATGTATTTACAGCTTTAAAGTCCATTTGAGTGAGCTACACACTTCTTTATATGGATATAGCGTTTACATTTGTTAAATATCGTTTTGGTTATAACTTATAACTGACATATTATTTTTCTCACATGCTTCACTATCCACTTGACTAGAGTCATTGAGAAAAGTAAACACTGTGATGTTTAATAATAGTATATCTAATGGTGAGGCAAACTCTAACCTTTTTTCTTTAAAAGAACTCGAACTGCCCGGGTTATATTGCACATCTTTTATTTATCTCAATCAACTTCACTAATGGACAACACTATATTATGTTGTTTAAAATCAGCCAAATAATCTATAATTGTAAATATTATATACGCAATTGATTTCATATTTTAATATTGAAAACCTAATAAATTTGATTTTTGGTGAATTGAAAAAAGTAATAACCATCCATTCTCTAATTTTTCAGGACAAAAATGTGTAAAAAAAAGTGTAAATAATGGTAGCGCCAAAATGCAACGTAAAAAGAAAATTCAAAATTGTTAAAATTTGGTTTTTACCTTCTCAGAATAGCGCTTTTTTTCCGTAAAAAATTTGGTTGTCTTTTGAACAAGATTTGGTTCGCCCCCCTGAAACGTTTCCTTCATTCTGACTCCCCATTCTCATTCTATGTTGCATGTCGTCAATCTGAGAGAGAGAGAGAGAGATAGAGAGGCGATGTCGATTCCGCGTTGCTGCCGATGAGTAGAGAGAGAGAGAGAGAGAGAGTTGACGATTCCAATCATGCCATCGATTGGTGACAGCGGCCCGCGTTGCTGCCGACGAGTAAAGAGAGAGAAAGTTGGGCGGAGATGCTCCAACTGGAAGATAAAGAGTTCCATAGTAATCTCGCTTTTCCTTATCCTTTTCCTTCCCCGAATTGTTGGTTTTTACTTTTGGTTCTTTGATTTCGTCTTTGTTTGGCACGAGCTGCATACAAAACAAATCTGGATTGGAAAGAGTGGCACCTATGGTCCCATTCCATAGGATTAAAAAGGCCCCTAAGAAAGGATTGCAGGTAGTCGCTATGCAATTTTTCTTTTCATTTCTTTGAGTTCCTTTTCAAATTAGGACATGACTGGACACTCCCCAATTACCGAGTCCAAACTTTGGGTTTCTGACCTCGTTTCTTTGATCTCGTTTTGTTTTCATGTTGATTTGGGGCTTGCGAATCGGAGGAGGAGGATGAAATGGGGCTGATTAACCGTTTGGTGTTTCTAGAAAATCGATTTGGGGTCTGCGAAGCTGGTTCACTTTGACGGTGGCCAAAGGTGTGGCCTTGTCTGCATTCTTCTTTTGGTTCCCTGTTCCATGAGTGTCTATTAACTAGTTTTCTCTCTTTAGGTTGCTGGATACGACTTGTAATTTGTTTGGGTACACAGGTGATAAACTCTGCTACTGATCATTAGGCTAAGAACATGCCTTCTACTGTTCATTCACCTTCTCTATCTTTTGTTATATGTTGTTGCTCTTGATGTTCTTACGAGCTGAAGGTTGACACTTGTTTTTGTGTTGGTTTCTTAAGCTTGAAAGCTCGTCTTGGCGAGGTTGTTCTGGGAATATTTGATCTTGATTCTGAACATCTTCTTGCAGCACATGAATTCGAAGACCTTGCCCATTGAGTTATTAGTCTCTAATGCGGAATCTGTGAGATATCATAATGACATGCTTTCAGCATTTGGCTCAACCCAGGAAATAAAGCCTTCACGCTATGGGAGTATTCCGCCATCAACTGGTAGTTCATCCATTTTGAATCCAGAGGTACTACTTGAATGAACTTTATTGTCTTTGTAACTTCTCACATAAGTTTGTCTCTGTTTCTTTCTAATTTCAAGCTACATTCATGATTAGTTGTTATATGTTCCATATATGTGACAGAGGGAGGAGGAGAGGTTAAAGGACAGAGAAAAAGGGAAGACCATAAATATTGATCATTTCATGGAAGAGCTGAAGCATGAACATGAATTGAGGTGGTTTACTTTTCCTTCAATAGTGATTGCCCTCGTTTTATCTTGGATTGTAATATGGTGGAGTGAAATCAGTAGAAGGCATGTTCTTAGCCTAATGATCAATACCAGAGTTTAACCTTTCAGATTAAGTCATGTTCTTAGCCTAATGTTGGATGACTAAGTGTATGCTAGGAGAGGTTCTTATGCTTTTTTCGTAATGCTCATATGGTGATTTTTTTGTGTGAATCTGGTTGAAATGTGGTGATTTTTCTTAATGACAGCAGGGATGTTAGGGAGATTCAAGATTTCGAATACCAGGCATGGGCTCAAGTCCAAAGCTTGAAGTTATCTCTTGATGAGCAGAACTTGGAATTATGTGTTAGGAGTGCAAATGAAGTTGAGGCTTTCTTACTTTCCTTCTTTCCCATCTCACTTCTTTCATTATGATAAACTTCTTGTTTCTTTGTCTTTTCTCCAGATGGCAAGATTCATTAATTGGATTCGGGGCCCCTATCCGATCTAATATGAGAACTGGTGGGGGAGTAACAAATGATGTTGTTACTTCGTCCTTGATTGAATCTGTAAGACTGGAGACCTTCATAATCTGTAAGTTGAGGCTTTCTTTCTTTCCTTCTTATTTCCAGCCATTGACTTGGAACCTGCGTATGCAATTGATGCTGCTAAAGGTCTTGCATTCCTTTACTAGGCTCATCGACAAGCTTTTCAGACACCTCAAAACAAAGATGAAGAAGTCAACAAAGTTAAAAGCAAAGCAGATGGAAGAGGAGTCTTGACATGACCAAAGCGTTATGCCAGCTATAGCCAGAGCTAATCACCCCTCCATCCACAAGAGGATCAGCAGGAGCGAGAAAACGAAAGAGAAACTATGGCAAAGCAGCAGTGGCAGCCTGGCCTCCCGCCAACTTCCTCAAAGAGAAGATGAAGAGGACAACAAAGTTAAAATCAAAGCAGCCTTGCAAAAAATGCACGAGGTATGCCCTTGAATAACTAAGAACTCATTTCCAACTCTCTATGTTCGTCAAACCAAAAAATAAACCGTCAAAGGCTGCACTTGTTGTAAATCAACCAAGCTAAAAGATTCTGTTCCATCAATTTCAATGAACAAATAACAAAAACTGAGTGCTTTTTAACTCCTTGCTCTGGATGTTGTTCAACTTCTTGCCCTGTCTGTGTTGTTCAACTTCTTGCCTTGTCCCCTCTTCTGAAACATAAAAAACAAGATAAAAAGAACATTGAAACTGTAACTTTTAGCAAAGGTTCTCATATAATATATACATTAGGATGCATTAGATTATTTTAACCAAAAAAAAAAACCGTTGGGTCCTCTCAGATTGGCGTTCAGAACATTGAGTAGAAGACTCCACACTAGGACTTGTATGCTTATTGGATTTCCCTTGCTGCTGATGTGTCATAGTACTACTCCTAATACGTGGCCCAGTCTGTTACAAGAGTAGAAATTAACTCTTAAGCTGATAGCTACCTCTACCAAATAGAAGATAATTTAGAAAGAAAGTGTTGTATAACCTTATGCAACTTCGATGTGTTTTCCGTAGGCTCTACATCAGCATCGTGGTTGCTGGTTTGCTGCTTCTGATATAACCATTATAACAACACTTAGTTTTTAAGAACTATTAATTCTGATAAGAAGTCAAATATGTTTTACCAATTACCTTTTGGGGCCGACCACTTTGGTCATCGAACATAGTTTTTAAGAACTATTAATTCTGATAAGAAGTCAAATATGTTTTACCAATTACCTTTTGGGGCCGACCACTTTGGTCATCGTCATCATCTCCATCATTACCATCGATTCCCTTTCAGCTGGAGTTGTTCTCATCATTTCCAACTTGTCCCTCACTGCTGTCAACCCCCCTCAAGCAACCTGGAAAGATAGAGGAGTCTCTAACCCCAATAGGAAAATACGTGTAGCCAAGAACTGGAGTGACCCATATCTGGTGTTGAAAGAATGATCATCCCCCAACTTAGGTGGCGGTGGCATACTGTCTATTGACCTTGGGTTCTTTGAGCAACGTTTAAGTACCAGTTTCTCAGGAAGACTTTTCACCCGTTCTTCTTTCAACACACATAGCATATGAGTGCAGGGAATTCCAACACTGTTAAATTTTTTACAGCTGCACTCCATATCCTTTTTTTCAAGGTTGTATTTTACCTCCACAACCTTCTATTTGTTGAACATACTTAAACTGTAGGTGTGTATGTTTCCATCCTCAGATTGAGTGTTCTTTATGCACCCAATAACCTGCTCTAGTTCACTTCTTAATTTAAGAAATGAAACTTTCGAGAACAACTTAACTGCACTTTCTTCAAGGGGTCTAAGCATGGTGCTCTTTAGCGGGATTAAACCATATTTAGATTTAAAATCTAATTTGATCTCTGTTTCCCTCAAATCCCTACACCAACGGTCATACTGAATGAAAAAGTCAAGCAAACAGTGCCTCTCCTCCAAATATCTTCCAACAAATGAATTTATACCTTCATTTCTTGATATGGTTGTCAGCCCGGCAAAGTAGTGGGAGCGCAAGTATGTGTCCGCCCATTCTCCGCGTCTCCCAAATAAATTTTTAGTCACCCATTGGTTGTTCTGTAGACCACATTTTTCCACAAATGCCTTCCATTTCTCTTCAAATTCTTCTTGCTCATAATAAGCAGTTACAAATGTGCTCCATTGGGGATCGAAGTCTGGGCTATTCTTCACCTTGCCCTTGATATTCTTTGAAAGATGCCACGCACAAAGCCGATGTGTTGCATCTGGAAACATAGTAGCAATGACATTCCTCATTGCTTTATCCCCATCTTTTACAACTGTATGCAAGTCCTTTCCACCCAACATTTCCTTCAATATCTCCAAAGCCCACTTGTAGCTCCCTTCAGTCTCATTAGCTAACAGTGACTCCCAAATAAGCAACTCGTGAAATGATTGTCGATACCTGAAATAGTAAGTGCTTCTCAACTTGTTTAGAGATTAGAAAATTGAATATACGAACCAAAATTAGCACTAAGGTGTGTACCTGTGAAAATCACAAGAGGCATATTGTAAATATTTTTTTTGTATGTCGTGTCAAATGCGAGCAACTCTCCAAAGCACGAGAGGTCAGCTATGCTCATACTGTCTGCTAGGGCTGTTAATGAGCCGAGTCGAGCCGAGCTTTGCCATAGTTCGGGCTCGGCTCATTAATATATTTCCAGACTCGAGCTCGGCTCGTGTTCGTCACGAGCTTTAATATGCAAGCTCGAGCTCGGCTCGTTTATAAAAATGAAAGCTCGAACTCGGCTCGAGTTCGGCTCGTCAAATAAGCTTAACGAGTCCAAATTCAAGTTCAGCTCATAAAATGTTCATCATAGCTCAAGATTGACCTAGAATTGCGCACAAAATTACATTCTAACCTGTAGCAAAGTCTAGCAAAGTAACACACAATATTTATCCCAATTTCAATACATAAAATCCATGAATTCTAATCCTTTTTTTTTATGTCAAATCATTAAACGAGCTTGTTCGCGAGCTTTCGAGCTGAACATGGTATGGCTCGAGTTCGGCTCGTTTAGTTAACGAGCATCTTCGCGATCCGGTTCAATTAAAACGAATCGAGTGTCGAACGAGTTTTTCTCGAGTCTCACACCGAGCCGTTCATGAGCGGCTTGGTACATTAACAGTCCTACTGTCTGCCCAAAATAAACTGTGGAGCCTATCTTCCTCGTCAGTAGTGTATCGGAGGATGAAGTGCGTGTCCGTACTTTTCCTCGATTTAAGATAGGCTAGTGCGGCTGCCGCATCACTAGGACATAGCCTTTCATTGCAATCTCAGGTGCTGAAATTCATCCCATCTTTTACTGTGTACCCAACTTTGGCATGTCCTCCAGCACTATGCACATCAAGCTTTATGATTTGAGAAGGTTTCATACATGCACTCTTCTCAAATCTAAAGTCTGCCGTGTCAGCCCCTGTTAACCCTCGTTGTGATCTCAGGTGATGAGTACACTGCCGATTAATTGGCATATGATTGTGATCTTCTTTAATATATCCACTATCCATTTTGAATCATTCTTGTTAAATGCCACACGCATTTTTGCTTTACAACCAAATCTGGTCTCCATGGGAGAGTCTCTTTTTCTCTCCTTTGTTGGGGGCTCTATGTCCCTCATAAGAACAAACAAAAGCTCCAGTAGCAACATCTCCCTTGTTGTTCCGAACTTTCTTTGAGCGCCTAACAGAGAATCCCCAAGCCCTTGCATAATCATTGTAAAAGTTGTAAGCTTCTTCGAAGTCATTAAATATCTGGCCGATTTTAGGAGGATCTAAAATCACACCTTCGATCCCAGTCGTTTCTCCATTCGGAATGCCATTGTCTGTTTCTCCTGTTTCCTCTAAACTCTCAAGGTCATCTTCGATGGCACTGTTACGAGGGTGTTCTTCTTCTTCCATCGATACAATGGCTGCAAATTTCTTTGGTTTAGGGTCTCGGTAGAGTGGGATACTGACTATAGGTTGTTTGGTAGGGTTGCAGGCGGCGGAATGTGTATGTACGTACAAGAATTATGCCCAACCTGCTGCTGGAAACATATTTTCACCCCTCTGTCGTTTTGTCTTTGTTAAGAATGATTATTTTAGTACTTAAATTTAGGTTAGTTACATTAATAAAGTAGATAAATATTACCCGTATATCGGTTAATTGAATTTCTAAGTTCATTTAATAAAGTGGATAAATATTACACTAACTTTAATTAATGATAAAAGATTTTCCCGTATAGCTTTAATAGAATTTTCTAAGTTGACTTAATATGGTAGATAAATATTACACTTACCATAAAGATAAAAACACTCTACATCCCCCATATTAAGACGTGTGAACCCCCTTTTTGCTTTCAGGAATACCCAACTTTGTAACGATAGGATTAGAAGAGCACAATTCTGCACCATTCTGTGAAGCTGGAACAGAAGAGGACCGTGAGAAAGCCACGGTAAGTCAATTATATACACGAGGAAGAAGGGCACCATCGTAAAGTCTCTCTTTCTTCTAAATTCCTCGTCTATTCATTATGATTCCTTTTTTATCTCACGGACAAGAACAAGATGCAGAATGTTGTGGACAGCGAGATAATGACAAGATCAAAAGCGCGGTTGTCCGATATAATGGTTTATCAGTTTACATGTTTTTCATATCTCCATCGTTGGCAGCTTATTTTTGGTTAAAAACTAAAGAACGGCGTTTGTTTTTATTACTATGAATGTAGGAGCCGGAGAAGGATGCATCTTCGGTAAAGAAAGCTAGAAATGAAGTCGGTGTGATCTCTCCATCGACGCCGGGATCAAATATGATTGTTTTTATGGTGAACCGAGGGGAGATGGTAATGCTTTTGTCTGGAAAAGCCGTACCAGATTTTCTTCCCCGTAATTCACTGAAAAGGTATTTTTATCCACCCCACTAATATTTTTCTGCCTTAAAACAAAATCAGTGGTTATATCTTTATCGAACCCACTAATATTCTTTCGTCTTCCATTGCAGGTAGAAACTAAGTTTAGGCTGCCTCACGCTGTCAACTATAGTGAGGAGGAAATCAAACTTGCTCACTACATATTTTCAGCTGACCTTACGCTAAAAGAGGTCCTAGTCGATACCATGATGAAATCCTATACACGAAAGGCGCTATGGTCCCTCTGCCCTAACTCCAATGTTGATGCTGATGTAAGTTTTAATACAAATTATTGGCAAATTTTTTAGTAAGGCAGCAAATAAGGAACCAAGTTTACATGTGCCTTTCTTTGTGCTTGTATCTGCTATGTTCCACCTGGCTTCTGTATCTTCTTCTTCTTCCACCTGGCTTCTGTTTTTTTGCCTCTTTCCACCCAGCTTCCGTAACTCCCCTAGTGTTCCCAAGTTACTAATAATGAGCAAAAAAGATAAGGAACCAACTGTATCTATGTCTTCTTTGTACTTGTATCTAGTGTAGGATGGCGTTTGCCTCTTTCAATTCTATCAAAACAATCAAAATATTGGTCTTCTAATATGCTTTCTTTGCTTCTCATTTTCAATAGAGTTAGTCACAGATTGCACCTTACCTCTCTCCTTACCGTTCAACTCGTATAATATCAATCTCCTAAAAGTTGTTCACCCTGGTTGGTTGGTGTATTAGGTAATTACTGCAATGACTTGCCACTTGACCCTGGACGAAATTTCGACGGATGTTGGCCGTGGAAGAAGAGTATGTTTTCTGCCTACTGAACTGCGGGTACATATTGATTTACCTTGTACATTTATTTTAGGTGAAATATAATGTTTGTTCTATGGTATATAATGAACGTTTAATTCTGCTAATTTAATAAATCATGATTAGGAAATGGTACTTAACTATGGCATGACACCGAAAAAAGCTTTAGAGTGTTACGGTACAAAGTTTCTCACAAGAGCTCACACCTACATAAAGGTTTTCTTCTCAATACTTTTTTCTGCATTTCACTTTTGGCTTCCTCATTAATTGTTTCTAGCTATTGTTTGAAGGTATATGTGAATAATTTTTTTTGCAATCAAGCTATTTAACTTTTTCATAACTGGAATGTCAAATATGGTCTACTGATTTTGGTCTTTCTTGTCGTAATGTAGTTGTGTCTGCCAATGAATGATATGATGCATGGTGATGACATTCATTGGTATTTAGTTGTCATCTTGATGGATGACAAGCAAGTCCATATCTTGGATTCATATCCTTCTAACGAGTGCCAAACACCTCGTAAAGATGCAGTACAAACTATGGTATGGTCAGAATTTGTGCGTGGAATACTATTATATTTGTGAACTGGATTTTTGTTCTCTTCTATTTGTAAAAAAAGTTACTCCTTATGTAGATTGGATTTCTCGATGCCTTGTTCGAGGATCTTTATTTACAAGTGGAACAAATGTGCGATCCCTGACTCGCTATGACACAACACCTAACAGTGGCCAAGTGTAACCAATGAAAGGGACTGCAGTATAGTGGCACAAGTAATAAATATCGAATCCACGGGTCTCTAGAGTTACTATTACTCAGCTTCAGCTCATTATCTAGCAAACTAGATTAAGGATTGATTTATAAGCTACTCTACTGACTACTCTACTAATTACAAGTTGGGAACTCACTTAGGTATGATTCCCCCTAGTTCCTCAATTAGGTCCAAGTTGCAATTACCTTTGGTTGATCTACTGTTGATTAAACTGCGGAAGATCCTAAATTAGCTTGGAATCTCTTAAGCTGACCAAGCCCTCTCAGTCCAACTACCCGGCAGACGACTAGTCTTCACCAGGATAGAAAGCTGAGGCTATGAACACAGAACTCCACTACTGGAACGAATTCCAGTACAAAGCATTGAATTGATTGACTCTCGAACAACCAATTCACCACTATCAATCAAGGAAGCTCTCTTAACCTAATCAGATTCTATCTATCATAGGTTAAAGCAGAAATCAAGAGAATTTGATCAAGATTCAATTGACTCAATAAATCATGCCTCAATCGATTATAATCAAACAATATAGCATCCTAAACTTCATACAAGAAAGATCCTAACACATGGAACTAGGGTTCCTCAAAACCTAAGTGAAGGGAAGTTACTCCATAGAGAAGAGAGAGACTGCAGAAATCTGATCTAGATCTTCAATCTCCATCTCCAAGCTTGATTCCCGAGCTCCAATGGCGAAGAAATCCTCCAAAATAGCTCAAAGAATGTTCCCAAGTCGCTCTCTCTCTCTAGGGTTCGTCCCTTGGGTGTTTGGGAACCAAAAACCCAGCTCTCCCTTTCCTTTGGCTCGAATCTGCCTCAAAAACCCGATTCTGGGCGAATTACGGGCTGAATTACGGTCGTAATTCTTCCATGCCCGTATTTTGCCCAAAACACGCGTTTTGGTTAAGTTTCCGTGCACCCAAAGCTCCTCTCGGCAGTGAAAATACGGGCATGGGAGAGCAAATTACGGTCGTAATTTTCCTGCCCGTAATTCTCCCTCCGCTCCTGTTCAAAGCTTCGTTTTTCCCTCGTCCGGACTCCAAATCAGTCGCCGTTTGAACCCAGACGCTCGTAGTCTCATCCTCTTTCTTTTCATAACAAACTTCCATGATAGTTTGTCCATAATATGAGGTAGAAATCCATTATTCCTCAGGTCATGCTCGTGTTTCTTCTCCCGAATTGCCAAATGATCTCCGATTGACTTGAAACTTGCGCCTACGCTTCACTTTATGTGCTAGGGCCTGAAATGTGACAAAGGAACACAACCTAGCATAAAATAGGCCAAAGAAGTGATAATGCAAGCTTAAACGATTAAGAAACAAAGGGGAAAACATGTGCAAATATCGAGTCATCAAATCCCCCCACACTTAACTGTTTGCTTGTCCCCAAGCAAACCCGACTCAAACCAATGCAACTCTCCAGACCTCTATAGCAACAAACAACCCCGATCGTCGGTAGAGGACTCTCTAGATCATAAAGCAGCTTACGAGGTCAACTGGTCTTCTAAGACGTCCCCTATCTTTCTCAATGCGAGTACTAGACTCAAGTAGGGATGGCAATCAAACCCATGGCCGCGGGTACCCGACCGCCCCCGACCCAGTCAACGCGGGGAATCCCCGCTTTGACCGGGTATGAGGCGGGTATGGGTAAAACCCGGAAAAAGTTTGATGGGTATGGGGCGGGTATGGTTTTAGCCTCCCCTGCCCCATACCCATACCCATACCCGCCCCACCAAGAGAATTTTTTCACATATAAAAAAATATGTGTATTAAATTGTAATCTATCAATGGGGATGATGATAACTCGAGAAAATAAATAGTAGAAATGCAATTGAGTAACCACCTTAATCAAAACCTAATTCATTTCCCTCAATTCTCCTTCCACTCTTTCACTTTCCCCCTTGTCAACAAGATTATGTTAGTTAATTATTACTTAGTAAATGTATCAAGAGTTAGAGCATAATAACTTAAAAAATATTGTAGTCTATATTATGTATTAATGGATGTTTTAGGATCATATTCTTTGAATCGTATTTAGAAAATGACTGTGTTTTGTTGACTTCATGATATAATAAGTTTGTTTATGGTTATAATTAATAGTTTTCTTGTAAGTTTTAGGTATAATAATGTTGGATGTACTGGGATGGGTATTACCCATGCGTACCCGAAACCCATGGGTATGGAGATGGGTTTGCAAAACATTCCCCCGCATGGGTATGGGGCGGGTATGGGTTTGGGTATTTGAAGATGGGGATGGGGATGGTTTAGGCAAACCCGCCCCATTGCCATCCCTAGACTCAAGCCAGGATCATGAGAAGAAGTAGAAGTAAGATGGTCAGTTCATGGATAAAGGGACTCACACCATTCACAACCAAGGACTTTTTGTACTGGGGTGCTCTTTCACTTCATTTCACCGTTGGAACCCCTTTTTCACTTTCATTTTACTTTTTTTTCATTCACTTAGCGGGGGTTCCAACTGCAGTCTTTCGCACGGTCGACCCTTATTAGTCGAGCAAGAGCAATTTCTGTACATCTGGCGCTCGCCAGAGTACTTCTTTCAACTCCTTTTCCTCAACTCGTGTGGAGGGTCAATGAAATTAAGGGGGGTCGGAAGCTCTATCCGTGCCCTTAAAAACACATCCTCAAGTAGGCAAACCGTTCGAGTACCCCACTAAGGATCACCTTGTACTGGAGACAGTTTAGCTTCACCTTGTAGGAGTACCCCACTAAGGATCACTAAAATCTCCTCCAAAACCCGATTTTGTGCAATGAACGGTGCCACACACGTTGGGCTTACACCATGTTTAAGATTTTGATGATTTCGACATGGAGGACCAACTGCTTTTCATTTCACACATGAGCACCCTATTCGATACACGAGTCCATAACACAATCCAAACAAAGTCCACATTACCACATGAATTCAACGGTCTTAGCTCCACTAATTCACAAAATCAACTGGCACAGCAGAGAGCTAGGTAGGAAAAATCTTATACTTCAACATCCTCCATAGTGCTACACTACCTCCCTAGGTTGCACATTACTACAGAGACTGTCAATTCAAATCATACTGAGCAGGCCATTTGCAAGGAAACACGTACTTGGAGCCCTCAAATCGAAATTCGGACAGTGGACTAGGCTCCAAGCACACAAACAGCCAAACATTCACCCGCATACATAATCGAACATCCCCCCACACTTAAGCACGACATTGTCCTCAATGGAGGAAAGATAAGGAGGGTAGAACGAAGTTATCAGATCAAGGGTGAATGACGGTGGACAAGGCAGGCGGTGCATTCCAGGAGGAGAGAGTAGTCGAACACAAACACCACACAAAATCTCACAAAGGTTGAGTTATTGACTCTAAAATCAACTAACAAAACTGACTCAACCGAGGAGAAAAAGAAAAAGAAATGCAACCCGACTGGTTGGGTTGCCTCCCAACAAGAGCTTCTTTCATGTCGTGAGCCGGACGATGGCTCCTAAGTTTCGGTCCACCCTAAAACCACCTTGAAGTTGAGGTTCTCGTCAATGAGGTGGAGTCTCAAGTCACGAGCACGTGGTATGACAGGTGAGGGAGGCTCGTGCACTTGATGCGGATGAAGTCTCCACCCTCGAGACCTCTTCTTCTCTTCTCTCGTCTCATTGCCCCAAACCAGATATGACAACATCGATTGGCCACCATCGCATCCACCAAGAGGGACCGATGTCGATGTCGCCTTGGTCTGGCAAAGAGACACTGCAAATGGATCCTTGCTAAGCAGTTCCTCGAAGTTTGGTGGGGATATTACTTGTATTATAGGGCCGGTGCAAGCCTCTTCCACCTCAACTTCATCCTCGGCCTGGACACCACTCGCTTCTTCAACCCCCCTTACTTCTTCAAAATGTGGTCTCTCTCCTCGGAAAAGATCAAGAACTACCTCTTCTTTGCTTTCTTCCTCATCCTCCACAACTTTCCTCACCCTTTCTCTCTCTTCTTCTTCCATAACTGATTGGAGAGCAAGTCGCCATGCAAGGTTCTCAATAAGTTCAGCTTACATCTCCTCGCTCGGGCCCAGCATGTCAGAGCGGAAATGGGGAAAGTTGTGATCTACCACCAGAGGATACACTTGATCATGATTATCATAGGAGCTTTCCTTGAGAACTTCTGTATGCTCCTCAACATCCTCATGATTCCCTTCTTCTTTCTCCTCCTCTACTTGTATGGCAGCATAAGGGTTTTCTTGAGAAAACTGTGCACAAGCTTTCTCAATGACCTCTATGTGCTTGTTTATGCTCCGAAGGGTATCCTCTGTTTCACGGGGAAAGGAGAAGTCAGTTTGGGCAATGGCCTGGATATGAGGATCCATCTCGGGGAAGGATCTCTCAGGTACTCGAGCAATCTGCTCCACGAGAAGCCTAAAGTGATAGTTTGGATCTGGCTGTGGAGTGTAGCATGGCTCTGCCGGATCGGCCGTGAAGGCTGTGGCGAACTCAAGATCTTATGGCACTTCTTGTTGTGGGAGGAATTGTTCTTGAAATACCCAGGCGTCTGATTGTTCTTCGTAGTAGGGTGTTGGTACTGAACCCCGACTCCATAGTCTTCTCCTCCTTGGTTACTCCAGGGAGTCTCGGGGTAATACCACTCGGATGGTGGTGGATACCCCCAATGATTGGAGAAGCCATGAGGGTCCATGATTCAGATCTGCACCAACAAAAACAAAAAAAAAAAACACCCAAGTGAAAAGCAAGGGCGGGAAACAAAAGAAAAACGCTAAAGTAACAAACTTCTGCCTTTCCTAATAATCTAGAAAGTCCCCGGCAACGGCGCCAAAAACTTGACACGCCAAAACACAACACCAAACTGCGACCAAGTGTAATCGCAGTCCGGGAATGCAGTAACAGGCAAGTTCTATTATCAACCGGGGTCTAGATCTACTGCCTACTCCGTGATTATCTATTATCTAGCCAAATAAGTCGATTGATTGTTGTTAAAACTAAAAGCAGTAAGAAAGCAGGAAATGGTTCGGTTTTCTCAAGCAGGGAAGAGTCACTCGGGAAATGAATCCCCCTAGCTCCTTAGTTAGGTTCAATTGTAATTACCCTGGGTTGATTCACTGTTGATTAGACTGCGGAAGATCCGACAGTAGCTTGGAATCTCTTAAGCTGACCAAGCCCTCTCAGTCTAACTACCCGGCAGACGACTAGTCTTCACCGGGATAGAAAGCTGAAGCAATGAGCACGGAACTCCACTACTGGAATTGGATTCCAGTACAAAGTAGTAATCTGGCTAACTCTCGTATAACCAATCTCCTACTATCGAATGAAGAAGATCTAACAACCTAATCAGATTCTATCTATCTCAGGTTGCACAAGAAATCGAGAAAAGCTGATCAGACTTCAATCAATTCAATAAAACATGCATCATTCGATTAAAACCAAACAGTGTAATCATCCCAAGTCATTACAATCAAATCCCTAACACATGGAACTAGGGTTCTTCATACCCAAGTGAGAGAAGGGTTCTACTCCATAGAGAGAGACTGCAGAAATCTGATCTAGATCTTCAATCTCCATCTCCAAGCTTGATTCCCGAGCTCCAATGGTGAAGAAATCCTCCAAAATAGCTCCAAGAATGTTCCCAAGTCGCTCTCTCTCTCTAGGGTTCGTCCCTTGGGTGTTTGGGAACCAAAAACCCAGTCTCCCTTTCCTTTGGCTCGAATCTGCCTCAAAAACCCGATTCTGGGCGAATTACGGGCTGAATTACGGTCGTAATTCTTCCATGCCCGTATTTTGCCCAAAACACGCGTTTTGGTTAAGTTTCAGTGCACCCAAAGCTCCTCTCGGCAGTGAAAATACAGGCACGGGAGGTCAAATTACGGTCGTAATTCTCCTGCCCGTAATTCTTCCTCCGCTCCTGTTCAAAGCTTCGTTTCTCCCTCGTCCGGACTCCAAATCAGTCGCCGTTTGAACCCAGACGCTCGTAGTCTCGTACTCTTTCTTTTCAGAACAAACTTTCATGATAGTTTGTCCATAATATGAGGTAGAAATCAATTATTCCTCAGGTCATGCTCGTGTTTCTTCTCCCGAATTGCCAAATGATCTCCGATTGACTTGAAACTTGCGCCTACGCTTCACTTTATGTGCTAGGGCCTGAAATGTGACAAAGGAACACAACCTAGCGTAAAATAGGCCAAAGAAGCGATAATGCAAGCTTAAACGATCAAGAAACAAAGGGAAAACATGTGCAAATATCGAGTCATCAATCCCCCAGTGATGAAGGAGTTCTCTTTGACAATTCCTTCAGATCCTGAACAACGTCACCAGTAAGAATCATTCCTCATGCATAAATTCTAAAACATACTTACGTACTCACAACTCATATGCTTCATCTAAATTTATGTAGGTATGACAGTGGCGTTTGGGTGTGCATATGGATGATGGGTGCAACTTGGGATGAAGATTATTTTATATGGGTAAGCAACAATTCACTTGCTTGAACTTGTAGTTAAATAACCTAGTGAATTTGCTATTGAGATCCATTGTCTTTGTGAAAATTTTCCAGCCATGTGGAGATAATAGGAGAATGCAACTAGCTTTGTATTTGGTCAAACAACCTGCAAATTACATAAGACATATGGTCATCAAGGAAGCAGATAGGAATGCGCCGAGGTTTGAACTCGAGACTCGTACGTACAAGGAAGAAAATCAAAAGAGGCTGAACAAGAACTAGAGCTATATGGTGATAGTGCTTCCATGATTTCGTAATTTATGCTTGCTTTTCTGTTGGGTATTTCGGATGAACAAATTTCAGTTTACATTATCATGGGATTCGGTTCTTTTTGTCCTATGTTGAACTTGTTTGTTTGTTGAACTAGTTAAGTTTATGGTTTTAGAATCTTTGGTCTATATGTTTAGATCCACAACATCGACACTTTTGGTACATTTTCAATTATTCAGTTTGGGATGAAACTAATTCTATTATATCAAACTCAAGTAATTCAGTGAAGTGTGGGATTTAATTACATTTGCACAACTCTCGTCTGGTGACCAGCTGGGAGAGAATATATCTAGAAATTTGGGAAATTCCGAAGTGGTAATTATGAGCTTCTATCGTGTTAGAAAGAGTACAACGTACCTTAATAACAACAAACAAATAAATATGACAGCTTCTTAATAGAAACAACTGTTATTTTATGAGAAGCAGAATGAATACAGCTCAAAAAAATTTATTCAGCACGTATGGTATTCTGAAAATGAGAATTCAATCCAAACAGGTTACAAGGGATACAACTCAATCAAATGAGAACATAAACTACTCAATCTACAACAGAATCCATACTAACATTTAGCTAACAAGAACTATACAAGTACCACTACAAGCAGACTGCACGTTATTGTTTCCCAAGCAGACCAGTTCTAAGGAATGTTTGATTTTGAACACTAACTGTTCTAAGGACTGGTTGTGGATTTCTTTCCAATGTAGTGGTTGTGCAGCCCACGATCTCGACTTCTTGCTCAAATGTAGTGCCTGTGTCAGACTGCTGAATACAATGAAATAATAATCCCAGTCCATCAAATCAGGGGTGGGCAACAACCAAAGTGCCGCTGGATGACAATATTAAGTTAGGCAGAGGCAATAATCCCCTCTTACAATGATGATGGGTTTGAATGACCTTCTATCAAGCTGGTCGTGTGTAGTGCTGCAAAAGTAACAGCAAGTCAGTAAGAGAATTTAGTCAACATACAACAAATGGTCTTGTGCGAATGTGCTTGTGGTTTGGGATGTTGCAGTTTTCCTTGGGCAGCTCGTCTTTAGCCCAATTCTTGGTCCCATTTTCATTTATAGTGATCTTGCGTTACAATACTCTAGTGAATGGCTTTTCCCTCTGTATTCTGGTAGTATAGGCTGCAAGCTGTTTACAGAACAAGAAATACATCTAAGATGACCACATCTAAGCAGGGGAAATATGAAATCAACAAGTCTGACCACTACTAAGGCTTGTGTGTATGGGTTACCCATTGGTACCCGTTATTCGTCTCGTACGGGTAATGGGTACCCATTAACCCGTACGAGTTGTGACACGGGATGGAGTTTTCTCTCCAAATGGGACTGAGTACCCGTTTCAAACGAGACGGGTATCCCGTCCCGTCCCGTTGTCCACCCCTACATCAAATTCACAAACAAACCATGTGGCGACTAATGATTATCAATCCACTCAAAAAGGTTTGAAAGAGAAAGGATATGAACTTGTTCCACGTTAACAGCTTAAAGATTGATGCATTACTTAAGCTTGTGATAATATGTTCAGAATCCTCTACTTAAACCGTATTACACCCCAATTTCCTTAGTTTTCATTATGAATTTGCCTCTTCCCCAACACCCTTCACGAGAACCCCAAAGGAAAAGAGGAAGAAAATAAAGCTCCACTTTAATTGCAATGATACAACAATGAAATAATCAACACCACTCCAAGTTTGGAAATTTTCTTATTACAACTAAGTGACAAAGCAAATTGAGCCAGATAGTGCTGCTGAATGGAATTATCACAAGCTTAAGGATATACAGATTCAATACTATTAATCCATACCAGACCATGTGTGGACACCTTCAGTTCTCGCTCCCTGGGCCTCAGTCTTCCAGTCACATCCAAGCTCGATCAAATCTTTTCACCTGCCCTTCCACTTTTGCAGAACTCGTCAAAATTAGACAACAAGTTCGACTAATTCTCATAAGCATCAACTCAGGCTTCCGGCGGCGGCGTGCAAAATGACAGTCATGGAGCTTGTGAAAATGACGAAATCATCATCGATTGCGGCATAGCGATTACCAATTTAACTTCCCCATGAGAAATTTCTGATGTCTGACCTCCGCACCGCCATCTCCATCGATTTCGTCTGCAGGTGTTTCCAGTATAGAGTTTTCCGCCGATCAGCCCTTACCCCCATCTCTCGAGTATGCGATTTTCACTATGCAATAGATAGCATGGCACTCAAAAAAATCCAGAGCTCGACTATTGAAGACAATTTGGTAAGAGAATTGATTCGATGGTGAAAGGAGGATAGGGTTCGTCCGTCAGAATGAAGGGGATATGGGAAAGGGGGTTTTTGGTAGGGCTGGCTATTTGGTCGCGGACTGTTTGGTTTTACCCAAAATCGGACCGTATAACTCGGACCGGGACTGGACTGGGACCGGATAGCAAACAATGCAATCTCAAATTCGGGCTTAGATTTGAGGTAAAAAACCGGATAAAGACAGGATAAGAGACCCCCAACACCTAAAATCAAGATAAAATTGGGATCGGACTAGGTCAAGATCGGACTATATCCAATCCAATCTTTGGTCCTTATATTCCCGAAAAGACCGGACTGGAACCGGATTAATTTGGTCCAATTTAATCGGACCGGACCGTATAGCCACCCCTAGTTTTTGGAGTTGTACGACATAATGGTTCTGACTTCTATGTTTTACATATATCAACTGAGGAAATGTTTGAATGTACTTTTTTTTTTTAAAGATGGTTGGCTGTTTCATTAATACGAAACAAGGTGTACAAAGTTTAACAACAATGAAAGGAAGGAAAAAACCAGTTGATCCAAGATCGAAAAAAAGAGGTGAACCAACACAGGCCCAAAACCGCAAAGTCCCAAACCCCGTCCAAAACAAGTGGACAAGCCCACCCCAATCAACCCTAACAACAACTAGCCCAATCACCAGAGAAAGGTCACCGTTCACATCCTCCATTGTCGAGAGCAAATCGGCAGCGACATCCCTGCCAACCCATGGTCAGACGCAGAGGAGCACAAGGGCTCAACAAGAGAGACGAAGCAGCAGCAGCCTCAACGGGAGAACCAAACTCAGGATCAACTTTGAGATCCACCTGCACACACAAGCAAACCAGAAAAGCTCAACCGGGTCTTGGACAGAGGAGTGGCGGCTGAAACCCGCCGATCTGAGCGAACGACTGAACTCCCAATCTCAAAGATGACTTCCCTTGCTCACAAGCCCTCTGAAAACTCATCCAAGACAACAAAGGTCCATGCATCTCCGAATCATCCCCATTTATGGATGAAACAATTCTCCGAATCATCCCCATTTATGAATGTAACTTGATGGAAACACAATCACACAAAAATTGGGTGCACAATTAATTAGATAGAAGAATATTAGGCATGATAATATGAAAAGATACGAAAATTTTGTATAGGGATTAAAGAGCATGTATTAAAAAGTAATAGAACCAATCAATTATTATAAAATCATAATTAATAAATAATTTAATTAGAATTAATAACAGACGTTAGATTAAATCAACGGTGTAGAGCACCTGGAGCATGCTATGCATCTGAGCACCTTTTAACTATTTGATGGATTAGTTATGAGAATAGCAATTAGAATATGAGGTTGTTCTAATACAGAGCGGGGACAAACCTTTTAACTATTTGATGGATTAGTTATGAGAATAGCCATTAGAATATGAGGTTGTTCTAATACAGACAGAGAGTTAAATTGTTAACTTGAAATTGGTGGATGAATCACGTAAAGGAGGGCTGTCCATTTCAATTAGTAAAGGGGGGTTTCCATATATATATATAAAACATGGGGCATTTGGAATGGAAGAGATGGGAGAGTCGAATGTTGTTGCAAGCCTTTTACATAGTGCCGTTTGCGGTTGTTTATCTGTGACGTAATGATATAATTTCTTACGGATGATCCCCTACGAGGAATGGTGGTTGGTGAGGCGATTCGTTCATCTTGGGGCCGTATCAACGAGAGTAATTGAATCAAGTCAATCGGCTTGATAGTAAGGTGAGTGTAAAGTGGGTAACATCTCAGTCGTAGTTCTTTTAGTTTATGCAATTACTTTACGTAATATTGGCTAATTTTTCAGTTGTGCGCGATTATGTGTTAGGCACCCCACCGCCTACTTAATGTGGAGGCACGCGTTGTCACGGGAAAATTCTTGAGTTGATGATGTGGTTCCAATGCAGTCAAAATCGCGCTTTAAAACTTAAAAACTTACGATTTTACGCTTTTAGGTCACCAAAATGCTTTTGTTTCCATATAAAAACTTAAGTGTATAAAATCGGACGAAATTGCGCTTTAAAGCTTAAAAGCTTACGGTTTTGCGCTTCTAGTTCACCAAAATGCTTTACGTTTTTACGTTTTTTGTTCACTAAATGAGTATTCTTTTCATGAAATTAATTATAAAAAGTATATTTTAAAAGTAATCACCAACAATATGATAAATTTGAGATTAGAAGATACATATCAGGTACTTGGATGCATTCTCAACTTCAATAGAGTAATCTAATTCCCCAGCTAGGTTTTTCCCAAATTCATTAGCATAGAGGAAAAAGTGGCTTATTGTTAAAATTTATGTTTATGAAATTATTATTAAGATGCTATAAGTTGTTCTACTTTAGGCATGAATTGCATATATTTATTAACTTATCTGTGCATTCATATTTTGCATAGCATATGTCCTACTTAATAGATTTTTAGTTATTTTTCACTATGGGTAAAAAACTTAAGCTTTTACGCTTTTATTCCACACTTTATGATTTTATCCCTTTTCCGCTTCTAGGTAGAATCGCACTTTTGTCTGCATTGTGTGGTTCCTTAATTCTCAGACTCATTCAGTTGGCGCATCTATGTACTTGCCAACCTTTTTATAGATATACCAAATTCTAATTGCTAAAAACAGTAGTCAGTATATACAAAATTATGTTTTGCCAACATAAACAGAAAACACGAGCAAACAGCAAAATTGCAGTTACAACATATGATGACTTGGTACACATGTTTTTGTCCACCATTCTTATACCGTTTGAGTCTTATTTCTCGTGTATTAGGCCGATTTCACGCTAGGTTATTCTTTTTTGTTATATTTCAGGTCCTAGTACGTGAATGACAATTTGGGAACGAGTTCGGGGTCGATTGGACGAAGATTGGACGCTTGGCGAGAGGCTGAGAAAGCCACACGGGCAATCCTAAAACCCACACAGCCGTGTGACCTGGCCGTGTGGCACCAAATTGCACGGGCAAGCCACATGGTCGTGTAGGGGACCCTTTGTGTCCGTGTGAAGGCTCGGTGATTTTCACACGGACATCCTGGAAATCCACACGGCCGTGTGGTTTTGGCCGTGTAGCTTGCCTGAAGTCCACTTATCGAAACGCCGCATTTTGCACACTCACACTGGCAGCTGGGAAATCCACACGGCCGTGTGGTCGGGAATTTATGGGTTTTAACCCAATTTCGAGCCAAAGGAGAGGGAATCGACTTTTTGGAGCAAAAACAGAGTTTTAGAGAGAGAAAGTGCGAAGAACAAACCCTAGGAGCTATTTGGAGTGGATTTCTCACCATTGAAGCCCAGATTGCATCCTCAGGAGTGAAGATTGACATCCCAGAGCATATTCTTCCCATTGTTATGAGTATGACTACTTTGTATTCTGTTTCCCTCTCTCTATGGACTAGAACTTTCTCTCACTTGGGTATGAAGAACCCTAGTTCCATGTGTTAGGGATCTTGATTGTAATGACTTAGGATTGTTATACTGTTTGATTTTAATCGAATGATGCATGATTTGTTGAATCAATTGAAGTCTGATCATCTTTTCTTGATTTCTGCTGCAACCTGAGATAGATAGAATCTGATTAGGTTGTTAGAGCTTCATCATTCGGTAGTAGTAGATTGGTTATACGAGAGTTAGTCAATCTACTGCTTTCTACTGGAATCCAATTCCAGTAGTGGATTTTTGTGCTCATAGCCTCAGCTTTCTATCCTGGTGAAGACTAGTCGTCTGCCGGGTAGTTGGACTGAGAGGGCTTGGTCAGCTTAAGAGATTCCAAGCTACTGTCGGATCTTCCCCAGTTTAGTCAACAGTAAATCAACCCAGGGTAATGACAATTGAGTCCTAACTAAGGAGCTAGGGGGACTCATTCCCGAGTAACTCTTCCTTTGCTTTAGAAAACCGAACAATTTCCTGCTTTCTTACTGCTTTTAGTTAAGACAACAATCAATCGACTTAGTTTGCTAGATAAAAAATATACACGGAGTAGGCAGTAGATCTAGACCCCGGGTTGACATTAGAGCTTGTCTGTTACTGCATTTCCAGATTGCGATTACACTTGGTCGCAGTTTGGTGTTGTGTTTTAACGTGTCAAGTTTTTGGCGCCGTTGCCGTGGACCCTCTAGGTTATTGGGGAAACGTGAAAGTTTCTTACTCTAGATTTTTCTTTACTACATTTTTCTCTCTTCCACCTGTGTGCCTTCACGGGTTGCTTTTGCTGATTGTGTGCAGGTAGTGCATGACCTGTAGCCAGTCGGGAGAACTACTACCATTAGACCAGGAGCTTGAACGGACCTGTAGGAACTTCAAGCGGGCTCTAAAGGCGCGACTGGCTGCGGAGGAGGCGCTAGCACAGCTGGAAATCACCGACGAAGAAGAGATGGCTAACCCACAGGACCATGATGTGGTCCTTCCCGAGGAGCAAACTATGGGGTACTACTGGACCGCCAGAGCAGCGGACATGAGGTCCCCCATTCAGCACCCTCATGTACCAGCGAATAACTTTGAGGTGAGCACCTCTGTCATCACCATGCTGCGCGGTTTGGTGGTGTTCCGTGGCAAGGAGGGGGAGTGCCCCCGATCACATCTGAGGCGATTCCACGAGCTCATCGATGGAATCAAGATAAATGGGGTCCCAGCCGTTGCCATCCAGCTGAGGTACTTCCCATTCACTTTGGAGGGGCAGGCCAAGGAGTGGCTGGACACCAGGCCTCCTGGATCGATCACCACGTTCGCCAACCTGGCGGACAAGTTCCTTACTCGCTACCATCCCCCGTCCAAGACGGCGGACCTGCAGAAGCAAATTACTCACTTTGTTCAGGATGAAGATGAGACCATCCGGGATGCTTGGGAGAGATACACCAGTCTCTTCCTCAAATGTCCCAATCATGGTTTTACCGACGCCTTCAAGGTGGGTACCTTCTACCATGCCCTCTTCCCGGAAGACAAGCAGCTGATTGACTCGGTCTGTGGCAGGAATATGCTAACCAAAACACCGCCACAGCTGAATCAACTTTTTGAAGAGATGGCAGAGCAGGGCTATGATTGGGGAACTACGAGGAGATCGAGACGAGCACCAGGGCGAGGTGTGCATGCTGTAGCCACCCAGTCATATGATTTGGTGCATGTGATATCGAAATTGGTTTCAGCCATTGATCGCTCTTGGATGATTCTAGGGACCAGACAGCAGAAGGTGATGCTCTGCCAGTGGTGCGAGAGCTCCCATCACACGGTGGAAGACTGCCAGGCGATGAGGGAGTCGACTACACCCCAGGAGCAGGTGAACTTCATCAATAATGCTAGGCGCAATGACCCCTACAGTATCACGTACAACGAGGGGTGGCGCCAGCATCCCAACTTCTCCTGGGCTGGGGGGCAATCCTAGACCACCAGCCTCCCAAGGACCGCCAGGCTTCCAGAGGACGCCATATCAATCCAGATAGGGGCAATTCCAGCAGCAGCAATAGTCTCTGTACCAGCTCATGCAGGGGCATGCTGCTCAACAATAGCCGCGACGCTTTCAGCAGCCAGGTGCAGCCCCTGCAACCCCGGTGCAGAATGATCCGATAGCTGAATTGCGGGACTTGGTGGGTTCTCTTGCCAGTTCCAATGCTCTGAAATTCAATACTATCGAGCAGTACATGGAAAAGGCCTCGGGTAAATTTATGGCTCTTGAAGCTGGCTAGAGGAACACACAGGCTGTCTTGCAGGATATCCAAACCCAGTTGGGGAGTGTGGCTCAAGCAGTGGCGCAGAGGGCTCCAGGTACCTTGCCAGGTCATACCATTCCTAATCCGAAGGACCCGAATGCCCACTGTAATGCCACCACAACAAGGAGCGGCAAAGAGACTGTAGACCCACCTGTCCTGGCCAGACAAGCGGGAGGTGGACCCGCCTCGGTATCTCCAGTTGTTGAAGAAGAAGCAGAGAAGGAGGTTGAGGTGCCTGCGCCTAAGCCGCAACCAGTAGTGAAGGAGTATATCCCTCAACTCCCTTTCCCTACTCGGTTGCACAAAGACATGCTAGAGGCAGAGTTCGGGAACTTCATGTCCATGCTTAGGAAGCTGAATGTACAAGTGCCCTTCCTGGAGGCACTATCTCAAATGCCTAAGTATGCGAAGTTCATGAAAGATCTTCTCTCAAAGAAGCAGAAGCTGAGTGAGCTGGCCACCGTGGAGCTCAGCGAGGACTGCTCGGCCATTCTGCAGAACAAGCTTCCGCAGAAGCAGAAGGACTCGGATAGTTTTACTATCCCGTGCTCTATCGGTAAATTGCATGTAGAGAGGTCCTTGGAGGATCTAGGTGCTAGTATCAATGTCATGCCATATAAATTATTCAAGAAACTAGGCCTAGGTGAACCCCGTGCAACTAGGATGAGTCTTCAATTAGCTGACCGATCTATAGTTCACCCTCGGGGCATAGTGGAAGACCTTCTAGTTAAGGTTGGACATCAATGAGGACACAGAAGTGCCCCTTATACTGGGAAGGCCTTTCCTGGCCACCGCCAAGGCTCTCATAAATGTACATGATGGGACCTTAGTCTTGAGGGGTTGCGAGGAGCGAATAACCTTTTCCATTGCTAATACTCTCCCGACTTCATCACCTCTGCATGTTGTTTCTCACCAGGAGCACGAGTCTGTCATGTATCCCTTTGTGCTTCCCATTTTGCAGGATCCCTCTCAATATCTTCGCCGCCACTCCCATCCACCCCGTTACCAAAATACAAGATCAAGGAGGAGTGACGGCCGAAGCTGCAGGTAGCTAAGCCTGCTCACAAGAAAACTGGAGACCACTATGAGCTGGTCCCGCCTCTTGAACCTCGACCGCCTTGGCCATCCGAGTATTCACTCGCTTGCATCCTGCCGGATGGCCAGGTCGAGTTGACGAGTGCTGGTGGCCACATTCATCGTGTGCACGGCCACCACCTGAAGATGTACCTCAAGAGCAATGTGGATCCTCTCTTGGAGGCACCATACTGGCGTCCAGCTAAAAGACGGTAAAGAAGCGCTTATGGTGAGGCAACCCCACCTAGGTTTGCATTTCCTTTCCTTTTTCCTTTTGATTTTTTGTGTTTTTGAGCCTTGAGGTGTTGTCCAACAGTCGAATGTCGATTTTGCGCGAAAACAGGTAAAATTCGGGGCTCTAGAATTCCACACGGCCAGGCCTAAATCCCACACGGTCGTGTGGAATTGGCTTTTGACCGTGTGGAGGCCCTGGAAATTTCACACGGGCAGGAGGGGTCCTTCACACGGCCTTGTAAAATTGGCCTTTGGCCGTGTGAGGGCTTGGTGATTTCCACACGCCCATAAATGCTCTTTCACGGCCGTGTGAAGTTCCTCGGCCAGGCCGTGTGCTTTTCTCGGCCACACACGGGCACTATTGCACCTCACACGGCCATGTGAGCGTGCCCGTGTGGCCGAGCCAGCGCCTATAAACTCGAACCACACGGCCGCGTCGCCAGAAAACCCAACTCCCCTCGTCAGAATCCTCTCCCCCTCGCCGGAAAACCGCGACTTTTCACCTCTTTGTGGATTTTCCTGCCAGTTTTGGTCAATTTTTCACCAAACCAACACCACACCCAACCTTTCCTCTCCATTTTCGGCCCATCCCTCGATTTTGAGGCGATTTGGGCCGGTTTTGAGTCGCCGGAGGCGATTTTCGACGAGACTCCGGCGAGGCTCCGACGAGCATTTCCGGGCAGATTTTGGGATTTTCGTCGCTTCCATTGCCTTCCCCTCATCATCCCCTACACCTCTCCTTGTGTCTCCAGGTTTGATTTTGCCCTTTACCTTGTGAATTATGGAGAATTGGGTGTTAGGGTGTATGTTTAGAGAACAACTTTGCAATGTGTGAATTGTGTGCAATTGATTGAGGGGAAGGCTTGGTTTATGTATGCATTATATTGGGCAATGTCCCCCATTCTTGATTGAGTCCTTGTGTGCTATGAATTTGCCAATTCTATGCTTAACATAATAATGCACACAAGGTGTTCGATGAAATGCCAGTTTTTCATACCATTTTGTGGTAGCCGGTTGGGACCCTTAATGATGTGCTTTGAGGGTGTATTTGCTATGGATGCAAACCTTAAATTGCCTAATTCATCATGGATGTGCACCCCCACGCAGATTATGCTTATTTGACCGAGTATTTGACCCCCGAACTATGGATGAAACCATGGTTCGGCTGTTTTCTGTTCTCAAGTGTAGGGGTGTGATTAACCTTTTCTTTGGCTCTTTTGGCTCCACTTTGGGTTGTTCTTTTGCAAGACCATGACAAAACCCGACCTCAAGCACCCGTTCATCTGGAATTTAAAGAGGGGCCCACACCAGGTTCGCTTTAAGCGCGTCCTGGCCTGCTCGTTTGGGTAGCATCATTACTGGTCCAGGAGGGAGTTTGAGAAGCTGAATTGCTACGACCACTTCCTCGCCATTGCCGCCCACCGCCCTTGCCGCCGTCTGCTGTCCATTCGAGAGAAGGTCTACCACGAGCTGGTGCTTGAGTTCTATACGACCTTCAAGACCGAAGATACAGAGGAATGGACGGACGATGATGTGCACCCCGCTCCATGAGCTACCACGACTTGGCATTCGCTCTCGACCTCGGCCTGGACGATGATGTGGACTTCATCACCGAGCTCCACGATCCAGTGGGTGTAAACTTCAAGACGTTTTACACCCACCTAGCTCAGCCCGGCCAGCATCCCTTCGTTGCAGGGCGGACGAAGGCCAGCACCTTGCAGCTCGATAACCGCATTCTCCACCACATGCTGGCGAAGTCCTACACTCCAGCTGCGGAAAGTGCCAGCACCCTCACCAAGAGATCCATGTACTTCATCCAGTCCATCCGCCAGGCAGATCATCCTCTCCACCTGGGTTCCGTGGTGGCCAGAACCATTGATAAGAGTGCTTCAGAACTGCGGAGCCTACACTGCACTCCCCTCATCACCCGCCTGGCCACCTACTTCCATATTCCTCTGCAGGGTTGCATAGAGCAGGGGGCACTAGTGTATTTGGCGAAGACACGATCAAGAATATGCACTTGCTGCGAGTCGAGCGCGGCATCAAGTGGATAGCGGGGTTTCCTGAACCTCAGATCCCAGTGGAGGACCAGCCCGATGCTCCTGAGGATGAGGCTACTGAGGATGTCCACCCCGAGGATGTGGATGAGGCTGATGCCCCCCGCCCGACCACCTTCAAGTACGGGGGCAGCAGTTCCACCTTCCCATCCCAGGACTACTTCACTCACCAGTTCCAGCAGCTGAGCCTGCAGAATCAGCAACTCCTCAACCATCATCTTCAGTTCTAACAGTAGTACTCGGCTCACCAGGCCGAGTATCAGACCCGGATGGCTGCCTATGATGAGCGCCTTGATCGTATGGAGACCCATCAGGGGGTGACCTTTGCTCACATCGAGCGGGAGAAGGCCCGATCTCGGCGTGTGCAAGAGGTCCAGCAGCACCTGCTCCACCTGCTACCGGGCGAGCAACCAGTTTGGAGGACTCCCTGGGAGGACTCTCCACTTCCACCACCGCCAGCTGATGATGATGCCTTCATGAACGACATCGATTTGGACAACCTTGGCAACGAGTAGGCTGTACTCGTCGCCCCTCTGAGTGTGTTTTTATTTCAGACTTTTCGTGTTTGCTCCATGTGTGTGCGGAGCTTGAACTGAGTTTGTCGTTTGTTTTTGTTTTTTTCTTCTTTCTTTTGTGGATTGTCTATTTTGTGGCCATCTGGGCTAACTCTGATCCCTAACGCACAGTGTGCTAGTGTGTTCTTTATGTTCCCTTCGTGTAGAACTATTCGGTCGTTCCAAATGTTTCCTGCCGACTGGTCCACTTCCAGTCGCCCGGCAGTATTTTGATCCGGTAACATCGTTCCCCTTATCTCTCCCTATGACGAGTAGGCTGTACTCGTCGCCCCTCTGAGTGTGTTTTTATTTCAGACTTTTCGTGTTTGCTCCATGTGTGTGCGGAGCTTGAACTGAGTTTGTCGTTTGTTTTTTTTTTTTTCTTTCTTTTGTGGATTGTCTATTTTGTGGCCATCTAGGCTAACTCTGATCCCTAACGCACAGTGTGCTAGTGTGTTCTTTATGTTCCCTTCGTGTAGAACTGTTCGGTCGTTCCAAATGTTTCCCGCCGACTGGTCCACTTCTAGTCGCCCGGCAGTATTTCGATCTGGTAACATCGTTCCCCTTATCTCTCCCTATGCTCCATTGAGGGCAATGTCGTGCTTAAGTGTGTGTGTGTGGGGGGGGGGTGCTTTATATCGGTTGGAATCTATATATGTGTGCTTGGAGCCTAGTCCGCTGTTCGAATCTTAAGATTTGAGGGCTCCAAGTACTGTTGTTTGCATGATCATATTGGCACTGTGGTTCTGATGTTTGAATCAAATGGTTTTCGGATTATTGCATGACAGCTTGATGGTAACTAGGATAACCTATGATGATGACTGAGACGTGTAGTAGAATTGTGTAGGGGTTCAGTTTTTCAACTGTTTGCTTACCAACTTGACTTGGTTTGATCACTTGTTCTTGACAGTCGTTTATGCATCTAGTTCAGGGAATCAGAATGAGAGATAGAGCATATAGGTAGCCATGTGAGATTTGAGCCTGCTCGTTTCTTTCTTGTGCGATAGTTCCCTCTTCCATGATGTGTAGCATTCACGTTGTCATTAGCTAAGATGATGGAGGCATATGATTATCCCACGACCAAATTGAATGTCCTGGTGTGTCATACCCCCTAGTCAGCCCCTTTCAGCCGTTTGTTATCCTTTCTTTCAGTCTACAATGAAAACTCACCCTTTTGCATCTCTTAGAAGGTTCCACAAAGTGGTTTTTACATGTTTTCTGCTGTTTCTGCTAAATATAATGTAAGGATTGGAGGTAGTTCTTAAAAATTCGGGCATATGTGTGAAAAATGTGCATAGGTGGTGGTTATCTCAAGAAATGAAAAAAAAAACAGAGAAGAAAAAAGCAAAAGAGAGCCACCACCAAAAATCTGAATCGTGCCCATTAAGTAGTGTTTCTTAGCAGTCTGGCTTGGAAATACTAACATTATTGTGACCTCCTTCGCTCTTGTGCTCTAAAGAATTTGAGTAATGCAAAATGGCGGAAAGAAAGTAAGTGGTTTGATTGGCTGTGATTGTGTTGGGTTTGGAATTGTGGAACCTTGTGCTATGAATACTTCCACCACCTAAAAGGCCTTTTCCCCATGTCCAAGACCCTAGCCAGTCATTTGAACCTGTGTCTAAGACCTCCAGATTAGTTAGTAATGACACCCATTTATGTGAACTCTAACATTTAGAGGCCGCCGTCATGGTGAAGAGATGTTAGGGATTGAGAGAATAAGCATGTGCATTTTTCGCATCAAATTGTCCTGACCCACTGGTCGAGAGTGAGCGATTCATTTTCTCATATTCTCTATACTCTTTTACCCCGGTGAGGACCTAGATTGTTCGGTCTCAATTCTGATATCTTGAGTTTTGTGCATGAGGTGACTGTCTTGAGTAAGTGGTTGAGTCAAGTCTATGTTGGTTGATGAACAGAAGGGAGACTCCTCCTTTACTTGATTTTGCTGCACTCGAATTTCCTCTGTGGTGGTTGTCCAGGTTGCTATTGAAGTTGTTCATGTGTTGATGTTTGAAAGCCAGTACGATTCACGTGTTCTGTGCCTATATGAATTGTCCCCAATGTTGGTATGATTGAAATATGTGAGCTTACCTTGTATCTGACTTGGTTTGCTTGGGGACAAGCAAACGATTAAGTGTGGGGGAATTTGATGACTTGGTATATACACATGTTTTTGTCCACCATTCTTATACCGTTTGAGTCTTATTTTCGTGTTTTAGGCACCAAATTGCACGGGCAAGCCACACTGGCCGTTTAGGGGACCCTTTGTGCCGTGTGAAGGCTCGGTGATTTTCACACGGGCATCCTGGAAATCCACACGGCCGTGTGGTTTTGGCCGTGTAGCTTGCCTGAAGTCCACTTATCGAAACGCCGCATTTTGCACACTCACACTGGCAGCTGGGAAATCCACACGGCCGTGTGGTCGGGAATTTATGGGTTTTAACCCAATTTCGAGCCAAAGGAGAGGGAATCGACTTTTTGGAGCAAAAACAGAGTTTTAGAGAGAGAAAGTGCGAAGAACAAACTCTAGGAGCTATTTGCAGTGGATTTCTCACCATTGAAGCCCAGATTTCATCCCCAGGAGTGAAGATTGACATCCCAGAGCAGATTCTTCCCATTGTTATGAGCATGACTGCTTTGTATTCTGTTTCCCTCTCTCTCTCTCTCTCTCTATATGGAGTAGAACTTTCTCTCACTTGGGTATGAAGAACCCTAGTTCCATGTGTTAGGGAACTTGATTATAATGACTTGGGATTGTTATACTGTTTGATTTTAATCAAATGATGCATGATTTGTTGAATCAATTGAAGTCTGATCATCTTTTCTTGATTTCTGCTGCAACCTGAGATAGATAGAATCTGATTAGGTTGTTAGAGCTTCATCATTCGGTAGTAGTAGATTGGTTATACGAGAGTTAGTCAATCTATTGCTTTGTACTGGAATCCAATTCCAGTAGTGGAGTTTTGTGCTCATAGCCTCAGCTTTCTTTCCTGGTGAAGACTAGTCGTCTGCCGGGTAGTTGGACTGAGAGGGTTTGGTCAGCTTAAGAGATTCCAACCTACTGTCGGATCTTCCGCAGTTTAGTCAATAGTAAATCAACCCAGGGTAATTACAATTGAGACCTAACTAAGGAGCTAAGGGGACTCATTCCCGAGTGACTCTTCCTTTGCTTTAGAAAACCGAACAATTTCCTGCTTTCTTACTGCTTTTAGTTAAGACCACAATCAATCCACTTAGTTTGCTAGATAACAAATATACACGGAGTAGGCAGTAGATCTAGACCCTGGGTTGACATTAGAGCTTTCCTGTTACTGCATTTCCGGACTGTGATTACACTTGGTCGCAGTTTGGTGTTGTGTTTTAGCGTGTCAGCATATCAATCACAAACATTAAAGTCAAGGGAGACCAGGCTCTCAGAATTTAGATTGAGCGTGAAATTGTCGATACATGTTAAAAAATCGAAAGCCACCCATATGTCCGTCACACTACTATTTGGCTTCTAAAAGGTAAAAACAGTAGTCCGTATATACAAAATTTGGCTTTGCCATCATAAACAGTAAACACTAGCAAACTGCAAAATTGCAGTTACAACATATCAATCACAAACACTCAAGTCAAGGGATACCAGGCTTACCTCAGAATTCAAATTGAGCGTCAAAGTGTCGATCCATGTCAAAAATCGTAAGCCACCCCTCTGTTCCCTCACACTAGGTGTGTTCAAATGATTACCGTGATAATAACCAAACCAATTAAGTCTAAATTTCATTAACCATGGAATAAAATGTCTTAACCAAACCGTCCAAATTAACACGAAAATCAAATTAACCGAACCAAAGTTTAATTGGTTTGGTTAATCGGATAATCGAATTAACCAAATAACATAACATTACATGAAAACAATTATCCTGTTAATGAATAAAACATAAACATATGTTATTACTATCATAAACTATCATTATATATAAGTAAAATAATAATAATACTAACCATTGATGATTATCATTATCATTCAAGTTAATACATAATTCATCATCTCTACACCTGATATAGTTAGCTTACAACAAACCCTTAACATAAATATTAAATACATACCAATACCACTGATCAGGAAGTTAAATCTCTCCTACAAAACACTTAAACTATACATAATTTTTGGTGGCTGCCACGGTATTGTACGTAATCCTAAAGTCTAGTAGTTGTCTAAAATGTTTTTGTTTAGTAAATAGGTAGGCCAATTTAATTTTTGACCCATAATGCTTTGGTTTGTTGTGCACATGGAAATAAAATAGGGAATCACGAAAGTTTGGTTTGATTGGTTGCATGGAAGTATAAATAATTTTGTATATTATGTGTATCATTAATTGGTTAATTAGTTTCATTGGTTAGCAGTGTTGAAACCAAACCAAACCACCTTAACCAAATAAGCTAAATTGTTTAACCAAACCAAAACATCAAAACATAATTTATTTATCTATTCCAAGCATTGATTTAGTCATAAAGAAATAAGAAAAGCATAGATTCAGTCATAAAGAAATAAGAAAGTGGTTGGTTGGTCTCTAGGAATTAAGCAAAAGTTTCAGGCTTAAGATTGTCAAAAGTACCCAACAATTGTAAACAAACTATAGTAATAAGTGAATTCAGAAGCTGCCATGAACCCCCTAATCTCTATAATGATTATATCAAGAGGGCTCAAACTAAATTAATCAATGAGAGACTAATATACCATGGCATTGGAAGATGTGAACCATTAGCAATTGAATTTGTAGCAGTAGCAACCGGCCTTAAAAACATACCCTGCATTACAGAGTTCGAATCCAGTTTTTTCCAGCATACTACCTAGCTTCAGCATCACATCTGCACCTAATATCTATGCTCTGTTAATGTAGCAGTAGCATTCTAGTTATCTAGCTATTTTAAAATAGAGTTGAAACTAGGATGAACATGAATGGATGAATGCATTACCATGGAGAGGAGTAGACAAGACTAAATGAGGATCACACCATAATTGAACTAAGTTCCATGATCATGATCCCAGCAAATCTTTTCACGAGTGGGTGAGAAAGCAAAACTCTTTCTTTCTTGCTACTTTACCTTGTGTACAGAACAAAGAATAAGAGTCAGCTACAAGAGTAAGTAAAGGGAAATCCTAAATTACTTCACCTTATCTGTCAAAACACATCATTGCAATAGCGCTTTCTACCTATAATTTATAGCAAAAGAATTCCTAATTAAGCCAATTATGAACTTTGCTTTTAAACGGCGTTATGAGCAATTAGACAAATACTGATTTTTCCAAACTAACTACCACTTCACAAACAAAAGACCCAGCATTTCAAGTTCTCCAAAGTGACAACAAACTTACCTTGACCAACCACCAAATTGTAGTTTTGGCACTTACACCTATGATCTGACCAACATTCAATACACCTTCTATAAGGAGACAAAAAGAACACAATTAGAACTTGATTCTTAACATCCTTTGTATCCCATTAACACACATCCCGGGCTGCTTCCTAGTAGTATAAAGTGACAGAATCAAGACCCACCTTCCATTATCTACACAAGCTCGACAAATTACTTAATGTCTTAAAAACCGCACACAAGAAAATAGACAACTAAACCCTTTTCCTCAGAGTATATAACACATCTTTAACATAACTATATGTTGTTATAACTTTCCAGCACACGCGAGTAGGTTAGGTTTTGTAAGCATCATATACCCCTTAGAGCCATCACAATTACACAGACAGAGGCATAAACTAAACAAAAGATCTTAGTAAGCATCATTAACCACTTTGAGAGCTTCCAGTCATTCATGAAAATCCTACCAACACTTCCTGCTAAAATGAACAAATTAATCATAAAGTCAAGTTAATACAAACCAAACACCAATCCATAAACAGAATCGCAAACCCCCCTAAATTAACTAGGTCACTAACCTAAATCTCTAATTTAGCAAGCTTAGTTGATCAGTGTAGAACTAGAAGGGAACTGAGAGAGTATCACCTGATTCCTTGTATCAGACCATCTGAAAAGTTGTGCCTCTCCTCGACGCCACCATTTTCATTGGAAGTACTTGTCGGGGTTGGCTGACTTCCTCTTTTTCCTCTCGATAATAGATGGCCTCTCTGCCGCCGGCAAGGTCCAAAGTCTGCTACCTTTGCATAGTTGAAACCCCATAGTAGAAAAAGTGTATTAGAATCCTAACGCATCCAAAATTGAATAAAAATCAAACATGCATTAGGTTTTCTTTATTTCTTCTATAACAAGGATATTGTGATAATTTCTTCAAGCCGAGTACAAAATGACACAATTAAATCAGAACCCTAGAGTGCAAATTGGAAATGATACTCTGTCAATTACAATTGATTCCAAACAAAACCCTGTTGTGAGAAATTTAACCCCTCTCCAAAATCGCACTTCCTTCATTCTAGTTATGCTAAATTACTTTGTAGCTGCATGCAATTAAAACAGATATAGAAGGATCGCTTGTTGGGCTCAAATAAAGAAAGAAAGGGAGGAGTTTAAATACAGACAGGGACAAGATTCGTGTAAAAACATACCTCAGCTACAGCTTTCATCCATTCGGTTAAAAAAATCCTTCATCGATACTTTTTTTTAATTCATCTTAATTGTAAGTCACATTTACCACGATAAAATTTTCAAACACGTTGTACATTTTATATTCATTTAATTTTAGTTCATTTTTCAATTTATCTTAATTTTTATTTACAATTTGGAAAGATAAATTATCACATTGTTCACGATAATTAACCATAAATAATTATTAGTCACATTGTTCACGGTAATTAACTGTGACTAACAATTATTCACAGGAAATGCTAACTAAAAAATAGGAAAATTAATTCCCGTGATTAGAACTATACAATCAAAGACAAGAATATTTCCCATGACTATTAGCATACTTCTTAGTATAGTAAAATTCCCGTGAATAAGATTTCACGACTAGATAACTGTTTTCCTGTAGTGTTAGGCAAAGGCCTTAGGAAGTAACGACGAGACTGACCCCTTCTCATTCATCAGGTTGAGGAAGGGTTACGGACGTGGTTTTCGAGAAGAGGTAGGATGAGGCGAGCAGCCGTAGAAGCATGAATAAGGTCTCAGGGCTTTGACAACTTTGAACCGATCTTCCAAGCATTCGAATTATCCAAGTCAATTCCAACAGTACCAATTACGCGCTTAGGGCTTTACCCTTGGGTGGGTTTGTGGGGTTGTTTGCTTACAATCCCTAGAGCGATGTTTCAGACGATGACGATAATCTACTCTAAGAATCGGCCGATTGTGGACCTGGTATCAGTACTTTCAGCTTGTGTAGTTGTTAATATGATTATTTCCTATGCGATCTTGATTCAAGTAGGTAGAAGTCAACCAGAAGTCAACCCATCGAATATGACTCGTCTACACGTGGGATAACTATAAGAATTGATCAAGCAGAGCATGTGACTGCCATATATCTAATCAAGTGGATAATGAAGCCCGTGAAAAACCTTTGTCGGCTATAACCAATACATGATTAACAATTATAAATGACATTTCATTTAACCTAAATTTTGCGTAATCTACAACACTAATTTTCTATAAGTATTTGTGGCAATCAACTTCTTTATTCATATCGTATTATACCATATCACTTAATTATAATTTTTTCTGTACATATGTTATAAACGATACAAAGCAACAATTCCCAATATTTGAGATTTTTCATGGTTAAGATTTCTCATTCCACAAGAAAATATGAATGTCCATCGAGTTTTGCTATTTAGATCATTAATCAACTGGAGTTTGTGGCACGATACTATACTTTAATTTGAATGGTTGCACCTGAATCCCTAATACTATAAACCCAAACAATAATATTCATATTTTCAAAAGATAATAAATAAAGGTCACGAATCTTCAAAGTATTGAAGTATACTCTAAATTAAATTAAAAGTCAACGTGAAACAATTACAGAATAATAGTTTGACATACAACGCTTACAACAAACAATCAGAGATTTCATATTCTGACAACATTTTAAAATAAATTCCATGTCCAAACTAGCACTCATATCTTGTTAAATATATGACACAAACACGTCATTTAACCATTCTCGTTCATTCGGTTTTGAAGATCATTCTTCATATATTCCATGAATGAAAATTATCTCTCCAAATGGTAGATCGCATATATAAAATAATGGGAGATGCTGAGGGTCTAAGACAAAGTTTTAGTTTTAGTTTTAGCCTTAATTAAGATAAACCATTAATTGTTATAATTAAAGGTGTAAGTGCGTCAAATGAAAAAGTCTAGTCCAGCCAGGATGGTAAATGCGTTGTCTTTTGCAAGACCAGGTTAGTGGTTCGAAGCTTCGAGCTGTATATCTTTGTACCAGCATAATATATATTTTCCCGAGTCGGATAGCTACGCTACAGCTACTACTGTAAATATGTCTGTTATACAGAAACACTGTCGTTCTGCGGTTTCGCCGAGAACACCCAAAGGCCTCTGTTATGCAACCCCGTCGTTGTTCATGACTCTTCTTCTTCCCCACCATCTCTCTCTGCATCTGAAGTTTCTCAGTTCTATTTCTAAACTCCGGCGAGGATAATTCCGCTAACGAGACGCGAGCTCCAGCCTCTGTCATTGTTAATTTCCAAAGCTTATTCGTCGTCATACACCATCAACTAATTCTGATTCGTCACTCGCCAGCAAAAGGGTAGCAGTTCGGTACACGCTTATCCAATCATCGAATCTCTTCTCCGGTAACCCCAAATTACCATCCTAGTCGTCGTCGTCACCACCGTAATCCCGATACTGTCTCTCATCTCCCGCGACCCTAAATCACCATCCCAATCGCAGACGTCACTGTAATCGCACTACAGTCTCTCTTCTCCGGCAACCCCGCGTTCCGTAGAGATCGACATCCAAGTGAAATCCCCCTCCTCCTTGCAAGCTTCAGAACAATCGACGGATCAATCCTCTTCCCTTTCCAGTCAAACACATTAAATCCCACTGCCTCCAGGATTGAATTCTACCCTAGGCTCGTAATTAAATCCTTACCAACCAGTGGCGGAGCTAGCTTGGAAGAGGGTGGGTCCCCGGACCCACCTTGGCTCGAGATTAAGTGCTTGTTTGGAAGTTGCGATTGTTAAATATATGTATTTATACGAAATCCAATCTCACAATACAAGTAACAATCTCACGTAAACAATCGCAACTTTAAAACGACCCCTAAGACACAAAATAACAGTATTTGTACGAAACCCCTAATGTTAAAATCAAACCCCTCATGTTCACTACTTTTCTACTAACATATTGTAGAGAACTTTATAGCACATATTAACCTTACATATTATGTAATTAACTCTAGATTTTTACATAAAACTACATCTCTAATGGTTTATTCTTAGTTTTTTAATTTATAATTTAGGGTAAATTTCTCCATCCTCAAACGAAAATCGGTCGACAAACTATAAAAACACATCGTGGGTCATGTAAATATTAATTATATTTATCATATATATTTTTATTTTCACGTCGGACCCACCTTGAATGAAATCCTGGCTACGCCACTGTTACCAACTGAACCCCCTCTCCGCCGGAGCTCGGGTGCCATAGCTGCAGCCGCAGCAGCGAATACACCAACAGCCTCTGCTTGGACATTGATGGAGATCAGCTCCAACTCATGCGCGTCACCACGGAATTCCAAACTCCAAGCCGGAGCATTCAATCAGCATGTGTTTATCGGCATATTTGAGAATCAAGCTATGGATTTTAGGGTAGGTAGTAATTGGGGTTTCTTTGATGATGACGATGACCTTTATGGATGATGACAATGAAGTTTTGATTCATAAACCATTCCAGCCTAATTTTAATGGAGAATTTTTTTTATCAATTATATAAATTTTGGGGGTTGAATAAAAGAACTTTACAAAATAAAGTATCATACGAGCAAACATTATGGTAATTATTGTTTAGGGACTTCATAGCACGTATAATTATGTGAAGGGTGTATTTTGTAATCATAATTATTATTAAATATGTAATTAATATTAACCGTTAGATTAGATCAACGATCTGAGAACTTGGAGCATGCTATGCGTTAGGAGCATACGAGTTGCCTTCTACGGTACTCTGGGTGAAATCCGGGGTACCACATACCTTAAGTACGAAAATGCTATCTAGACCTCGAATTAGCAGGATTTTTGGGCATGATACTATACCCTAACCCTTAATGAGTGAACACTAGGTCCTAATTATATAAATCATAAACTATAAACCCTAAGATGGTGCATTGATTTTTTTGCCTATAATTGGACAAATCATAACCGTCGATTATTGTTTCTAATTAAATTGATCTTGGGGTATAAGATTTAGAGAATTAAGACCTAGATTTTGATCTTTAAGGGTTAGATTATGGTATCATGTCCGAAAGATCAATCAATTCAAGTTGTGGATAGCGTTTTATTACTCCCTATATATATATATATATATATTAAAATAATAATAGTTATTATTATTATTATTCCTGATCCACGGTTGCAAACTTTTGTACGTAATCATAACCGAACCGTTCACGTATTTTGGCGCCTTGGACTACCATTTCTGAAGGATGGCCTTCGTAGCCAATTGTTTTCTCCTTGCCTTTGTCCTTGTTGCGGGGAAAGTAGAGATTTTTCATCTTTTGGCGCCACTTCTTCTTCTTCTTTGTTACTTCAGGTTTCTTGCCCTTTTCGAATCCTGCTTCACATCATCACAAACATGAGGAGCAAAAGTGGGGTTTGCCATGAAAGTCTTGTCTCTACTAACTATAACACAATTCGATTCTATTTCATCCACATTCTTAAATTTGTTGTCTGGATCAATCGAAAAGGTGATAATCTCATCATCGTCCCTCAAAATTAACGTTCCCTCATTCACATCTATTAATGCTTTGGCAGTAACTAGGAAAGGACGTCCTAGAATGAGGGGGCATGTTGGTGTCCTTACTAATATCAATGATGACAAAATTTGTCGGATAGTAAAAATTGCCCACTCAAACTAGGACATCCTCCACTATGCCTCTAGAATGAATCACAAAATGATCACTCAATTAACACTCATCCTAGTGGCTTTCAATTCACCTAAGTCTATTGACTCGTTAAAACACAACTCCTACCAATGGCCAAGTATAACCAATGAAAGGGACTGTAGTATAGTGGCATAAATAATAAATATAAAATCTACGGGTCTCTAGAGTTACTATTACTCAGATTTAGTTTATTGTCTAGCAAATAAAATTGAGGTTTGATTAACTAAACTATTCTCCAAGCTAAACTAAGTTAGACTACTAATTATAGGTTGAGAACTCACTTCAGTATGATTCCCCCGGGCTCCTCATTAGGTCCAAGTTGTGATTCCCTTTAGTTGTTTCACAAATGATTAAACTGCGAAAGATCCGATAATAGCTTGGAATCTCTAAAGTTGACCAAGCCCTCTTAGACCAAGTAACCGGCGGGCGACTAACCTCCATTGGGAAAAAACTGCCAAGGCAATACACAAAGATCTCCACTACTGAAATCAAGTCCAGTACAGAGCAATGAATCGATCGAATCTCACACAATCGACTCACTACTTCTTATTGAAGAGCTCTCTTAACACAATCAGATTCTAACTCTCCTTGGTTAAAGCAAAAATTAAGAATATGTGATCAAGATGCAATTGACACAAATAATCGTGCTTCATTTGATTAAAACCAATCATTATAACATCCAAAGGTTCATATAAGAAAGATCCTAACAAATGGAACTATGGTTCTTAAAAACCTATGTGAAGGGAAGCTACTCCATAGAGAAGAGAGAGAGAATACAATATACCATCCCAGATCTCCAAGGCAAAGAAATCTTCCAATTCCGCTCCAAGAATGTCCCTAAGTCGTTCTCTCAAACTAGGGTTCGTCCCTTGGGTATTTTGGAACCAAAAACCCAGCTCTCCTCCTCTAAAACCCGCAGCTACCAATTTATACCCGTAGCAGAGGTAAAAATTTGGTCGAGTTTCTAGCCCAATTTTTTCCCCAAGATCGAGTATTATATAATCTTGGCAGTCAAAACTTGGTATAAAAAATGGAAAACTTGGTCGAGTTTTATCCTGCCATGCCCAAGCTTCTTCCTTCGAGTCGCCAAAAGATCTTTGTTTGACCTGAAACTTGCGCTTATGCTTCACTCCCCACTAGAACCTGAAATGTGACAAAAGAAAACAACCTAGTGTAAATTAGGCCTAACAATGTCAATCACCAAGCTAAATGACTAAGAAATGATGGGAAAAATATATGTAACTTAGCGTTATCATCTAATTTCTTATAAAGCTTGAATGACATGACATTGATGCTATCTCCTAAATCCGTCAAGGACTTCTCTATTTGACATGTGCCACAGCAAATAGGGATAATAAAGCTACCTAGATCTTGTTGATTTTAAGGCAACTTGTTCCAGATGATTGTCGAGCACTCCTCACTTAGAGTCATTGATGCGAGGTCTTCAAATTTTCGCTTCTTGGAGAAAAGCCCTTTGAAAAACTGTGGATACTTTGGCATTTGCGCCATTTCTTCCAAGAAAGGAACCGAGACGTTAAGATTGTTGAACATCTCCATGAATTTGCCAAACTCCACCTCCAGACGGTCCTTGTGAACTCTTTATGGGAAAGGAAATGAAGGCTTGTACTCAGTCACGAGAGGTGGCATCGGCGGTGCCTTCTTAGCCTCTTCGGTCCTTCTCTCTTCAGGATCTTGTTCATTCACCTTTGGAGGGGCTTCTTTCTTCTTGAATTATCTCCTTCGTTGCAATATCTTGAGTTACCTTCCCGATTCTTAGTGAAATAGCATGCACCCCCGCTCTTGTATCTTTGGGTTTAGCAATGGGTTGTGAAGGTAGAGCTCATTGTGCTCTCTTAGTGAGGATCTCAGAAAGGTTGCCGATTTGAGTCTCCTTATGCAAAATATAGATGTAATATCAATACTTTGGCTTACTTGCAAGGGAGTGAAGGAAGAAGAAGGAGGGGGAGGGGGAGATCAACTTTTTAATTATTTTATATTATTATCAATTTTTTATTATAGATATTGGTAATACTAAAGAGTTGTGGCACACTTCGCCGCGCAATTTCTTTGTTTTCAGATTTTATATGTCTATTTGACATGATAAGCTATTGTAAAAAAAAAAAGACATTATAAGCGGTGAAAGGATAATCAATTAAGTTGGAGATCACTGAAATTAATTTGATTCGTTATAAAATGATTCTCACACACTCTGTTACACCCCGATCTTTCTAAGGGTTAAAATGACTATTTTACCCTTAGATGAATGTAACACCCCGACTTTGGGTTCAGGTTCGACCAAAATACGAAAACTGTTGGGTTAACGATTACGTACGAAGGGTTGCAACCGTGAATTAGTAATAATAATTTATTATATTATTATTACTAATTATTATAAAAATATAAATATATATATAAAAATTGTGCAGGAGAGGGCCAAGCGGCCACTCCCCATCTCTCCAAACCCCATCAAATTCCCCACTCCCCCATATAAATCACTCCATCATTCTAATAAACCGACATCATCTTCATGGCATCACCACAGCCTACATCGTTACAATCGGGAGGAGAAGGTGGAAAGATCAGAAGAAAGAGAAGGAGAGGTGGCCAGAGACAGATCAGCCGCAACGACGAGACTTACCTGCGACAACCCAACAGTTCGATCAACGGAGTACTTAGAGGGACTCGCTCTCTGCGTAGAAAAAATTCAAGGTCGATGGGTGCGGTGGAGGTCTCGGGAGTCGGGAACCAATCGATCTCAAAGGTAAGGATCGAGTTCCCTTGAATATAATACAGTGGATGGTGATATGGATGCCTGATTGGGATTGGATTAAGTAGTGATTGCCTGATCGATTTCCCCTTGGCTTTGAAGAAGGGTTATGTTGATTTGGGTTTACCTTCTTCCGGACAGTGAGTAAACAGCGGCCGTGGGCATTCATGGGGATTCGGACCATTCATTGACAGCAGCAGTAGGATGGCAATGACGATTCCACATGATTCTCGAGCGAGATCAAGAACAAGGTAACAAGTGCTTCCGTAAGTTTGGTTGAGGTTTAATGGGAAGTGTTCGTAAAAACTAGAGGGAGGGCTCGATGGGGAAGGATTGGATTCCAATAACGTGAGAGGTTTAAATGGGGTTAGATGTGCACGAATTTGGGACGTTGATGAATGGTTGGGATAGAAATTCATGGACTTGTCGATTAATTAATTGCATTGAGCTGGGGACATGAGTGAAATTGATGGGTGAAGAAGGCTTGAATCTTATGGGTACACGTTAGGGATTAATAAACAAAGCTATATGGATGAATTCTAATTCATGGCTTTTACGTGTGCATGTGTCCTGGGGAGAATAACCCATGTCAAATGGCCTCAAGGAAGAAAATCAAATAGGGATTCTTCACATTGGTTTGCATAGCACATTGAAGGGTAGCTCAAGTCAATCGACCTTAAAATAAGGTGAGTGTAAAGGGGGTAAAATCTCCGTCGAGGTCTTTTAGTTTATGCATTTTTAATTCAGTTATGTTATTTAATTTTCAAGTAAGCGCGATTATGTGTGTGAGGCATCCCACCGCCTATAAGGGTGGAGGCACGCGTTGTGCTATGTATGGATGTATGTGATGTTGTATGGATTGATGGTATGAGGAACCCCCGGGCGGTTGGGCCACTACTGGACGCGGTAGATGGTCGGGTCACTACTGGACGGCGAGACGTAACGCAGTAGTTGACGGGCATGGACTGGACGGCGAGACGTAACGCAGTGCCATTGCCGAGTTTGGGTATGCAACCGGACGGCGAGACGTAACGCGGTTGGCATACTAGGTTAGGACACCGGACGGCGAGACGTAACGCGGTGGTCCTAGTGTTTTGTGTTGGAGTTAAGGATAGAAGTTGAGAACTTCTATGAGTTAAAGTTGAAATGTGTTATTAAGGATGGAAGTGAGAACGACTTTCATCTAAAGAAAGAAAACGCTAATAACGTGTTTTAGTAAGGAGTTTGCTTAGGGCAAAGACCTTAGGAAGTAACGACGAGACTGACCCCTTCTCACTCACCAGGTTAAGGATGGGTTAGCGGAAGTGGATCCCGAGAAGAAGTGAGATGAGGCAAGCGGTTGTGCCAGTACTAATGATGAGATGTCAAGGAGCTGAGTGAAGAGTATAGTTAAAGTTTGATAGTTGTTTTATGTTTATGGTTATGAGTATATGTACTGGAGATTCAAAGTTCAAGGTTATGTGTTAAGTTGTTTTAAGTATTTGGGATTGAGGTTTTGCCCAAGTGTTGGGGCTTTTTGATTTAAAATTAATAAATAAAGTCAGTTTGTTTATTTTAAAATGTGGTTTGGGTTGCTCCGGAGTAACCGGTTTTCGGTTCGAGTTATGGTTTGGTTTCAAAAAGAGTCGGGACGTTTCACACTCTCTCTCTAATTTCTTGTCTCGAAATTATTTTCTCCAAAAAACTGATTCTCACACCGTTCTCCAGTTCTGTCCGAATCAGTTTTTGAATCCTACTTCCAAAATATCTATGATTTTCATTCCATTGTCGACGCTCCGTGCCTATGTGCCTACTTTAGATTCAAGCCTCCATGAAGTAGATCGGTGGCGGTTGGAAATTGAAAAATTGCCCGTAAGATTCTTGCTTTGGGTTGAATCTCTTGCATGCCAACTTTAGCCAAAAGAATTTCTGGGTTTTTGTAACGTTGAATTGGGTGTTAATCGAGATGCATGCAAATTCTAAGTAGCTAGCCGAATACAAATGAAAGTTCGAGTGGGAGACATGAACTGGCTATATGTCTTGGCCACAAATTTAGCTTTGAGCTTCGAGGTTGCTCGACCAATGATTATTATAATGGTTATAATCAATTATTTAAGCATTACTATCTTGATAATTATTTATATTAAAGCATATTTATTAGTATTTTTTTGTTATTACATAAAATTTTATTAATATATGAGACAATATTTTATAAATACAATAAATATATTTTATTATTATATAATTTACTTATTTTTCACCCTATTTGCGCCCCTACTTTTTCATTCTAAACAATAATTTCTCCCTCCACTTATACCCCATTAATTTACACTCCTACTATTTCTCTCTCAACCTTCACTCTAATCGAATTTGCACTTCCTAGTTGTCAAACATAGTGTTAGTGTGTTAGCACCCTATCCGTTTCCGTAAATACCTTACTATACCGTTTGGAATAAACGAATCCCATAAGTTTTGAGAAATTCATTTTGAAATGAAATCTTTTTGTGTTTGATATTTAAAATAAATAATTTTCAAATCTAAATTTTGAACTCTACAGAATTGGAATAAGTTATAGCAATTCCGAGATATTATGATGGAATTATCCTTATTTATTAACTAAATTATTTATACATATATTATTTGTCGCCACTTCCTCATTCGTTTTGCTAATTGATCTACTAGCATGCAAACCACCCAATTTTTTCCGAACTTATTTTTTAACTTTGTCTTGTTGGTTGGATAATAACTCTGTCACTTGTGTTTTTTAGAAGATGGATTTCTATGAATATTTTCCCGTCAAAAATATATATGGGTGTGGTTGAATTTTTTTATATTTAATTCAAGGGCTAATTCCACTAGAAAGCTTAAACTATCCAAAAACTGTCATTTGTGTACTAAACTATTCAATATGACAAATCTGGCCTACACTATTTTTCCGTTAGTGTTGACTGTTAGTGATCAACGGTCAACCAGTTGACTGCTGATGTGTCAGCTGTGTTTGATTATTTTCAAATTAAATTAAATTAATAATAGTAAATTTATTCTTTTTTTACTTTACAAACTGAAAATTAATAATAGATTTGGGTAAAAAAAAAGATTTTGGCTACGACATCTCTGCCTCAACCTCCACATGATCTTGTTCCTCGAGCTTCTCCCTGCACTGCCTCCAGCTCTTCTCCTCCATCCTCGCCTAAGAGATACGGTCCCTCGGGCTCATGATCAGCGGGTCTGTGAGGGTCGGTACTAAATCAATGATAGTCCCTAGGAGATGAGAATGGCGGCTTCACAAAAGAAGAGAAGGCACAATGGAGGACGGGGATGAAACGGCGGTGGAGGTGGTGCTTTGTTGTCGGTTCGGCGGTGGTGGCAGTGACGTTGACGCTACGGAACCAGTAGGATTCTCGGAATTCGACATCTGTGGTTCTTGAAGACGAGAAGAAGACCGATAAAGTTGGAAGAAATTTAGGAAAATTGTTCCAATGGCGATAGCGGGAAATAGAATTGGGGGGGGGGGGGAATTGGAGTTGGAATCGGGTGGAGATTTGGTCGGTTTGGGAAACAAGCGTTTGGAAGGGAAGAAATTGAAAAAGAAACGGGAGGGAGGAAGAGGAACATGAATCGTTCAACAGCCTCCTCGTCAAATGGATGTCGACGCAACCAGATCCTCAAAAACCCTTAAGCTTGCTATGTTCGCGTCAGCCGGTGGGAGAAGAAAGGAAGGAGCGATGGTGTCGATGAGCCTTCAAATCGGCTCACGACAGTATGCTTAGACACTTCCGTCGGAGGAGAGGAAGAAGCAAAGCAAGGAGGAAGTCGGAGAAGATTGGCTCGCCGGCGACTTGGAATTGATTTCCCCTTAATTTTTATTTTTTAAATCCATGTAATTTTGAATTAAAAAATTATAATATGAAGTGTTAATGACGTGACATCTAATGGCAGTCACATTTTTGCCACGACAATAAAAGTCAACATTTCGTTGACCACCGTCTGGTCAACCGTTATCTCTAATGGTCAACAAAAGTGTCGGGCTACAAATGTCACAAAGTACAAAAAGTTCAGGTCATATTCGTCATGTTGAATAGTTAAGTACACAAATGACACTTTTTGGATAGTTTGGGCTTTCTAGTGAAATTAACCCTTAATTCAGTTTTGAACATATGCCAAATATGGTTTTCAAATTTAATTAATTTTATTTTTAAAAATTTGAATTGACATACCAAACACAATAATTCATTTGATAATGAATACTACCTAATAATTCAGTTAAAATTAAATGAATTCCTGATCCATTTACCATAAAATGATCTATAAGTTCGAATTGCATTCGGCAAATAGGTCGAGCATCTGGCAGCCGCCTCCTCACCTTAGCCACCGTGTTTGTTTTCCTCTACACCAACAGAGACTTTCCCACCACTACTACCACCATCTGCAATGGGAATAGTGATTTGGACCCTATGGTCTTTGCCTCCTCGGTACTGTAGTAACACCATTTGCAGGCACCTTCGTACCCCCAATAGCAACACCTGTGTCGGCTGTACAACAATTTCCCAGTACTTTTTTCGCTACTAAATTGGTAGCATGATTGCAAATCATACTTGGATGGAGATTTCCGCCTGTCTGCACTACAAATCCACTCCTTCCTCCTCAGTTGGCTGGGGTAAGAGGAGATTTATGGCGATATTCACCAATATCTCTTTTTTAGTGATCTTCTTTCATATTTCAATTTAGAATTTGATAGCTCGTTTGGAGTTTTTTCTCTCTCTTTGATTCATCTGATTGCCTTGGTATTCTTCTCTATTTAGATTGATTTGATTTTAGTATGTTTCTTGCTTAACTTTCATTCATTTCATATTAGTTTTAGCTTTGACCAATGTATTTTGGTTCTGCTTGGTCGACGGTGCGTCCGGATACTATAACAACACGAAAAGTGTTGTTATAATAACAACAGGATTCATTAAGGACAAAAGGGTAAATTAACAATAAAAATTAACCCTACGTGTTTTCCCCTCTGCTCTGAACCACCGACCCTGTCTCCTTCACACTTCTGGTGGATTTCGGTTCTTCTTCTCCCCTGCCGCCTTTCCCTGAAAAATCAAAACCCCCGCCGGCATTTCAACTCCGTTGTCTCTCCATCGTCACTCGAATTGTGACCTCCGAGGCCAGAGATGAAGGAACCCTATCCATGGTGAATCAACCATCGCAGGCGTCGAACAATTAGAGTGGTTTGTCTCCTTCACCAATCTCGCTGGGAGAATAGCCATTCTTGCCTCCTACGTCGGCCTTCTCATGACGCTGGGCATCACCATGGTGTCAATCGTCAAGCTCCTGAAGCCGAAGCCACCACATCCCCAACCTCTCGCCTCTCAGATTGAACTCCCATGATGAAGGAGCAGAGTCTTGTGCCGCCGCCGGTGACTATGTACAGAAAAATCAAGCAGCCGAGAATCCATCACAAATGGCGGAGCCACCTCGAGAAGAACAAGTGAAAAACGAACAAAGCCCCCAAATTGAAGCTAAAAAACCCCAACTTCAAAAGGAGAGGAAAACCCTTTCACGAGAGACAGAAGCGACATTACAATGGAGAGCTAGATAGCAAGGTGGGGAGTAAGGGTTTGAGGGCGATTGAGTTTCTTTGCAACAATTGTGTGTTAATGTTCTACCTACCCCTGCAGATTGAGTTTCTTTTAAGTGTGTGTACAACAAAAGTACAAACCTTCCATTAGCCCCCATTTTTCTTTTTTTGGTTGCTCCATCTTGCTACGAGAGTATTGTTGTTGGCAGTGTAAACAAGGTTTCAATACATTTTTTTTTTTGTACTATTAATGCACTTGAAATCACAGTTTTATGCCGACCACAAATCACCAAAAACAAACAAGAAATCTCACAAAGCGAACTGTAGAATTTTTTAAAGCACATCAGAAACTTTTAAATGCAAACCAGAAACACCCTAATGCATACTACAAATCCACTAAAACCTACTAGAAACCCCACAAAGCAAACCACAAATCGATGAAAACAAACCAGAAACCCCATAAATCAAACCATAAAATTTTTGAAAGAGCACCATAAACTTCTTAATGCAAACCAGAAACTCAATAAAGCAAACAAGAAATCTCCTAATGCATACCACAAATCTCCTAAAACAAACCACAAACCTCACAAAGCAAACCACAACATTTGCGAAAGCACACCAGAAACCTCCTAATGCAAACCACAAACACAGTAAATCAAACCACAAAAAAGCAAACCAGAAACCTCCTAATGCATACCACAAATCTCCTAAAACAAACCACAAACCCCTCAATGCAAAACACAAATTTTTTGAAAGCAAACCAGAAACTTCTCAATGCATACCACAAACACGATAAAGCAAACCAGAAACTTCTCAATGCAAACCACAAACGCGATAAAGCAAACCAAAAAAGGCATACAAAAATGTGAGAAACCAAACCATAAATCTCACAACGAAGACCATAACATCCGGTGGTCGTTGACCGTTGACCAGTCAACAAAGTTCGTTGACTGAACTCTGATGACCGTCAGTGAGCAGATTCCAACGCCGATAGGCATATTCCAGCCCCGATGACTAGATTCCGAAGCCAGTAAGCATATTCCGGCGACAGTGGCATATTCCGATGAGAAAATAGCATATTCCGGCGACAAAAAGCATATTCCGGTGATCGGCGGCCAGATCCCGGCGACCAAAATTTTGGGCAGAAAATAAAAAAATATTTATATTTTTTATATTTTTTCATAATGACAATTATACCCCTTCTTTGATTTTATAATAGGTCAACTCAATTAATAAAAAGTCATCACAATCCTATCTTCTTATTGGTTGGAGACTAATGTTGTTACAATAACAACAAAAGGAGTGTTGTTATAGTATCTAGTCCCGTCGACGGTGTTGGTTCATTTCTATTAGTCTGTGTTTTTCCCTGTGTTTGAGACGATGGATGCAAGGTTGATAGTTTTGGATTCCACCTTTCCCTTCTTGGCTTCCATCACCAGGACCATCGTTGTTGCCGTAAGTTTCTCCCTCTTTTTTTCGTTGCTAGAGTTGCTGCTTCCCTTGGGAAACTCACTCTTATCCTGATGAGGTAGGTGCTTTCCCAGACTTGAAGCGGTGGCGGATTGTGGGATGGGACACGTGACAATATTAGTGAACCGTGGACAATTGAAGTTGATTTCGGTTGAACCTTAGACCTTAGATAGGGATGACAATTTGAACCCGCTCCGTTGGTTATAACCCAACCTAACCCACAATGGGGCGGGTATTACCGACCCGCACTATCGTGGGGCGGGGCATGGGCATATACTTTTGACCCATCCCACCTCGTCTTTGACTCTATCTATCTCAATTTCTTACAATATCTATTCATATTTCATTCATTTTTACTTTTTTTTTAACTAGTTAGATTTGATCTTTTATATAGTTAGACTCAGTTACCCATTGTATAACCACTATTTTTTATTTATAAAGTGTTTTTTTTTTATTGTAAAAAATAAGTTTTGCGTGTATTTTTTGTTAAATCTACACAATATCTTGAACACCCATTTCAAATTTCCTTCATCTAGAGCGAAAGTAGGAATGGTAAATTTGTCTTCAAAATTATTTATTATTTTATTATTTATATGAAAAATACATCAATAATTGAATTTGAACCGTGGTCTCTTCAAACAAAGATAAGAAACATAGTTAAAAAAAAATAAAGATAAGAAACACAACCAGTTACACTAACCAAATTTGTTAAATCTTTTTAAATGAAAACATACAGGGTGGTTAAATTTGAAAAATCATAGTACTTTTCCATCACGGTTACCTAACCCCACACTAACTCTCTCGTAAATATTTTTTATTGGTATTTGATACTCTCTGATTTTATATTTTTTTATTCTAATTTGAATTTAATAATAAATTTCATTTCATTTATCTTATAAAAGGAGGATAATTTTAAATCGCAACCCCAATGTCATTGGTTCAAATATTGTATATCGAATTGCACTATTGAATGTGCAGAAGCGATGTAGAATTCTTAACATAGACATAATTTTTATAACTATAATAAAACAATGATATTTTTTAACACAGAAGATTTGGATGAATATGGGGCACATGTGTCTTTAAGAGAGGAGTAAAAATGGAAAGGTTGAGTGACGTTCGTTTGCCGAAGACGGATGGAAAAGACAATACTAATATGAACAGGCCCAATTAGTATCCCGACCCACTAAACGCATCGCCTTCTCTCCAAACTTCCCATCGGATTCAACAACCGGCTAACCTCCTCCATCTCTATTGTTACATCATATCAATTTTTGGAGGGGGAAAATATGAAAAGCTTGAATGTTGTTGGTTTGCCGAACGCGGATGGAAAAGACGCTACTAATGTAAACAGGCCCAAATAGCTGCCCGGTCCACTAAACACTCAACCACCGCGCTGACTTTCGTTACACCTAATATAATAGTGAAATGGAAAAGGTACTTCTCCCATTACAATATCCTTGAATCCATAGCGAAAGTAGGAAGGATTGATTCGTCTTCATAGTCATTTATTATTTTCTTATTTACAGAAAAAATACATCAATGATTGGATTTGAACTGTGGTCTCTTTAAAAAAGACAAAGAAAAGATATACAGTTACACTAAATAATATTTTTTTAAAATTAAATCATACAGGAAGCTTATATCTGAAAAATCATAGGAATTTTTCACCATGGTTAGCTAACCCACAAACTCTCTCGTAAATATTCTTTTGGTATTTGATACTTCTATTTACATATTTTGATTATTTTGATACGATTTTAATAATTAATTCTATTTCTGTTTTTCTAAAAGGATAATAATTTTAAAATCGCAATCCTAACGTCATTGGTGCAATTATTGCATATCGAATTACAGTATTGAATGTGTAGAAGTGATGTTGAATTCTTAACATAGACTTAAATTTTATAACTACCATAAACAACAATATTTTTGAACACAAAAGTTTTGAGTAAATATGGAGCACATGTGTCTTTAAGAGAGGGTAAATATGGAAAGATTGTGTGATGTTGGTTTGTTGAACACGGATGGAAAAAGTGCAACTAATGTAAACGGGTCTATATAATGTCCCGGCCCACTAAAGGCTCAACCATCTCCGTCTCTCCAAACCTTCCCACCGTACTCGACAACCGCCTAACCAACTCCAACTATATTTTTACGCCAGAGCAATTTTTGAAGGGGTAAATATGGAAAGATTGAGTGTTCTTGTTTGGAGAGCTAACAATAACTAGTGGGTTATTTAGTTTCTTTGACACTGGTTTCTTTGACTAGTGGGTTATTTAGTTTCTTTGACAGTAATGTGTGATCTCTTAACTATCAATTCATTTGGTTGCTTTTCTAGGTTGCTTTTAAGTTGATATAAGAGACATAGTTATACTTTTTTTTTTTTGCTTTTGTTAATGTACTCCTTTTCGGTATCATCATTTTCCTAATTTGAATTGTTTTTGTGGTTCATTTCCAGTAAACAAAGATGATTCTATTTAGTGTTAACATAGGGAATAGCTTCAATCATAATACTTTTACATAGATTTTATATGTATGAGCTGAGATCGTTACCGAATTGAACTATTCAAACTATAATGATGATCTTCAACATATAAAACATGGTTTCTTTTGAGGGAAATAACCTCATTATTGCAGATGAGTTTTTACAATATGATGTTTCATGATAGTGGTCACTTGCTTCCAGATTTAAAAGTAGAGTTCTAATTACCACAATATAAAAAGCACAAGTGATTGCAATAGTTGGAGCAGATACATGGTGGTTTGATATTCTTCTTTCTGCAAGGAATAGATACATGGTGAGCATATTTGTCATGGGAAGGATAAACCGAACTCTTTGTGTTTGTAGTATAGCATGTTGAAATATACGCATGTCTAGACCCGGTCTGGTGCACATCGTCACATGGAATTTATTGACAGGGTTTTGCTCATGAAAAAACGCAAACCAAGTAAGCTCTCTCGTTAATCCTTCTATTTTTCTTAATCTGCATGTGCACACCCTCATAGGAAACATGTAAAGAATTGTAATTTGGGTGTTTCATTAGTGTTGTTTCCATAAGATTATATTATCTGAAGCGGTTATTCTGGAATTGTGAATCGTGATTGCATCTCCTCTAAGAAATTGTCAAGTTAAGCTATGAAAGAGATTAACCTGAGCTTCCTCTTTAATTACGATGGTAAGAGAGCAATGACCCATGTTAAATTGATTGGGGGTTGACGGAGGTCCGAGAAACGGTTTTGGCTTCTTTAGAGCAGCACAAGATCCTAATAGTATCTCGACCAAAGCAATTTGTTTGTCATGCCTAATGCTGATACAAGCTGGTTACCTAGAGGAGAGCCCTAACAAGTTAGCTCTTGCAGTTGCGATGCAAAAATGGATAAGGTAGAAACGGTTTATACAAAAGACCATACTATGATCATATAGAACAAGTTGGTAGAGATAGCCGTCAATTTCATTTTATTGGCGAAGCCATCGAGGAGAAGAGAGGAATCGTCATTGGTACTCTAAATTCTACAAGGCTATTAAACTGATAATTTTTTCATTTCATGTAAATTCGTACTATGACTGAAGTGATATTACCTCAAGCCATAAATTACAGTAATGGAATGATCGTTTGGATTAATGTGTACTAATGCAAAATGTCATGTAGCTGCCACGAAGGAGTAAGAAAGGACCAATCAGCGTGTTTGCTGTCGAGAAGGATAAAATCGTGATAATGGAGAGGTTACATGACAATTGACTTATACATATTGAAGAGATAGAAAATGCAGAGTTGTAAGTCATTTGTGTGTTTAGTGTAGCAGAGTAATTAGGAGTGATTTGGTATATACCGATCCCAATCTCATAATCACGAATACCGAATAGCACTCCAAAATGAATCTCAATCACAGTCCCTAAAAAATAAACCTTTATTCGATAATTCCAAATAGTAACAAATTCAATAGGATTTTCGATATATACCAAATACTAATACCAAACTCCCAACCCTAATCGCCATCATGCTTTCCATCTAGCCATCTTTCACTAATTTGTTACCAATAACAACAACGTTGCCCCTCCATCATCATCAACCTTGCTTCCTCATTCCTGTCAGGTTCCGATCCATCTGTCAAAGCAACAAGACTGCCAAAAAGCTTGTCATCAAGTCGCCATTATCATTAACGCCGGGGAATGACAATTAGACCAGCCGCCACTTAGTCTCTTCTGCTCTTTCTCTTATTGTAAAAAAAAAAAAAAAAATTCTGCCCTCTCTCGACCAGTAGGTAATTAATACCGACGGACCTACAACCCTCTTTCAAGCTTCAAAGCAATGTAGTTGGCTAAACCATGATTGTTTTTCCGCCTTCAAACGATGTTTAAATCAAGTAACAGAGATCCTAGTGACTCGAATCAAGGTCTAGACCGTCTAGGTACGACTACAAAGTAAGGGAACCTCAGATAATTCAATAGTTTCATCTATTTCTGAAGCCATTTTCACTTAACCTGAATAACATAACATACCAATATTACCACAAGACACATCAAAGATATAAATAAAGGGATGCATTTCTAAACATTTGATGAATGGTTTCTCAGATCATTATTATGGAAGATCACTCGTTGGTACATAATTAACTGAGATGCACTTTCTTCTTCATCTAAAATGCTCGAAATAGTATGTGAATTCAGCCTTTAAAGTACTCATGCATGCACATAAGATTGGCATGTGAAATTTGTATGGAAACAGCCAATGGAGCTATGTATGCAAGTCGGCCAGTTTGAAAAGATATATCATACCAAAAGTAGAGAGTTACCTTGTAACAGACTATCAGCAGAGTTTTTATCATACGACTGAAACACCTCAGCAAGAAGTTCGTTACACCGATCAGTTGCAGTAGATTTTCGTTCCAAGTCTTGAAGCTCCCTATTAAGCTCAATAGACTGTCGTGACACCTATAAATGAGTTTTTTATGAGGAAGTAGCAAGCAACTGGTAGACAGGAATATAAATCAAATAAACATCCAATGAATGTTGAAAATTGCTACCTTTAATTCTCACCTCAGCAAGCCTTTCCCTCAGAGAATCCAATTGTGAATCAAGAGCAGGGTCTGAAAGCAAATCTTGACTTGTGGAACTTTGTTTTGGAGATTCATTCTGAAAATGAGATGCCAACAAAGCAATTTTGTAATCAGGAGGCAAAATAACATTGGTAATCAGGAGGCAAAATACTATCTTACATTGCAGCATGAATGAATTTTTTTTAAATGTGAGCTCTTTTGATTGGCATCGATATACATGTTCTAAAGCCAAGGTGTCCAGCCAAGCATGTCACTACAGATTCAAGCAAACAGATAAATCAACAATCTCAAGCTGCAACCGGACAGACACTTGAATGAATACATTCCAACTGCTAAGAATTTTAGAGGAGCTAGTGCCGTAGATTAAGAGCTTCTCTTTGACCCTTTTACAAAATAGCATTGCAATCATAACCAACATAATATTAACAAAACATGGTATCCTATAGTTCTGCTACCAAACCATAGCAACATGTAATTAGATCTAGCTTACAGCTCCATAAAAAATCCAAAACACAAATGCAATTACTGTATCAGAGGCCACGCATTCACTGTCTATCCTTCAATCTAACCAAATTAACATATGATCAGCGATGAATTTACTCTGTTCAATCAGGTTTACCTTGTCCTCTTCTGACAAAGACACATGCCATTAAGCTAACCGACCCACGAAGAACAGGCCGAACTCAAGTAGAAACTCTTATAGAACTTCAGAGCTCAACACAAACAGCTAAAAACACTACAGACACAGAAGCAAGACACCAAGCACCAAAGCACACAACTTTTTTCCCTGACGTACCTGTAGCACTGTGACCTACACCGACCCAGAATCGAAGTCGGCGGGACAGTGGAGAGCTTCTTTGGCTCTACTCAGCTGGAGGAAGGAAGCCCAGATTGTGCCGACACCGACCCAGATTGTGCCGCGAAGCTTCCTCTCGCCGCGAAGCTTCCTCTCTCCGACTGAACCGACGCAAACCCAGAACCAATATACGAAATGTTAGAGCGCGAGATACAGGGGAAAAGAAGAACCGAGCAAACAGAAAGGGGGCAAGATCTAGAAGAGAAGAAGATGGGGCAAACCTGGAGAAGAGCGAGAGGTGGGTTTCTTCCACAACCTCGGGGTCCGATGGTGGGGAAAAGGAGAAGCTGCCGGCGTCGGGGCTGATGGTCGCTGATCGAGAATCGGGATTGCAGGGCGGCGTCGTCTTCGGGGCTGATGGTCACTGATCGAGAATCGGATGCAGGCGGGCGGCGGCGGGATACGATGGTGGACAAGCAGTCGCTCTATTAGCCATTAGGTCGAAGATGAAAGACCCGTTTGGGTTCTGTGGAAATTTTTTTTGTTCAATTTAATTGGATGGGTATGGGTCTGCTCCAAAACAGAAAAACCCAAAACCTGATTTGACCCAAATTCAATTGGGTTTGGGTAAAACTCATACCCTAAGACCCATTTGACATGCCTAGGTCTAGGTACGACTACAAAGTAAGGAGACCCGATCCCTCGCATTAAGGTCGACGTTTGTACAATTAAATATGAGTTTGGATAATTCTGGGAAATTCACGACAGCGATGAAAGCTTTTGGTGACAGTTCTGTTACTGTCCCGAAAGGCTGGCCACTAGGAGCAATGGCAGTACTTTTGGGACGACCAGTGTTGATCTTTGGCGACTACTTTTGTTTCGGTCACGAAATGTGCTGTGACTGTTACCATTTAGTTTCTAGGTTAATAAATTTAATCATATATTGTCAATTAAATTTATTAGTATTTGAATTAATACGTATGTGTCATGTGTGGATTAGGACATTAATAACTTAGTAGTTCATAAAATGACTTGATTTGAATTAGTGAATTTTGTAATCTAATAATACGATTATTTATTAGTGTTTCCAAGAGATCCTTTAAGCAAGTTAATAGGTTAAAGATAATTTAAGTTACTAGCTAGCAAATATTGGTTTTGATTGTTATAATACTATGACGAGTTAAATGAGAAGATAGTATGATAACTAAGCGGGTAAAGGAGATATATTAATGTAAGTAGTTATTGAGTGAGTTTATCAGAAAGTGAACAATAATTATAGTTTTATAGACCCGGCAAGTTACAACCCGACCCGTTGATCTGACCCGAAACCTTCCGAAAACTATAAATTTTTGTAACCCGAAATTCGAATGATCCGAACTCCATAACCCGTGATTTTTGGGTTGGGTTGGGTGGGTTAGCGGGTCGACCCGTTAGACCCGTTCCATTTAATATATTACTCACAAAATATTATAAAATCACTCATAAATTGGTGAGATGTTTAAAAAAAAATCCCAAGGATTTGAATGACATGTTTGGAGTTTAAGGATAATCAAATGTTTTGTGTTTCTTGTAGTAGTATTACTCTTGTGATTGTTTTTTGACGATTTGCGCAATTTATATTTCATTTAATTAGCGTGAGAGGATTTGAGAATATGTTGATTGACATGTGTTAGGTAAACTATTGTCATGCATATATGAAAATTTGTGTTCTTTAACAGCCTGTTTGGATACAATTCCATAAGAAATGGAAATGGATTTCCATTCCCAATTCTATCTTTTATGGAATTCCATTTCCAATATTTGTGTTTGGCATAATTCCAACAACTATGGAAATGAATTGTATTCTTTAACAATCATTAATGATTTAGTAGATTTTTTTATCTTGGGAAATGAAAATGGATGAGAGAGAAAGAGAGAAATAAGATAGTGGAATTATAAAATAATAATAAATATGAATGGGTCCCACTAATTCCATCTCCATAAACCCAATTCCTATCACTTTTGATAGGAATTCTAATTTCCAATATTTTAGTCAAATGGAATTCATTTCCCAACCTTCTTACCATTCCAAACATGAAATAATGAAATAGAATTGGAAATGGAATTCCAATTCCTAAGTTTTTTGTCCATCCAAACAGGCTGTAAGAAAATATGAAGCATGTTTGATATTGTTTCTGAGAACGCTCATAACCCGAAATGACCTGTAACCCGACCCGAAACTGAATGGGTTGGGTCAATATTTGACCCGAAATGAGCCAACCAAACATGACCCAACCCATAGCCGAAGTTCCCAACCAGAAATTACCAACCCGGCCCGATTGGCAGGTCTAGTTTTAGAACTCCTAATAATGTACAAGATAAATGATGCAAGATATCGATAGTGAACAAGAATTATAGTTTAAGAACTCCTAATAATGTACTAAGACACTGCATGACATTTGCACTCATATGCATGTTATTTGATTTTATATTATATGTAAAAAATTAAATATAAGATTAAGACTGACCCCAACGCTAACATTCATGAGCTGCAAGCAAGTGGGAGTATTCAGACCACCCGCTAAGATAAAGCTTTTGCTCGAAATGTCATCGTCACAAGGATTAGTGATTGTAGAAGCTTTCAAGTGAACCACTTTTACTATGTGATTTTATTAATAGGCTTGAGACTGATGCCCATTTATGATTTTGTTAAGAGATATTTTATATAGTGACTTAATATTATTTAATGATATTATAATGATTTCTTTCACTTTAAAATGATGTTGATTTCTCAAAGATGATTTAGTAAAAGTAGTGCTCGACTAGGCTAGTGTTGCATACTTGCATCAACTACTGTTATTTAGAAAGAAAAAGAAAATCAACAAAACAAACAAGTGGCGCAGCGTAGGCTGTTGCTGGCTTGCCACAACTCCAAATGCCAGCCACGAAAATCCTCGGCTATCTATTGAGTGATGAAATCCCCTTTCCGACAGAAATTTCATTCACTGAGAGCCGTTTGAAGGATTAGAAGAGGAAACTAGCGGTTTTCATGGTGGGTTCGATGTCTTCTTCTGGAGATATATCGCTGACCATTCGGTCGGAACTATTCCACTCCAGAGCTAGCCGGTTAGACTCCCCGACGAGGCTGAGTACTACCACTACCAGTGAGCCTTGCTTAAGCTCTTTTTAGTTTTTACTCTCACATCTTTTCTGCGTTCCTGAACTTGGAGATAACTTTGCGAGTTGCAATGTTCTTTTTTGTTTTCCCCCACTCGAAGGAAGCAGATGCGATATTAGCAGAAGAGGGTTTGCGATGAAAGGAATTGTGGCTTCAGGGGTTTCATCTATGGGGTCATCTGCCCTGGCTACTGAGCCTAAGCAAGGTATATTGGTTTTTGAAGTTTGCTTTCCTGTTTCTCTGTGCTGTAGAGGAAGGCTTTGTTAGGATCACGAGTGTTGAATGGTTGTAGGAGTTGAAAGATTGCCGTTCAAGCCAGAAGGCTATAATTATTGGTCATGGAGAGGTCATAAAATACATTATGTAGTTGAAGGAGAAGGTCTTCCTATTGTTCTAATACATGGATTCGGTGCTTCTGCTTTCCATTGGAGGTATTCTACTGTACTGTAATGGCCATTTACCTGAACCCGCCTTTCATTTACTTGGATGTGAACTATGGTTGATTTTGATTTCAAAGCATAAAAGAAAAAAACTACAGCGAAAATTGCAGTGCAGTATATTTTTTTTATTTATTCTAGACCGAGTATGTGCTTATATGTCTTGTTACTAATTCTAGAAAGGAAGTTGTTTTAACTTATATAAGCTATGGAAGTACTACTCCTTTAGAATCAACATCTCTTGCTCTTTCTTTACATTCTCCCTCTCTACCAGTAGTCTCTCTTTCCATGAAACCGATGCTATTTGCCCATTTGCAGATATAACATACCCGAGTTGGCCAAAATGCACAAGGTTTATGCTATAGATTTGCTAGGTTTCGGATGGAGTGACAAAGCACTTGTTGAC